>CM067216.1:176148871-176748871 GCA_034190945.1 Octodonta nipae
CAACTTTGCATTCTCCCCAAGACATATATTATATACTCTACAGTTAAATTTCATATTTGTTTTTGTGGATATTTCTTATTATCTTTCTATTTTCACTTCCATTTGTCTAAATTTCTCAGTCTACTTTACTTAAATAGTCTTTTTTCCTATTTAGATTTTCATATATGACTTATTTTTCAAACTTATGAGTTGTTTATTTAATCTAGATGGTTTGAATTGCATTTGTGCTGTTTCAGTTGTTTGTTTAGCCCTTTCCATATTTTGTTTCATTTTCTACTTAATCTTTGTTGTTTGTTTTGCCAAAGACATTTTTTCCTAATGCTTGTAATAACATGTTGTCACTATTTATATTGAATGAAGTCTTAGTTTCTGCATCTTGTGGGATGTTCCCATTTTGCCTTTAGGACTAGAATTCTCCAGTTCCGTTTCCGTTGTAGATTTTTGAGGTATTTCGGATAGAGCGTTTGCTGTTAGAAATCCTAGCAATCTTACTTCCTCTTTCATTTCTTTCGTTATAGATGGTTTTTCCTTATTTTTGAATTGAAGTCACTCAGTGCGAGAATGTGGGTAGTGTTGTATTTGTGTATGTTGTTTGATATTTATTTCCATTTTTTATCTGTATGGATTGATGAAAATATCCGAACTACTTTCGTGACTTGGTACCTTGTTCCGTTGTTCGCGATTTTTGTTTTCATGGAGGGTATTTAGGTATTTAAAACACCAAGATTACCTGGCAGTTGGTCGAGTTTGATGTGGAATATAGGAAGGGATTATTTGACTATGGAAATGATATAGGTAAGTTAGGTATGTGGCTCTCTCCCTGTGTATAACAAATGGTCAAGGGTCGTATGGGAAGAATCGCTTTCCCAAAGGAGGCCTTTCATCTTTCCTCTAAGCTGGATCGTAAAGGAGGGCATACACACAATAACTATATATAAAATTAGATGTGTTTATATTAACAAACAAGCCCTTAAAAAGATTATTGACTACAAATATTATATCTCTAGCTTTGCACCTTTCTTAAGATCTATTCGGCAAAATTTTGTCAAAGATACCGTCAATATATTATCCGGAGGAAAGTAAAGATAGCTATACTTTTATTTGAAAGTGATATGTAGTTTCAGAGCATGCATTTGTGAGTGGCAAATGCATTTAGTTTTCAGGTAGAGATCATTACTTAATATGCGGGAGTGACCGCCCGTAGTCGGCGCGCTATATGGACTGCTTAGGAGAGGCCACTAAATAGGTGATTTGTTAATGATATACCACGGTACAGTGCATCCCATTTTGGTTGAGATTGCCAGGTTACTCGGTTGTTATTGAAGATAGAGTCTTGCGGTTTTCACATACCTGTTCTACTTTTTTGTGAAACTCAGGATGGCCATATCAGATTTTGCATAAATGTTTCCATTTATAAGATACAGGGCGATTTTGATAATTGATAATTTATACTTTTTGGACCCCTTCTATATCCACGAAGTTATTAGAAATACTCTTGCGCTAAGAACTACGTCTAATAGAAAATTTTGCATAGAATCCAGTGGAGTACTAATTTTTTTTTCCGAGTATAGTTTTGAAGATACTACACAACATTATATATTTTTAAATGGAACACCCTGAATTTTACTATTTCATTGAATTCGTTATTTTTTCCCTTTAAAATAATGTATAATACAATACACATGGTGTTATTAGAAATGCTAAAAAACACTAAAAAGCTGAGTTTTTTGTTAGTAGGCCATGTATTTTCCATTTAAAAGGAGAATCAAACAAATAATTCCATTTGAGATTTTTTATAGGAGTTGATCAGCAAAGAAAAATAATGTTAACAATAATTCAATAACATGAAACGAAATTTAGGTACCTAAAAGCAACTAATAAATGGTTATACATCGTTCATTATGTATAACAAACAGAACAAGGATTACAAATCAAATATCTATCTTACAATTAATTTTGGACATTATTTATTACCTTATTGATTTAACTGCTCAAATTGTTGTCCATTTTCCCTAACACGTAATTGGCAAACCTTTCCACCTCGCACGAATCTATTTAAAATTATTATAGAATTCCGCCTTTCGGAACAATATTTTATCTAGTGAGCGCTGGAGAGAAAAACGCAAATCTGATCAAGCTGTCATTGTTAGTAACTATTGTGTTTTATCGTGTTTGAGTTTACAAGATCATTATATAAATAATTATCCGTGAGTTTGCTGGTTGATAATTGATAATGGCTTGAAGAGAATTCGTTTTTCAAAATAACGAAAAATACGATATGATACAATGTTTAAATCAATGTTATGAGAATGTTGAAGAAGCTTTGGAACTATATTTCCACAGGTATAAAGTACGAGTATTTTACCATAAGATATTTCATGAAATCGCGTTTTTAGATATCCAGAGAGGCATCAACCTAGTCGAGCAACTATATTTAGACTAAAGAATAATTTACTAAGTTTTGGTGCATATTCTAAACCTTGATCAAAGGTGTATAACAAAGAAAATCGAGAAATGAATGAAATAAATGTGTTAGCTAGCGTTCATGTCTATCCCCAGACTTCTTGTGCGAAATTAGAAAATTACACTGGAGTTTCTCAATCACGGGTCCAGAGAATTTAAAAAAAATATAAATTTAAACCTTACAAAGTCAATATTGCCCAGCACTTATATCCTGGTGATGCAGCAAGACGGTTAAATTTTTGCAATTGGTTTTTAGACCAAACCCGAAGGGACAATGATTTTGTAAGGAAAGTTATTTGGTCAGACGAATCTCATATAAGCAGTGCCGGTATATTTAACAGGCAGAATACAAGATACTGGTATGATGAGAACCCGCACTTAATTTTTGAGCGACAACAGCAGGGTCGATTTGGTTTTAATGTAGCCTGTTTCATACTGGGGACAAAAATAAAGTACCGCATTTTTGAAGGAACCCTTACCGCCAATAGGTACTTGACAATCCTAGAAGACTTATTACCCGAAATATTGGAAGATGTTCCCCTCGCCTTTCGCAATTCTATACACTTTCAACAAGATGGCGCCCCTGCCCACAATTCTAGATTAATTGGGCGCTTTTTAGAAAACAATTTTCAAGGATTTTCTAAGATCACCCGATTTATCTATATTGAACTTTTTCTTGTGGGGTTATTTGAAAAATAAAATATATACCAACAGACACAACAGTCGCGAAGAACTTCGTGCCGCAACGGAGGCAGCTTTTCGGGATTTACAAAGGCAACCTGTTATAATTTTAAATGCACTCAGGCGTATTGAAAAGGTTTGCCAATTATGTGTTAGGGAAAATGGACAACAATTTGAACAGTTAAATCAATAAGGTAATAAATAATGTCCAAAATTAATTTTAAGATAGATATTTGATTTGTAATACTTGTTCTGTTTGTTATACATAATGAACGATGTATAACTATTTATTAGTGGCTTTTAGGTACCTAAATTTCGTGTTTCATGTTATTGAATTATTGTTAACATTATTTTTCTTTGCTGATAAAGTCCTATAAAATATCTCAAATGGAATTATTTGTTTGATTCTCCTTTTAAATGGAAAATACATGGCCTACTAGCAAAAAACTCAGCTTTTTAGTGTTTTTTAGCATTTCTAATAATACCATGCGTATTGTATTATACATTATTTTAAAGGGAAAAAAATAACGAATTCAATGAAATAATAAAATACAGGGTGTTCCATTTAAAAATATATAATGTTGTGTAGTATCTTCAAAACCATACTCGGAAAAAAAATTGAGTACTCCACTGGATTCTATGCAAAATTTTCTATTAGACGTAGTTCTTAGCGCAAGAGTATTTCTAATAACTTCGTAGATATATAAGGAGTCCAAAAAGTATAAATTATCAATTATCAAAATCGCCCTGTATCTTATAAATGGAAACACTTATGCAAAATCTGATATGGCCATCCTGAGTTTCACAAAAAAATAGAATAGGTATGTGAAAACCGCAAGACTCTATCTTCAATAACAACCGAGTAACCTGGCAATCTCAACCAAAATGGGATGCACTGTACAATGTTTTCAAATCACTTAATGTGATGGCCTTTACTCAGTCCTTCATCTGACATACTTGTATTCAAACTGTTTGTATGTGTATATGTAAACGGGTGAAAATATAAATCCCCTCACTGTAATTAAAAAAAGAGAAACAGATTTATTCGATCAGATGTTATTGTCCAAGCCACATTAAGGTTAGGTAACTATACACACTGATAAAGAAAGCACAACACCCAGAAAGAGATGTTTAAAAATTTAATATTGTTTTGGTAAAACGTAGATGCTATAGTAAGGAGTAAATGATTAAAATTTGAATAACAAATACCAAGGAGTTTAATTTTTTAAATTTTAATAATGTGTTTGTCCACCGCGTTTATCTATACACCCCCAACACGTCCATCTGGACGAGTCCATTCAAAAAATTTCTAAGGAGTGGTACCTGTGAAACTATATCCTCATAATAAATAATCTTAATGCCCATTTTAATTTTAAGCAAACACATATATTGTCTTCTGTATTCATTGACCTTTTAACAAATAAATAAATAATAGTAGGTTCCTTTGTTTACACTTTCATTTTTAAAAATGAAATGCTGATACAAATAGATAATAGTTAATCATAGAAAAAAAAAGACATTATTGTTAAATTAGTTAACAATGCAATTTTTATGTTGTTTAATTCTGATTCCTGTTAAAATTTTTTTTATTAATATATACTGATTAACGACAAGCCAAATTTTTTTACATGTACATTTACAAATGGAAAAATCGCTTACAACAGTCTTCGCGTTTTGCATATTATCATCTGTGTCTAAATGGAGTTTAGGTATACCATTTTGCTTAATTTATTACATAAATCCATATTCTTCCAGAAATATGAATATGTGTCTGCTTAAATAAAAATGCATTAAGATTACTTATTATAAGGATATAGTTTCACAGGTACCAACCCTTAGCAATCTTTCGAATGGACTTCGTCCAGATGAAATTATTCGGAATGGCCAAATAATTTCAATGGGAGCTATATGGATTTATACTTTAAATTTTGCAAAACTGTTCTACTTTTCAACTGTGGTTTATTCATAATGATAGGGTCATCTGGTGAGGTAATATGGCGCTTCAATTAAATATGTCTTCCATAGGATTCGACTTAAATTTTGCAAAAACTACCAGGGCTACAGTTTTTAATTTTAGAACATAAATTGGGTATGAGAAGATCTACCGTTTCGTTAATAAGAATGTTTTAGCAATAAAATAAAAAAATATATAAACGATTATTTATTGGTTTTAAATTTCGGGTAAAGGTTCCAATATCTAAGCAACCAATTAACGAAGTGGAGCGTATTGCAGCTCACTTTAGTAGGTTTTTCATTTCATTTACTACTATTACAAGTAAGCTAATCTATTTTGTATAAACAGTTTTTACTATAAATTTTTAAAATCGAAAATAAAAAAAAAGAGAAATCATAGTGCAAATTAGAACCAAGAAAATTATTTAAAAATTTGTTCTACATTTTTTATTTTATCTTGTTATGGCATTCTTATGCATTTTATATAAAGAGAAAAAAAATCAAACATTTATGTATTTATGTTTGTGGATTTACAAAACTACATAATTGTTTCGATTTTTAACAACGAACGTTTCTGTTTACATTCTGTAGATAATATTAGTATGTATAGTTTTATCAACTGTTACAACTATCACGAGTATTTAATGTTATCAGCATATTGTTGCGGTTGTCCGTACGAACAAAAAATTGAATGGTACCACAAATTTGAATATACTGCATAAAATCTTTGTTGTGTTCTCTTGGTTGTTTTGTTGAGTACAATTTTAAATATATAATGCTGATTTATAATTATTGCTTATTATAGGGCGTAATAAATAGAAGGGAGTACAATGAACTGTTTGCAAAGAGATTGATCTTCTCGTCCTTTTAGCCGAAAATTATTAGTGCGGAAAAAGAGGTAACAAAAAATCAGCAAATCAAATCATGTTAAAAATTCAGGTAACTATATTAAAAAAATTGTTGACATTTTACCTTTACAGGAAATTTATCCAAAAGATAATTTTTATTTGGATACTAGGAATTTAGCACAACATAATGATATTGCACTACCGAGAAAGTGTGAATATTCTGATTTGCTTTGTTTGTTGATTTGTAGGTACATTCCGAAACACAATATGATATTAAAAGTGATAAGAATCCTTTGATAAAATTATGTTATTCTCATAAGTTTTCTGAACCTTCCAATAAAGTAGATATTTTTTCACAAGCAGGTTCAAAAGTTATCCATTTTGTAGTTTTAAGTTAAATGGAAAACATTCTATCAGGCTAAAACCACTCAAAAAAATCTTTTCGAGATGAAAAAATATTAGTTAATTAAATATCTAAGAAGCACACAATCAATTAACATCTAGTGGTTTCAATATTATTTATAGCGAAAACAATAAAAATGTATAAATAGTATAAGTCACAGCGAAGTCGTGGTAACCTCGCAAACAGCTACAACAATTATTGAAATATACTAGTGAGTTCAAAATAATTTATTAACACTAAATATAAATCTTCTTTATTTTCTCACACAAATTCAGGACTAAATATTCCACTAAAAATATTTCTGTACTTTGTACAATTCGATGATTCCGGTCATCTCCACTATCAAACTGCATCTAATTGCTTGCCTGCCTTCTCTGTCACTTTGAGTTCTTCCCACCGCCAGAGAATATTAAGTTTTTCTTCTTGTTATAGGTAAAAAATAATGAAACATTGTAACACTTCCCGCCTTTAATTCGGATCGTCTCGATCGGACTCGTACTCTTCGTGATAGGAAGCCAGTCGGTCTACATGGAATAACCTCGTTTTGGCCCTCGGATTTCGGCGGATGCTCCTCATTACCACTTCGTATAGTCCATCCCGAGCTGGTGTGAGCTTTGGAGATTTAATTTTGCATCTCTGGGGGTTGTATAACCAAACTTTACCTCCTTTTTGGAGCCCGCTGGGTCCCGATTCTTGAAACCATGCGATCGAACCAATGCGTTTTTCAATGGAATAAACAGCGTTTAAGCTGGCAGGACGGCATATGACCGTTTTCGTCGCATAGTATGATTTCAAGAATCGGGCCCCTGGAATTTCTTTTCAATTCGTTTGGTGATTGCCAATATCTGCACCAGGTCTAAGTAGGGCGGCATAATCATTACCTTCGTCGGGCGGTACTTCTAGTGAGACAAAGGCAAAATTCCGAACAATACTGTGTTCGGGGTCAACTGTTTTGACAGCTGAGCCAAATACTAATAGGATTAAGGGTAAGTGTGCATCCCAATCGTTCTGATTGTTGCTAACGAGCTTGGATAGATGTTGTTCCAACGTTCTTTTGAATCTTTCCACCATTTAATCAGATTGAGGATATAAGAGGATGGTTCTTGTTTTCTTGATCCCAACATCGTCCAGACTTTCTGAAATACCTTAGACTCAAAGTTCTGCCCTTGTACGACTGCAACTCTCCGCTGCTACCATGGTTGCCTCCTGATTGGGGATGTCATATGCTTTAGGCCATTTACTAAAATAATCTATAGAAACGGGACATCCAGATTGTATTGTTGCATCTGCCCTTAGTACGGGTGCTCCGTCCTTAACAGGTTACGCATTTGTCACATTTCCGGTTCCAGGCTTTTACATCCTGGAAGTAATTTACCCAGTAAAATCATTGAAGAATTTTATTTAGAGTCTTATTTATACCACCGAAAGTCCTATTATCTGCTTCGGTCAAGACGGCGGGTACCTTTTGCTTTGGAACTTTGGAACTACCTATTGGGACTTTTTCTCTTGTTCTCTTCCATCAGTTTTTTGTCAATCTATCTATTCTTAGAGAGTCCCATTGGACCCACAATGAGTTCAAGGCTCCGGAGTGGCTAGCTATCTCGTTTCATTGTGGCCTGGGTGCCCCGCTCTTATTAATGAAAAGCTGCATACGAATCTGTTGAATGTGGAGAATTAATCAGCGTTCGCACCTTTAGACTCACTGACTGACCCAGTGGTGGTATAGTTCCGTTGGCCAATTCGTATTGATGATCTGGCTTATCACCTTACACTGCAGTCATTTTTACGATAACTTAGGCCACTGGTTCTTCGTTTCTGTCCCTTCACAGTTATTTTGTTTATTCCGGGCAGCAGTTCCTGAAGGGACGATTCTGATTTCTCTTGACCGATAGAAACTGCTTTTTGTTTGGTTTGGACATGTTTATCATAGTGTCTACTTCCAAAGCACGTTAAAGACCTTCTTTACTATTTTTATACCACTAAGTCTCAGATTTCATTTAACTTCGACATCTCGAATACCATTTATAAACCTTTGTGTACCCATTCGGTCTTTAACGTCCTCTGGGAGGTCTAGGTACGCTGTGTTAAACAATGTCTACTTCAAATTCTTGTTAACTCTCCCTAGGTTTTTGCGCTTTCCCACCAAATTGCACTTGATATAACTGACTTAAGCGATTTAATGGTCTTATCTCATATCTAAGATGATTTCTAAGTTACCCTGTTCAACTACTGGAATGTTTTGGAAAAGTTTTAATGCTGGAGCTCTTAAAAAAATTATAAGTGCGATCGAGTTTTTTTGAGTATCCCAGCCATTAGCTAAGGCCAGTGCTTCGAATTGTCTTTTGTACATAGGCCAAAATGAACTACTATTAAAGGTGGGAAGTTTTATAATGGAACCTTTGGTACTTACAATGCTCTGACATTCTTTTTTTAGTAAGTCATTATTAAATTTAAATTTCCATTTGTATACTTTGAATATTCCCATTTGTAGACTTTGTACTATGCTTTGGATTGATCTCGTCTTGTGCCTTATTCTGAAAATAATTGATGTCATTGAATTTGTTTTTAAGAGAATTCTCTGCGCCAGTAATTACATTAGTTGATCAAAGTAATAGGAAAATAAACCTTCCCTAGTTTACTGTTCTTTTTTCATGACAATTGCAAGGTTTGCTATTCATGTTTCATGGTAGTGGCAAAGTTGTGCTGTTCATCTTTCATGGTTACAAGATTTTATAATTTCTCATCAAAAGTGGTTACTAACTTTTCTTGAATTTCTTGCCCTGTGTGCGTTTCTTTTTTGCCTTTGTTTCCAAGATCTTATTTAGTTTTTCGTCCAGGTTATAGTTAACCTTTTTAAAAAATTCATTACTGGTTTCGTACATTGTAAAGTCGACACTTCTCATTGACCCCACAATTAAATTTAGATTTTAAATTCCACTTTTTATACACCACTGCCGAGAATTTCGTGGGTTCAAAACAATTTATTAAAACGAAAGATAAATCTTCTTTATTTTTTATCACATCTTCGCTTATCCACTAATTGCTTGCCTGCTCCATCGAGTGGCTTTTATATCATGTTGCTTTTTTTCAAACATCGTGGATCATTCGTTTTTTCACTGGGCTTTTTGAGTTTCTCGAAAATGCTCTATATATTTTCACATCGCCAGCTGTATTGGTCGGACGAATAGTTGTTATATTTTGATGACTGTATTCGAGAATATTTCGTTTATTTTTTTAGTGGCGTAAATAATGAAACGTGCATTAAAAAACTTAGGTTGGAAATGCTTAGTTTCAAAATGCAGGTTGATTGTTCTTCTTCTTTGGTTTTTACGCTCCTAGGTTTATCATTTTTTGTTTCCACAACACTCTATTTTACCAATCTCTCATTTTTAATCCCTTTTCAGCCATCACGTCTTTTTATGTGTTATTTCCAAGTCAAAATTGGTCAACACATGTATAAATAACAAGGTAGAAAATGTTACATTTAGATACGATCATACACATGACCAAACCATAACGTGAGTTTTTATGAATGGTATTAGCCAACTTAAAAGATTTTGAGAATTATCAGTAAGTATTTTGGAATAGTTTTATTTTTAAATGTTTCGTAAGTATCATTAACATTGGAATTAAAAGGAAAATATTAATAATTTCATATTACGATAAGCAAGGCTGGAATATATTTATAAGTTCAAAACCGACCACATTGAGATTAATTTTCCCTTAACAGTTCCTGATGTTAACGAAATGAAAAATAGATGAAAGCCGTGTTTGATATTGCCTTCTTCTAATTTAACGCTTGGATAAATTTCTTTACACTCTTGTGATATTCATTTTCCAAAGGTTCCAGGAAGATTTATTACGTTGACAATTTCGTTTGAACGATGTCTTTCGATTATCAGATATTTGACAAACACGTTATATGTGGTAAAGGATCGTTGGTTGATAGGATCACATGAATTTCTCATCAACGTTTATAAACGAAAATATGCAAAAATTCAGTATCAGATAAATGAAGTTAATTACGTCTTGATTAACTAATACGTCAAATAAACTATGAAAGTAGGAAATTATCCAAAGCTCTTAAAAATATGTTCTTGAAGATTATTGGAAACTTCATTCAGTCTGAATCCTTCTACTTTTAGATCAAATTGGCATTTTTGAGCAATAATATTAAAATAGCTAACCTACCCACTTAGGTGTGTCCATATACTTGCCAAAATATTTCACCCCGGAAATATGGTACAAAGGCAAACCACGAATTTACATTGGTGAAATTTAAGTCAGGAAAGGCAGTTTGTTTATTTCAACAGAGTGTGCAAGCTCTTCCAGGAATTTAATCAATAAGCCAATTTATGAGCAGAAGAGTGTTTAAATCTCAATGTAAGATAATTTTGTATAGTATTCTTAAGTTTATAGAATTAATAATAATTAAATACATCAACTTAATTTGTTACGTGGTTTGTCTAATTTATTCCGAGCTTATTGCTGCGTAGTTACAATTGTGTATCCTTATTTTATACCCTGGGTTCGAATTAAACAATTCAACTTAACTTTAACTATCATTTCAATATCTGAAAACTGATGTGTATTTTTTTTAGTTCACCCCGATAAAGTGGCAGACAAATTTGTTTTTAAATCATACCGAGTTAACATTCTGGGACTTGTAGCTAGGAAGCGCATTCTTGCAAGTTCATCATTAATTTCCGTATGGGGTCAATCTGACCTTTCAAAAGCCAGGCCACAACGAAATCTTAATTCCTTACCGAGCAAAATATGACCAGGAATAGAGGTATTAGCTTATCCCAATCCCGTTGGTTACTGTCGACTAATTAGGAAAGGTGCGATTCTGGAGTCCTATTAAATGTGTCAGTTCCACTGTGTCTTCTTTATACCCATCAAGTCACAGACCTTCCGGATTACATTTGATTCAGAATTTCTGCCTTCATGAGTATGAAGTTCCCTTGGTATCCCAAACCGGCTCTAGTACAGCCAGCGGTTACTACTTATTTGGGAATAGCAAACACGAGCCACTTGCTGAAGTAATCAACAGCAAAAAATATATAACTTTGAACCCTCTTGATTTCTGGAGATAACCGGCTATTTCAATGGTGTTTACTTTGAAAGGAACCTACGTTGCATTGCTTTTTGTTTCCAACTAATATCTTCGAATGTTCACCCAAAAGAAAGGGTACTTTCTCAAGAATTTTACATAGGTCACATTTAGGTCCTGCGACTCTGTTTTGTTTGGTACGACCACCTGAAATTTGTTTTATTTCTCATTGGCACTAAGATTAGGTTCTTTTCAAAACTCCATTCTTTAATCCAGTTCACCCATAGTGAAAAAGTTCTATTAAAAAGTTTTAGCTTACCATTTAGAGCAACAACTTTCGGTTAACATGAAATTATAAAAGATAATCTTAATTTTATTCAAAAGATGCAAATTGTTTAAAAAAATGTAACTTACAATCTAGATTATTATCTTCCGGTTTAACGTTTGGAATGTGATACTAGAATTGCCTATGTCAAATTTTTTTACAATTTTGAACTTCCTGTACCGGAAGGTCGATTTTAAAATTTGCTGAAACACCCTGTATAGTATTTTGGTTTCTGAGAAACATTTTATGGAATACAAAAGTATTGGGTTTGATATTGTTTACTTTCTACCGAGAACTTAAGGAAAGGAAAAATTCGATGGTTTGGATTTCATTTACGATCACCTGAAATGCCAATTGCATTATACCGTCACAGCCAACAGTATTGCTTTTCACATCATGAGGCACTAAGAATCAATTAGTCCATGAAATTCATTGCAGAAGTCAGTAGTTGTCAAAATAAGTTATTATTTTTTTTTATCGTAAAAAGATTGTATTGTTTTAGTTTGACGTAAAATCCTAAGTGAAAGAGAAAGAATAGAAATATTAATTCTTGGGGAGAGAAGTAAAGTTTGTACCTCTTTCATTCTCGATACACAAAATCCCGTTCAGTAGTCGAAAACTTTGCGAAGGTACGACACAAGTAGTTAGCAATTTACCAAAAAGTGGACGTATGATCTGCCATAGTGAACAGCCGTCGTTCATGCATACAAAATTCTATTAAAAAGTTTTAGCTTACCGTTTAGAGCAACAACTTTCGGTAAACATGAACTGCCGCTATTCGCAAATAAATTGGGTACGATAATCAAAAATTACGTTTGGGCCCATTTATACAGAATTGTGGGTCCCACAAGAAAAAGAGTATTTACATCTCTTGGAGACACAAGTTGTTCCGGCATTGGAGGTAAATGGAGGTACCAAAAATTCGTCAGCAGGATGGAGCACCACTCCATCGCGAGATCATTTAGATAAATTTCATCACAGAGATGGAAGAAGGGGCAAATTCCCGACCTTAATCCACTAGACTATTTTCTGTGGGGTTACTTAAAGTCTAAGGTTTATGTTGATAGACCAAATAATTTGCAAGAATTAGCTGCAAGAAAACTCAAAATCCAGAGAATTAACAGAAGTTATATGTTATAGAGAATAAAAAGACTTGGTTATTGTCAAGAAGTACGGTGCTCAGTTTGAGCATCTAATACATTAAGTTTAGTTAAGTTTCAATGTTTGAAAAACTTAGATATGTTAATAATTATGATTATTATGTATTTCTTTAATGGATATTATTTTTCCTCTTAAACTTTTCTTACGTCGGTAGGTATTGAAGTAAACAATTCAAACCCATTTTTGTAGCAATAAAATGTTTCATCAGAAACTAAAATACTAAAGGGTGTTTCATTCAAATTTTAAAATTTTAAAACAGGAAGTTAAAAAATATGGAAACGTCACCTTCCAAATATTTTATGTTCTAATAATTCCAAAAACTTGGTTCCAACTGCCCATAGTATTCACTTTCGGTAAGTATACAAAGTTTAATCAATGGGCGTACCTGATTTACCTACCTGGTGACCTTGTGACACTGACCTGGTTTTATAAAATCAGAAAACTTAAAATTCAAGATATAACCTACCTTGGCCTGCTCACAGTTGCTAGGAGGCTGCTTTTCATCGGGAACAATAAGGGGTGTGGATAAGATATTAAAACACAAAATGTATGTTTATTAAGGAAGCCATTTAAAAAACCTCTAAGTGAACATACCTTACAAACCAACAGTATGAGGTTGTGAAGTTGTTTCACACCGGCTATATTGATACTGTATATGTTCATTCTGAATGTTTTGTTTTCTTAAAAAGAATAATATCTGTTTTCAAAATTTTCACTTGTGCTAACTTAAAAAAAAACTCTAACCAATCAATAGGCTCAGGTGCAATAAAAAATATACTAAGTGATCAAGACGGGTATCCTAAAGATCATGTGGTACCTGAAAATCATCTCATGGCAACTGATTTAAGGTGTTAGTACACAAGTCCTAATTGCTCTTGACCAATATTACTGAAAAGATTTATTAAATCTTCTGCACTGGTATTGAACTACTCATTATGGAACCCTCAGAACAAACAAACATGAAAAAAGTGTGTAGGCTTGCACGACCGGTATCAATGGATAAACTAAGGGTTTGCGGGCTGTTTTGCCATGGTCTGTTGTATTTTTTTTTCATCTGCAACTGTGGCAGACATCTTCAGTGGTGATACCTACACTGCTCTCATGGAGTAGCTATTCTACACAGTTGTAGATTAAACGTTTGGACGAAATTCGAATAGACCACGGCAAAACAATCCGAAAAACCATAGTTTATCCAATCCTGAATAATTTTTACACAATAAATCAAAAGTTGAAGAAACTTTAGACTGACACTGTACATAATAAAGAAGTACATATTAACATCATTATTTATTCATTTAAAAGAATGGAATAATATTGCAATCTTTATTTATTTGGTCTGAAGAAAAATTGTTTCCCATTATTACAAAAATCCTTATATAAATTTAGTTAATGCACTAATTCATATATGGTTATTCGGAAAAGAGGACAAAGTGTCTACATCATTCTTATAATTAAAACAAACGTTTAATGATTGAATCATATTAACTTTGTTGAATAAGGTAATTGACCTTAACAAGTATTTAACCGACATAATGCCAGTGAGATTTCGGATTATTAAATAGTTAAACAATTAATTTAGTGACATGTTTTGTTGGTTTTTCAAATATCTTGTTTTCCTAGTTTCGTGATTGTCCATATTTAAGCATTCTATACTTATACCTAATAAGCAGTTAGAATAAGATATTAATTAGTCTATAATATGTATTTTTACACATATGTTTTGAACATTTGAAAATTTGGTTATTACCCCGAATGAGTAAGGACCCCAAATTAAAATTTGTCGCCAATAAAACAAACATTACAATTATTAAAGGGGTTCTATAAACTACATAGTTTGTTTTGGTGAATTACCACAAGTCGAATGTGTATTTTAAAACTATTAGTGGAGTCATTGTATGTTTTTATTTTTTAAACCTTAAGAACAGCACCAAATCGATTTGGATTCTTTATAGTGTATTTGGTATACTTGGTTTCAATTTAGTACTTCAAAATTGAGTTTTACTTAAATCACTTCACTTTATTTACAATTATAAATAATAATCAATTCACAATCTCAAATAGCAGAATAGAGTTAGATAAATGTTTATTTTAACTGTGAACTAAAATTTTCCCAATTTTTTTGTTTAATGCCATTTTATCGCGTTTCATATGTTCCATGTAAAATCAACTTTTTCTGCATTCAACTCCATACGACGATACCCTTCCTGTATCGTAGCCGGTTTGAACCATCAGTAATTTACTTAGAAGGTTGTAGTCTGTGAAGATAAAAGGGCTCACACTAAGAAACACAAATTTATTTATTTCATATTTTAAAAATAGTTAGTTTAAAAGATATTAAAAAAAAATATACAAAAATTTACTCTTATATCTAAAGTTATAAGACTTAAAATTAAAAAAAACTGGTCATAGGGCCTCACCTGAACTTCACAGGAAAAATAAGGAGAAACCCCTAATATTAATTTTGTGGGACAAAGTACACAATTAAATAGAAAATATAAAATTAAAATTGTTTCTAACGGATTATGTAATATATCATATGAAAGGGCTCATTATGACGAATCAAATATTTTTTTCATATTTTTAAAATAAATTATTTAAAAGATATTAACAAAAATATTAAAAAAATATTAAAAATACCTGTTCCCCCCTTATTTCCGAAACTATAAGAAGTAAAATTTTGAAAAAATTTAGAACTGGACCTCAATTTTACCGAAAAATAAGGAGAAACCCCTAATATTAATTTTGAAGGGCAAATTGCAGAATTAAATAGAAAATTTAAATATAAAGCTGTTTCTAAGGTATCATGTAATATATTAAATCAAAGGACGAATACAAATATATTTTTTTCATATTGAGAAAATAAATTGTTTAAAAGATATTAACAAAAACATTTAAAAAAACAACCATTACCCCTTTATTTTCGAAACCAGTCTACTTAAAATTTTGGCAATAATTAGGGGTTATAGGGAGATTTATAGGAAAAATAAGTACCAATCCCAAATATAAATTTTGGGGGCCAAATTATAGAATTAAATAATAAATAATAAAAAATAAAATATTTTATTAACGCATCATGTATTAAGTATATGAAATAAAAGAACTCATTATGAGAAATACAAAGGTATTTTTTAAATTTTTTTACAATAATTTGTTTAAAAGATATTAACAAAAATTTATAGGATAATTCGATTGACTTATCCTGTAGCTCATAGCTAATAAGACCGAAAATTAAAAAAAATAGAAATATCTCTTTGAACTTTACCACAAAAATAAGGAGAAAACCCTAATATTAAGTTTGGGGGCCAAATTACAGATTTAAATGAATAATAAAATTTTTTTAAGTAATTTTTTTTCATATTTTTAAAATATATACAAAATCATTGTGAAAAGTAAAACACAAATTCTAACACTAATTTATAAACTTATATGGAAAATAAAATGTTGTTCTTTAAAGTGCACCTGTAACCTTATGTATTATTTTCCAAACTATTGAACCTAAAATTCAGACTAAAGATTATATAGGGCTTCACTGGAAGTTTATTGGTAAAATAAAGCGAAAATCCTATTCTTAATTTTGGGGGCCAAATTAGAAAATCAAATAAATATTTTTATAAAAATCAAGCCATTCATATAGCAGATAAAATAAAAAGGCCCTGTGTGAGAAATAAAAATGTATATTGTTTACAAATTTAAAGCGCTTAGTTTAAAAGATACCAAGGTAAATATAAGAAAGTCCACTCATTCTCTGCATTCTGAAACTGGGACATAAGAAAAATATTTTTAAGTAATTTCGAAAAGATTGTTGAGGAGGTCTTGAATTATTTTGTCTATTCATGGGTTTTCTCTCCTCCAAATTTTTTCCTGTAACAGATAAGTATTTAAAAAATTGTATATTTAGACTGGCGACAAAGTGTAGTAAGGCAATTTCGTCAGCGAAAATTGCCCGGATTACTGGTTGTCTGTACAGAGATTCTTCCTCACAGTTTTTCTGAGAGAAAGAGATGTCTACAAAATGATCAACCAGTATTCCTGTATATAAGTAATGTATTGTATATTGTGTAATACTTATCTGTGTATGGAGACGTTGAAACGTGAGGAAGAATCTCTGTACAGACAACCAGTAATCCGGGCAATTTTACGAAATTGCCTTACTACACTTTGTTCTAAATATACAATTTTTTAAATACTTATCTGTTACAGGACTTCCTCCTAAAAACCGCTTTGGAGGAGAGAAAACCCATGAATAGACAAAATAAAAATATTTTTGTTGTTGTATTTGTACTTTCAATATTAAAATTATTAAAATGAGTGATAATTACGATATTAAGACAATTAATTAATTGAACAGTGCTATTTTAAGGTTGCACACCAAATTAATAAAGGAGATTTGGATACAGAAAGTGTAGGCAGGAATAACTCTATAAAAAATATTTCATTAAAAAAAGTGAATCTCAGCCCTGAATGCTACAAATAATTTGGTTTTCTTCTTCAAGGGTGCCCTCAGGTCAGAAGCCTTAGGGATGTGATGCTCTTGGTACTTAATACTTTATTGACCAGACACCGGTGTTTTTAAATACAAGACTATAGGGCGGGACAACCTAGGACTTTCGGCTATATCACTATACCTAACACAGATATACATATAAGTTTTAAAAGCGTCTATGGACAATCAAAATTCAGGTATGATTAACGAATTTCGAAAAAATTGAACATGAAAGGTAAATTGACCATCTTGACCGAAAGTCAAATAATTTGGTCAATGTTTTAATAACCGTCTAAGAAAAATAACTTTTCCTTAATTGTAATTACACTTGGCATAATCAATGTATTTTCAGGTTACAGACAGAGTTCCTGTGTCCACGCTCTGTATTTATTTATATGAGTTAATCGGAGGTTGTAGCGACAGTCAGACAGTTAATATTTGATTATTATTTTCCAAGTATTGGAGAGGTGCGTCATCTCTTCGGTTTAGTTGTTTGGCTTTTTCGATTTCAATTGCCTTTCGTACTATCCTTGTTTTGTAACAAAGAACACAGACCGGACTCCTAGAACACACTATCTACAGAAAAACAACACACACTAGTAAATACTGAATCCCGATTCCCATCACCGCCCCTCGAAAATAAAAGGAGTTGCCAATACACTAATTTCGAGGTCAACAATTCCTTGAATAGTTTTAGGAAGAAAAAGTCCCATAAACATGGGTCCGCAAACGTTTCGTTTTCAAGATACAGTGTTAAAGTTTCAATTTTTTTCAAGTTTTTTTCTCATAGTATCTGCACTTCACAAGATATTCAAATGAAATTTGGCATAGATATTACAATTAAGAGTTTACACCTTGTGACATGCCAATTTCGATTGCAAATCTACAGGGTGATATTTTTTCGGGAACACTTTCCACTGTTGTCCTTCAGAACTTTTTTTTGGTGAGCCACTGGTACTTTCAAAAATTGTAAAGAAAAGCTTTGTTGTTATAGCAAACTTTATGTTCTCTTGTAGTTTTGTCGTATCTACTACCGATTTCGAGAAAAAAAAATTGAATTATTAAACTAGCAATGATTCTTAAAGATTCGATAAACTGGTATAATCATCAAAAAAAATGTATTACTGCAAGAAACGTACAACTCAAAAATTAATCATAATAAAAAAACTAAATAACAACAAAGGAACTAAACTACAGCAATTGTTGAAAATGTTCTTCTTCTCATAGACGATCGAACTCTTTCAAACACTCCTGGAGTATTCCTAATTGTATCAAACGCGCCTATTATACGATTTCTCAGTTCGTCTACGGTATTCAATGGCGTTATGTACACTAGAGATTTCAGATGGCCCCATAGAAAGAAATCTAAACTATTTAAATCTGGGGATCTGGCGGGCCATGGCTGATGTCCACCTCGTCCAATCCACCTGTTTACATAATTTTCGTTCAAATACTCCCTAGCCAAACGTGAAAAATGAGCAGGAGCACCGTCGTGCATGAACCACATTTCACGTCGCATCATAAGAGGTATATCATCCAATAACAAGGGCAAATCGTTCTCTAAAAAATGTCTGTATGATTGACCAGTAAGTCGTCCTGGCAAGAAGAAAGGACCAATCAAATAATCGCCAATATTACCACCCCACACATTTAATGAAAATTTCTCTTGAAAATAAGCTTCTGCAATTTCATGTGGATTCTTCTTAGCCCATATGTGTTCATTATGAAAATTTATGATTGAAGTCCTTGAGAAACAGGCTTCATCAGTGAATAGGATTTGGCAATCAAAATGAGGATTGTTCAATAGTCTGTTGAGGTACCACTGACAAAAAATAATTCTTGGATGACAATCTCGAGGCAAGAGCGCCTGCACCCTCTGAATGTGATAAGGATAGAGCAAAGAATCCCGCAAGATCCGCCAAACAACTTGATGACTTGTATTTAAGGTAACACTAATTTTTCTTGTACTGGTTCCTGGATGTTATCCTATTTCGTTCAGCACTGCCTCTTCGAGTCGTGGTGTTCTCACACTTCGTGGTCTACCTGCATTAATATTTTTCGCAGAAAAATATCCAGTTTCTAAAAGACGCCTGTGAATATTAGAGAACATCCGATGACCAGGCATCACTCTATTGGGATAGCGTTCCATGTAAAGACGCTTAGCTTCTCTTGAATTACCATTTGCAAGACCATACATGAAATGCATGTCAGCCATTTCGGAATTCGTAAAATTCGGCATGTTTTGATATTAAAATGCAACCATCTTTAATTTTCAAAACACAGGAGTTTAATTTGATGTGCAACACTAACAATAAATTTATTCATTTACCACAGCCTACTAGGTAGGTAACTAGATTTCTATGACAATGCGGAATTTTCTGAGGATTTCAAGAGAATAATTCAAAATTTTTTTTCTCGAAACCGGTAGTAGATACGACAAAACTACAAGAGAACATAAAGTTTGCTATAACAAAAAAGCTTTTCTTTACAATTTTTGAAAGTACCAGTGGCTCACCAAAAAAAAGTTCTGAAGGACAACAGTGGACAGTGTTCCCGAAAAAATATCACCCTGTAGATTTGCAATCGAAATTGGCATGTCACAAGGTGTAAACTCTTAATTGTAATATCTATGCCACATTTCATTTGAATATCTTGTGAAGTTCAGATACTATGAGAAAAAAACTTGAAAAAAATTCAAACTTAAACACTCTGTATCTTGAAAACGAAACGTTTGCGGACCCATGTTTATGGGACTTTTTCTTCCTAAAACTATTCAAGGAATCTCCCTTAATTTTTCGAATTTTTTTGTACCTCCAATGTATATATATATATATATATATATATATATAATTCCTCACCCAACTTTTATTAATAAAAACTTAAAATTATTATATAACATCTTTTTAAATAATTCCTACCCCCCGCAATTTATTAACAAAAATTTTATATAACAATACTAATTACAGAGAAACAGACAACTCAATTCTAAGCAACAATTCCAATAACAACGTCAATCTTCATCATATTTCAATTCCATAGATCTATCAACTAAAATCAGTAAAATTTTTAAAAACGAATCTAGTATTTTAATAACTTACAAGTCAATCAAAACAGAAAATCATCTTTTTAGCAAAACAAAAGATAAGATACCAAAAGAATTGAAATCTAATATTGTATATAAAATAGATTGTATTAATTGTGATGCAACGTATATTGGACAGACCTCAAGAACTCTAAGAAGTAGAATGATCTCACATAAAAGCGATATCAGATTAGGAAAAGAAAGTTGTGCTATAGCCACTCATTGTATTCAAAATTCACACACTATAAATTTTAACAACGCTTTAGTTCTGGCATGTGAACGAAATTATTACAAAAGAAATTTTTTAGAGATGGTATTTATTAACTATTATCCGAATAATATTAATAAAAAAACAGATATTCAAAATTTAAATAACATTTATTGCAATCTTTTAGACATCGACAAGAAAAATTCATTTTCAGTATTCAACAATTAAGTTACATAGTAACAATACATTATTCTACTCACCATAGTAATGTTATTTTTGATTATAACTTCATTTCCAGTTTTGCTAACAATGTCACTCAAAAAATTTTGTTACATCTAATTTATTAATTTCATAATTCCTATGTTTGTGCTCTTTTTCAAATTACAATCACAATTTACTGTAAGTATTTAAGAAATTAACTCGTATATATAATAATTATAAATTTTGTTTGTAGTCCAAAGACTGACGAAGAAATTAAATTATTTCGAAATCTTTCTCAAAGTAAAAGTGCATTTCACTTCTTTATAAAATCGCTCATAAAGGCTGCTTCCCGAAACCTTTCTTACATTGTGTTAGCCAATTCAGCCGTTATATATGTTTTGTAATGAATTTTGATCGACAATTACAAAAAACCGTAACATAATTGACGAGTGAATTCTATACTGAAAACATGAGAAACGAATTGGATTTTATCCTGGATAGACTCATACACCTATCTTAACTGACTCCACTTTCGGAGGTGATTGCTTTTCTTGGAACGGTATAAAATGAAGTAGTCGTCACTTCAATCTCATCCATTATCGATGGAAAAGTCAAATCAACTGTTATCAAGTTTGAAAACGTTATCATTAGCATGTATATTACAGAGCTTCATGGAAGTTGCAATTCTGGTTTCATTTTATATTTTTCACTTTTGACGTCAAACATTTTACATATAAATTCCGTCATGATAAGGAAAACTTTCCTTAACTAACCTATATAATAGTAGATTTGTCGCTTTATAAATACATGAGTGAATTTGTCTTTTATTATTTTACGTAGAATTTCCTTTAATTCATATATGTATGTCATCATTTACTTGCCCTGTTGATAACGAAGCACTCACGTATTTTATAATGAAGGTTACCAACCAATTCTAGATCAAACTTTAAGTTGATCACATATTTAATGGATAACATAACCCCACAGAAAAACAAATGACATACATTTGGTCAAACCCTGGCAGTCCTATGTAACTTTTGATGCTGAAACCGAATCCGAGGTCAAAAAAGACTGTACACCCTCCAAGCATTTGCTGCAGTCAAAAAGCAACCCCCAATGAGGGTGACAGTGAGATTCAAGTTCAGTTTCTGGAACCTAATAAATCGAATTAAAATTAATTTTTGGTAAATGCTAACGTCTATTCGATAAATTTGAAGACGCGAGATGTAAAGACCGACATTTAGGATTTTCGGGGAAACTAGCACATAGAGGTTCCGAATCTGGAGCCGTTCCATGTAATTGCTGTTACTCGTAACTCCTAGGTTAGAATATCACGATGAAATATTCAGGTTAACTTCACCTGTCAGAGATATTGAATAATCTCTTCGAGGTGTCATTCTTTTGAAAACCACCCCATACTTTGGAATATAACGCTGAAAAATACTTAATGTCCCAGTTAAAGTAAATAAAAATTTATAGTAGGGTCTTTGTTTAACTGAAACACTACCCCCATGGGTGGAGAGAAACCGTCCCTAAATTAAACATTGGGATAACATGAACGTTTTTCAATACCACCCTGAAAACTACCACAAATAATATATAGCTAAAGCTGTAGTGACAGGTGATAAAGATGATCAAGTCCTACCACATGGCACATTGTCTTCTTGCTTTGGCTTTTTTTTACTTTTCGAGCTTATTAAAATTAATTCGAGATACAAATTCTTCGGAATTATTTCATACTCACTAGGGGTAGCACTGAGTAACGGTAGTTATCTGAAAGTGCTAAGAAGTCTCTTGGCATTAAAGTAGAATTTCTGTTAGAAATAATGTTTTCTCCGTTGTCTTTTTCTCCACATATGGGGGTAGTTTTCCACTTAAAGAAAGACTGCCATTTTTCAATACAATTTTTTAATTAATTTTTCAAAGTATGCGTTAGTTTTCACCCCCCAAACTGAGGGCATATTTCAAATCTATCGAATAGATGTTAGAATTTACCAAAAATAAATTTTAATTTGACTCATTATGTTCCAGAAATTGAACTTAAATGCTAATCTCATTTTCACCTTAAGTAGGAGGTGCTTTTTGATTGTAACAAATTTTTCAAGGGTGAACTGGCGTTTTTGACCTCGGTTTCGGTTTCAGCATCTAAAACTACATAAGAATGTTATGGTTTGATCAAATGTATATAATTTTTTTTATTGAATTGTGTAACAGTACTTAATATTGGTTAAGAAGATAGTTGAATATTTCATTTTACCCCTACTGGAGTTCAAGATAGTTTAACGTTCATTTATAACTTAACGTTAATTTCAACAAAAATTACCTGGAAATAATTGTTTTGGTTGACATTTCATAAATTTAGTGCTGCAGAATAATTTTATCATTCGTTGTTAGTTAAAAAGTCAAAACTGTGTGATACGTTATCGCAACCTTTCGCTAAGTATGCTATGTATACTGAAACGGTATTTCCTTAAGTAACTACACACTCGAGTTAGGTTTTGAATTCGTGTATCGAGAATATGCAGACGATAAGCACAATCAAACAATTAAAGTTTACTTCGATAACATATTCTAGGTTCACAAACTCCAGTATCCGTAAATTCTGGAAATTATATCGCCATCTTTGAGTAAAAGGTTTCTGTTTTCTTAGTTAATGGAGTCAGACTACTAATTGTCGATGCGATCGGAATTCGGGTCAACTATCGAATTTGACAGAGCCGGTGTGATTCAACTATACATATTTGTATGAATCATGTAACTGTGTGGAGGTTTATATATGAATTAAATTAAAATATGGATTATAATTTGATGATTAAACTAACTGCATCAAATGATTTTCTTTTTCAAACACTACTGAATAAGTAAAGGTCAAGATGTTATGGATTCTCCTGTTGTTTAAAACACAAAAGCGATGTCATATTCTAAAATTAACCTTATGAATATATTTGTAATTTATATTTTTAAAGAATACGTGAAAATCGTATAATATAACTCGATAATTATTTATACGTTATTGAGAAAATGATCATTTATATACAAATAAGCAGGACCGGGTTCATTTACTTTAATACAGTCGTTTTATTATTGTAAGAAAATACATTTTTCGCAATTTCTATCGAAAATAATAGCTCATAGAGTAGCAAAACTTTTATTAATAACGAGGAATACAATTTACTAGTTTTAATCAAAAACTGGTAATTGAAAATTTTGAATGACTAATATAATAAAATAGTTTTCTTGAAAAGCCGATAAACTAAATTGTGAATGTTCAGTTTATTACTTTAATAAGGTAATTCATAGTATGAAAAATGTTTAGTGAAAAAATTTTATAGATTTAATTATGATATAGCTTTTTCCTTTAGCCAACCAAATTTGTTATTGTATTATATTTCGTTATAAATATGCTTCAGTTTTAAATAAGTATTTTTAACCATCCCGGTAAGCTCAAATTTATCTTGTTTGACAGATTGGATTCTACCCAAAACTTTTATGTGCAGATTTTGATTTTATTGTTATAATAAAGAATGAGGGTTATCTTTATTGGAATTGAATATGAATTTTGATATCAAACAGCATTTTGCATTGAAGATATATCTATGCAAATAAACCTGTGTATAACTTTTATATCAGTCATCAATGTTATCCATTGCATAATAAACAATAAACATACATAAAAAAACTACGGATCACATACAGAAGACCTCTTAAGTCAATTAATAATGACTGATATAAAAGTTATACACAGGTTTATTTGCATAGATATATCTTCAATGCAAAATGCTGTTTGATATCAAAATTCATATTCAATTCCAATAAAGATAACCCTCATTCTTTATTATAACAATAAAATCAAAATCTGCACATAAAAGTTTTGGGTAGAATCCAATCTGTCAAACAAGATAAATTTGAGCTTACCGGGATTTTGATGAAAATTTTTCATTTGGAAGTTCGATGAATAGAAGTCGAATGGGGAGGGTCTTATCTTTGGAAAAAATCGTTTTATTGAGAAATTTAAGTATTAAAAATGTTTAAATGTTATTGCAAGGATGGATACTATCTTTTGTAACCAAAAGGTAACGCATGACGAGCCGCACTATACCCTGATCGCTTTGCTTGAGTATTACATCCTAATCTCATGTTCCCTTCATTATTTATCGTATACGATTAAGAGATATATGACGTAATAGTGCCCTACCGAATAAGCTTCGTCCTATAATACATTAGATTGCCTAGTACCCCCCGGAATATTTCAGTCTGATGCACGTCTGACGTTTCAAATAAATCATACCAACATAACATAACCATACATAACCTCGCTAGAATGAAACATTTGTTAGAAAACATAAGTTTTTGTCTTAAAATCAAAACAATAACGCAGAAAATTGGTTAGTCTGGACAGTACAAAATACTTTAATGGAGTCTAAGAAGTAAATAAACAGAAAAAGTAATCTAATTTAAACAACTGGTTTTAGGTCATACATATTCAAGTAATGAACATAATAGCGCGAAGCTTGCACCTGAGGGAAGTACTTTTTTAAATATAGTCAAATCAATACAGGAAAGAAAATCCAATGGTGATACATATTTAGTATTTTGTTGATATAACTTATATGGGATACATATACTTGGTACGGTGCTACTGAGTAATTTAAATTAGCTGCCACCAAATTTCTTATTTTCAATTGTATCTTTCTAACTTAACCACAAGGAAATGTTTTACAAACTATACATAATATCAAAATTGAAATATCATGTTGAAGTAAGAAGAAAAAAAGAAAATAGGATTCTTTAATAAGGAAATAACTTCGAAATCGAATAATGTCAATGTGATAATGAAGTAAGTGCAATACAAAAATTTCAAATATAAATGAAATATGTACCACATTTGTCTGGATTTTTTGATAAATCACCTATATGTTTAACAGTTTTAGTATCTTAAGTTAAGATGTTGTCTGGTATATAATGTCGAATGTGAAAGTGAAGCAAGTTCATGACCAAAATTTCAAGTACGGTGTGGATATGTGAAATGAGTCTTAAATAATATTTAGATTTCAATAATTACATACTCTCCCTCTTAAGCAGTGGTGGAGTCAGTTGTAATCATACTATTTTTAATATCCTTACATGTAGTTTAAAAAAAGTAACCAATATTCAAATATACATTTTGCATACATACGGTTAGTTTTAGAAGTTTTCAAAGTTTGCTATAGTTCATTATAATATACAAGTGAATAATTAACGAGTTTTTAAAGTCTGATATCTTTAAAACACATATTTAAACATTTAAAGGGTGACAATTCCCTTGTGCAAAGCGAAAACAATTACAAGTGCTAAATCCAACGTATTGTGCAATAATTAATGAAAAATAATTTAACTAAAATACTATTCTTGTGTTTTAGTTAAATTACATGTTTACATAATGAAAAAGCATGTAGCAAAATATTTTTCATGAGTCAAATATTATCACACAAACATATACATTTATATTTTTTATATATAACTTCTATCGTATATATATATATATATGAATTTCATGTTTACTAGAGTGCGTAAAGGTAAATAAAATTTTCAAATATTGGATGTTCTAAATCTATATTTTGGAAAATGCTTTATTGAGCGTTTATTGCTTTATAGAAGAATATGATTCGATCATATAGTAACTGACTTTTTTAAGTTTTATCGATGCTTCTTTTAGCAAAATTTTGATTGATTGCTTCATTGTAATGGGTGACGTAAATGTCGATATGTTAAAACCAAAACCATTATTTGAAACGTTAATGCCTGTGGAATCATCCAACCAATTTACAAATCGACACGCATTTCCGGAATGTCAGCTCCTTTATTAGATTCGATTTTTGTTAGTGATGGAAATGTTTATCGTGACATAATGAAATCGTTTACACTCTTGAATGATGCAGACTTTTTTGGGTTTTTAGTATTTTAATGAGGATATTATCACAGATCTTAGACTAATTTTTAATGAGTAATGTCAACGCTCTCTTTGATGGAAGCTCTTAAAATTAAATTATAAAATTCATGATTGGGTTTTACCATGGGTTAATAAAAGACTAAGGTTTAATGAAGAGATAAAAAAATGTTTCTCAATTTATCGTAAATTTCTTTACAAACATGTTCTTTTAAATTTCGATAATAAGAAGAAATATCTAGGAGCCAGAGCATGGGTTTTTGTTGTAGGAAGAGAACATCATTAATTGGCCAGTTCTAAATAGTCAATCTAGATTATACATCTGGAATCTCCAACACTTTTTGTACTTTTGTACCTGGGGAATCTTT
Source organism: Octodonta nipae (assembly GCA_034190945.1). NCBI lineage: Eukaryota > Metazoa > Arthropoda > Insecta > Coleoptera > Chrysomelidae > Octodonta > Octodonta nipae. The sequence goes on from CM067216.1 coordinate 176,176,027, forward strand.
GTGAGAATTGGCATCATTTTGTTTTAATTCGACGGGAATATTTGCTTAAATACGTTGGAATATAATGAGACAAATATATGAACTTGTTCTAAATAGTCTTTTTGACGTTTTCGGTTGAGATGTTGGATGCATTAACTCCCACGCATTTTTCGCTGCTACATAAAATCTGTAGAATAGAAAGAATTTCCTTGCATGTGATAAAAATAATTGTATAATGCGATTATTTGTGTAAGAAATGTGATACAACATTATACTTTTACAGAGTCTAAAATAGTCCAAACTTCTGCTTTACAGAACATTAAAATGCCAAAAATCCCCTATCAACATTGCCCTAAAAACCTGGCTATATGCCCTTAAAAGGGCTCAAAACACAACGTTTTTTTTCTATTATTGACAAAACAGTCGAAAATAAATAGAAAAAAAAATGTATGGGTCTTACATAATGAGTTCTATACACAACAGAAGTTTGGAAACATATTTTAGAAACACCCTGTATAATGTTAGACAGAAATAAAACCGTCCAAAAATGCAAAACAAATTAAACTTAAAAATAACAATACAACAAAACCGAAGCAAACCTAATGCTAACTAAACGCACGCTGTTCAAAATACTCTGAATATGCAATTGCTTGAGAAAATACAAATAGATCTACTGTCACACTCCCACACTTTAATGATAAATTACCAGCTCTTGGGCTTCTTCGCCCAACTGATGAGACAAATCGAAATATGCTTATACCAAAAACAAGGTTAAGGTGAATCCAGTGGCCCAGTTTACTTGCTTAGTGTTACGTTTGACAAAGCAGTGTGAGACTCCTTTGTCATCTCTCAGTTCGCGGCGCGTTGACCCTTTGGACACACAAAGCAAAGTCTTTTACACAAAGAAAGCAAAAATTCTTTGGTCCGAAAACCTGTAAAGTTTAGCTTGTTTCGACTTCGTTCGCATCTTCAGTCAGGGAAAACCCTGAGACAAGTAGATATAGTAGATTTTTTTGATATTCACAGAAAAGTTGTGAGAAAGGACTAACGTCCAAACTCGATATTTGTGAAAACCTGAGATCGGAAAAGTTGGATGCAACAAGCATCCGTTTGAACAAATTCTGTTCTTTCTCTTTGAGGAATATCTTGAACCTAAAATACAAATTAATGATAAATTACCAGCTCTTGGGCTTTTCGCCCAACTGATGCAGAAAGGTAATTTACATTAATTTGATATTTTAGTATAAAATTCCTCAAAGAGAAAGAACAGAATTTGTTCAAACGGATACTTGTTGAATACTTCCGAAATCTCGAATCACAAATTCTGAGTTTGGACTTGTCCTTTCTCAAACACTTTTCTGTGAATTTACTTCTCAGAAGAAAATCTAAATCTATATCTCAGGGTCTTTTGTATAATGCGATTATTTGTGTAAGAAATATGATACATCAGTCATTATATTGCTTCTATACAGAAGAGTGTTTCTAAAATTAAACGCACTAAATAGTCCGTTTATTGTTTGATTTTGACGCAAAATATGCAATATGCCCTGCCTTGTCGAGCGGTTTCCACACACAGGTCATGAGAGAAAGGAATTTTGACAATATGATCAACCAGTCTTCTTGTGTAGAAATTATCTATCGAAATTTCTCTTAAAAAACAAAATGCTTTTTCGAAAAGTTTGAGACTGATTTCAAATGAGTGAAGCATCTACGTCATTTTCTTTGTCTCCATTGTGAATTTCAAATACTTATTTATCTCTTACAGAAATTGAGTGAGGTGTTTTTTATGTACTTTTGTAATTGTAGGTTGGGAACCTGAATTTTCTCGGCTGCTAAGCTGCTAAATATGGTAATAACTTTTTTGCCTTTCCACGCCAAAAATGTAGCAAATTGCTTCATCTATATATAGGCAAATGTTTTGTTCTCAGCAAACTTTGTGTTTTTATTTGGGCCGGTTATAGATTTCTGGTTAATTTTTATAATCCTGTTAAGTGGACATCTAGCTATACAAATTCTGAGGCAAGTGGTAAAGTTGAGGAGTATTATCCTTAAAAGTAAAGTCCCCTTACAGTTATAGGACTGCTCTTCATAGGCGCACCCAGAGGAGGTTTGGGGGTTCAAACCCCCGAAATAAAGCAAATCATTATTCACTATTCAGTACATCTGCCATTACAGCTAAGTGGCCATAACGAAGAGAAGTAGTTCTCATCCTTACCCATTTAGACGTACTGTATGTGGAAAAGACTATTAATAAAATATAAAAACTAAGTAAAATGTTTTTTTGTCAAGCGTTTTTTTTAAACATGGACCGATTAAAATGTTTATAATTATTGCAAAAATTGACTATCATTATGGTTTTAAAAATACTTTTTAAAATTTCCCAACGAATAAGCTTTTGTTTGGTTAGTTTGTTGCTTAGATGTTGCAATTTTGTTTTTTCGAAAGCCTGGTTTGATGTTTGAATTTATGAATATTTCAACTTTTATAAACGCTCGTTATTTTCTTTAAGACTTCGTTAAATTTTCACTATTTATTTATTTTTATTTGACATATGTTTCGCCAAGTCTGGCTTCTTCAGAAATTGTAAATACAAATTGTATTTATAATTGGTATCAGTTTGGTCGTTTAATAGATTCGGAGATTTTTTGTTTTTCTTGATTTCGAGGGATTCAAGAAGATATAATTGTAAATACAAATTGTATTTACAATTTCTGAAGAAGGCAGACTTGGCGAAAGATTTCAAATATAAATAAGTAAATAGTGTAAATTTAATCAAGTGTTTACTGTTTTTAATTAATCTTAAAAAAATATATATCTTCTTGAATCCCTCGAAATCAAGAAAAAATTCTCCGAATCTATTAAACGACCAAACTGATACCAATACATCTCCCTTACTTAATCTCAACATCCATTTTAAATATTATATTATTTATTAACATCTGAGAACGTTGGTTTTCGCGCCCAGATTCATAGCTGATTCTGCTTTCTCCGGATTTGGACGGCATTATTTTTTCGAATTAATTTATTTATACTCGTATATCTGAACCAATATATAAACAAAGTTTTCCGACTTTTGCCCATACTTATAAGGGGCTTTTTCAAGGATGAGAAATACAAATGTTACTTACCTTGTGACATTTACAATTTGTGCTTCAGTGTGAGAAGTTTATTTTTTTATATATTGCTTCAGATATATAAATAAATTAATTCGGTTCAAATCCAGAGAAAGGAGAATCAGCTATTATTAACATCCGTTGTCAACAATGTTTCATAAATGTATAATTTAGCTGACCTACATCGTGCCCACTTCCTCCGAACTTCCCCAGAATAAAGACTTTTAATTATTTTATTACCTTACCTATAGTTTCTTTGTAAGAAATATAAATTTAGCCTTCATTGTATTTCCAATTTTTGATGAAGCCAAACTTAGCGAAACATATGTCAAATCAAAAGAAATAATTAAGTGAAAATTTAATTAAGTGTTTGCTATTTTTAAGTAATGTTTAATCTATTTAAAATTAAATTACAATAAAATATTATTAAAAATAATCTAAACAAATACGTGCTTTGTCGATTTGGATCATATTGTTATAAAATCATAAATGTTTGATTTTTTACACAATGTAGTATAAAAAACACTTCTTTAATATAATAAAGTTAAAATAGGTATGTATGTATTAATATGAATTGTACAAGGGCTCATACAATATCACCAATTTAAATAAATAAAATATATGTTGCCATTGTGGGGGATGTGTTACAGCAGTTTTGTTTAAAAAAGTGAGAAAAAACTTCATAAGTTAGTGTCTAGAATATTACACGCATTTTTAGTGTACCGAATAACTACAATCTTGTTATTGACAATTTATGAAACCAGCTGTGTTTGGAAAGAATTGTTTTGAAATACGTCTTTTCGAATACGGGGCTTCAATGTATTATTTGTCAACATTGGCGGCACGAAAGTTGAACTGAATTTAACAGTGTCAGGTTGCTGACAAAGAAATAAAAAAACTCAAATGTAAAAGTATTGACTAAGACCATCACTGGACATTTCGGGGGGGTTGGCTAGTAGTAATATTAAAATCTGATTATTTTTAAGGTTGATCGTCTTTTTGAAATGAAAGATTATTCAAACATTAATTTAAATAATGGTTCCAATCTACCTACATGTCACTTTTTTGGGGGGTAGCTTAAAAAACTATGACCAACTAGTCGGACTTACACTATAGTTTGTTTTCATTCAGCTGTTTTATTTTCAACTAACCAAAGTTCTCCGTCGTGTTTTCATCTACCGATTGCTTCTGGAAGATAAAACTAGTGCTTTACCCTCTAGGAAATTTAAGTTAAGTTGTAAAATGACTGCCACTTAAAATATGAAAGTTGCCTAAGGGTGAGATAAATTTTAGTGGCTGGTATATGAAAAACGTAACCAGATTAGGTACAATTATTGCCCATCTGCGACAGTAAAATGAGAAAAAACTCGGTATAATTTTTCCACTTCTAAAAGGATGTATCTTTGAAAGGGTAATTCTGTTTTCTCATGCGATATATTTTAGGACTTTATATTTCGCTCAAGGGTTCTAATGAAGTACACAACCGTAATTACAATCTGAGATAATTGTTGAAAGCCCTGGACTAGTATTTTACAGCGAACAGTTAATGTATTAGAAGTTCTTAGGATTTTTCATTTGGTAGGAAACGAAGAAGTGTTAAGTTTTAGAGGTTTAATTAATTCAATAATTAAAAGGCCTTTTAATGGGCTTTAGACTCTAATGATACACCTTGTAATTGAATTAAAATGTTTCAAAATGTTTAAACATTATAGGAAAGGATATAAATGGATTGAATGGATCAGGATTTAAATTATTCTTTCTCTGTTATACAGTAGATTATTCCTAATAAGAAAAACACGCATTGTATGACAAAGCTAAACAAAAAAGTGATAGTTAACGAGATAATAGGTTAGTTGACTAAATTTAAAAAAAGTTAATACTCTACGTCAACATTTATCTAAAAACGTACTTTTTTCAAAAAAATCGATTGTTTGCATTATACATTTAGCGTTTTTAAATTAAATTAAATTTTGAATGTCGGCACTCCTTGCGAAACAAACTAAAACAAACGTGATGTAATTGTAAATTTTAATGTTAAAATGATATTCTTCATATTACAAGTCCTGTATAGTGCCTCACTATATAAGCACAACTATAAACACGGCAAACAAATTATTCAGATGTTGCAAACAAAAAAAATGCAAAATATTGTAATGTTTTTATTTTCACACTCGGGTTCAGTTCAGTTCTTGGATTTATTTAAAAACACAGTCTAACTCACTCTAATTTATTTCCACTACTTCTACACAAATTTATATTCACAGAAACTACTATTTACATTTTATCTTAACTGTACAATACGACCGACGAAAACTGAATGCCTCCTATCGCCAGCTGTTTCTTATTTATACATTTATCTTGGAATTGTCTGGTACGTCCACGCACCATCGGGAAACTCTTTCATGTTCTGGAAGCTTTAAGGGAATTCCCAGTAACGGCAGCGGTCCGCCGGTTAAGAGACAAACATTTCGGGTTCCCAGAATTTATCGAAATAATGTCCCTTCCATGAACTGGTTGATGGCCGATTGCACCAGCTGTCGAATGAATTCTCGTAACAATATTACAAAGAGTGTTGAGAGTCATAATTCATTAACTAATCCAAGAATGAATTTTTGTGAACATCATTTTGATGTAAATGTTTCACACAACACAATCTATTATTTAATCTAAACCAAAACGGATGAATTTTGGAGAATCATTATTGAGGGTGTCAAAAAAGTACTGGAACAACTCTTCAGAACTGCAGCATCAAGAAAAATGTTTCGTACTAAAGGACTTCTCTCTGGCAATCTAACTAAATCACCATGGCTTTGAACATGACATTGCAGGATAAGATCACATTATTTTATTTAAATGTGAACGCCATATCGCTCCCGGAAATAAAAATAACTAAAAATTGTACATTCAGATATGATTTTTATTATGAATTTGGCCAATGGCCTTTACACCCCATTCCATGAATGATAATATATTTTTTAGGGAAATAACACCAATAATGTGCTTAAACATTTACAAATATCCCAATTTCATGGTTAAGTTAATTTCTTACAATGTGGGAAATTAACTATTTAGATTCCTGAAATTGACTTATAATTCCTTAGTTTTTTTTCTTTGAATTTGCGCTTAAACAATTCGTTTTTTTTACTTATTTTGTTAGGAATAACTTTCCAAATTTCCATAAATAAGTATTCCAATGTTAATAACTTTACTCGAATGTAAAAAAAATAATTAGACCTAAAAATATCCTTCAAGATAAGGTCACTTACCCCAATATTAGCCAGGGATAAGACCCACATCTTTTGTATGATTTTTTTGATAATGTATTCTTAAAGAGATATTGTGCTGTTCCGGTACTTTTTGCACACCGGATGCATTCTACACTTGTATATACTTACATTGCAGAATAAGGAAATTTTGCCTTTCTGGACCTCCTTCCTCACTCGGCAAAAAACTTTCTGCTACACCCCTATAAATATTAAGTCATTAATAGCTATAACTCCTCCGGTATAGAAACCTTTATATATATACAAATAACTCATGTTTCCAATTTTTTCCCTTTTACTTCTTTATTTAGTCTGTTATATAGTTTTTGTCTTCAGTATCCATTTTTTTTTGTTTATCAGGATTTACATTCCATAGACCACCAATCTGGGTGTTTTGATTTCTTATTCCCTTATTGAGTCTTTTACTGCGTTATATTTTTTTTCCTCTCAGACGTTCTCAGAGAAACAGCTCTTTTCCGAATATCTACAATATGATCAACCAGTATTCTTGTCTGTAAGTTGTGTTTTGAATATAATGAGATACTTATTCATTTTTGGAGAGTTTTAGTTGAACCCTTTCTCTTAAATTTTATTTTTGATATTAATTTATATATATTATTTCTTATTAGAAGTTTTTTGGTTACAAATAAAAAATAATTCGTAGGAAATCTTTAATTAACTGATTTCTAGTTAATAGTTTTTTGTTTATGAACGTATTCGATTAGTTCTCAATGGTTCTTTTTGCGTTTGGTTCAGAATAGTTTCAGGATGGTATTGGACCCTGGACTTGGAAGATACACAGCAAAACTCATTATTATTATGATTTATCATTAAATTTGTTGCTGGTATCATATTAATTTAGCTACCCGTCGTTTACTCATTTGTGGAGCATTCTACAATACGTTTGTAGAACAAAATAAGTATTTAATTTTCCAAAAAAGTATTTCTTGGTTGTTCCTTTCGTGTTTATTTTTTTTTGTTAAATACAATTTCATATTTCTGGAACTGAATAGGAAAAATATTGAATGTAAAAATTTCCTAACAAGCATTTTTAAATCCGACTCTGTAAACATCAATCTCGAAGGAATTTTCAACTTGTACCATTTCTTCGGAATAACGAAATGTGTCTTAATGCCCACGCGAGAGTTTACTGTCTTCTTCATTTTTCATATTAATACTATGAATACAAATGCTGATGGAATTTAATCCATTTCATTGTCGGTCGATGCTGCCTTGGAAACTGCTTGTACCTAAATTTCTATGGCAATAAATTTGAATTGAAAATCCGACGAATTCAATTTTCAACTTTCATCACATCTTTTGAAAAGTTGTTAATTTGCGTGTTCATTTTGTTCTTTCAGAATGTTACATAGTCATTTTGTTCTACAAAAATTTAATGCTGTTGAAGGCTCCTGAATTTGATGGCTATTTTAAAATATTATTAAAGACAAACCGGGAAAATATGTTTAATAGTGTTTTTAGTGTTGCTACAGGCTTCTTTTTATAGGGTCGATTATTAGGATCATTGGGGGATAGCTTTATAACAAGAAATTTTTTGTATTTTTTGGGATGTATCAATTCATCTATTTCAGGGGGAAAACTGACAAATCAGTAAGTATGGTCTAAAGTCGTTATAAATTTGTTACAGAGTGAAATGTGTCAAATATGGTAATTAAGATAAATTTAATTAATTACGGTGTGATTCATTAACAACTAAAAGTTACATGTATTTGCCTATTGTTTTAAAAAACTTATCTGTTGTTAAACACGGAAACCCGTATATAATGACTCATTCGTCTGTCTGTCTGTTACAACCAATTTTCGTACTTCTGGAGAGAAAATTTTGGAAAATTTGACCACTCCCCACCTTAGTTCCGAAACAGTTATGAATAATATTAATTTTGGGAGGCAAATTATAAAATGTATTTCAAATTTTAAAAATAATTTGTTTAAAAGATATTAACAAATATATACAAAATTGACCCGTTCCCCCCTTTTTATCTCCGGAACTATAGTAGCCACAATTTTGAAAAAAATAAATAATTATAGGAGTTTCTTGACATTTACAGGGGAAACAAAAAAGAACCCCTAATATTAATTTTAGGGGATTATTATAGACAAAATAATTTGTTCAAGCGCATCAGTTAATACATCACAGGCTATATAGTTATATGGAAAACAAATATATTTTCTCCGTATTTTGAAAAATAAGTTGTTCAATATATATATATATATATATATATATATATATATATATATATATATATTTAAAATTCGACTCATTCCCACGTATATCTCGGAACTACTGAGCTTGTAGGGCCTCACTCAAAATTTACAGAAAACGGAAAAAAAGAACATAGAACATTAATATTTTTTTCAAGCGCTTCCGTAATGTCTCAAACGAAATAGTTATAAAAATATAAATATGTTTTATTTGTGTTTTTAAAATAATTTGTTTAAAATATTTAATATTTATTATTTATATTTTGACCCATTCCCTACTTTATCTAAAGCCTGCAATTAAAAAAATATATAGGGCTTCCTTGAAAGTTTATTGGTAAAATAAACCGAAATTCTAATGTTAATTGGGGGGTCCAATGAGAAACTTAAATATTATTGTCAAAATCAAGCGTATCATGTAGCAGATCAAATAAAGAGGCTCATTTCTTTAACCTTAAAAGCCGTTATTTAAAAGATATTAAGGAAACTGTAAGAAAATCCCCCATCCTGCTTGTCTGAAACTGAATAATTAGAAAAAAATAATTTGTGATTTACCTAAAAGGCAAGGCCGTAGCCAGGAAGGGTGGAGCGTTGGAGATTCAAATATTTATAGAATAACGTGCTCGATACGGCAGACTAGGGGTCAAACAGCTTGTTTTTGTCCAAAAATTTATATCTCCCTAAAAGAGAGATAGATATCCAGACACGTTTTTTATATTGAAGGTTAGTTAATGAAGTTTGAGAGTTTAATGAAAAATCCTTCATGCCCTAATTTCGGGGTAGAAGCGAACAGATAGAGGAATGATAAAATAAAATAAAACATTCAGAGTGCAATAATATAAAAAACTGTAAAATTTAACCAGTAATCTCTGAACAAATTTAAGAAATGTTGCAATCTATTTAATATTCTTCAATATCCTCTTCGAAGTGTCATTAAACACAAGTTAATATACATATAATTATTGTTTCTTGTCGGAAACCTTCGTGTCGATTTTTTTTATATATTTGGTATATTTTGAGGAAACTAGGACAAGGAGTTTCCGAATCTGGGATAGTTCCATGTCCATTGCATCAAATAAATTAAGAATTTTTTGAGACGACATTCTTTTGCGAAAGCGTAATTGCTGAAGGTTCCCGACCCGAAACAGTATACTGTGTATATTATCTTGAGAACAGTAAAGGAATTTGAAGACGCGAGATGTAAGACCGACATCTAGGATTTTCGAAAGAATTAGCACACAGAGGTTCCGAATCTGGAGCCGTTCCGTGTAATTGCTGTTCTCCCTTAACTCCTAGGACAGAATGTCACGAAAAAATTTTCAGGTTACTTCACCTGTCAGAGATATTGAATACTCTCTCGTGGTGTGATTCCTTTGTACGCAAGACAATATATGTTATATATTATATATAACATATATTGTTTCTGGTCAGGGAACCTTCATCAGTTGCGCTTCCCACAATTGAATGTCCTCTCGAACACTTCTTTATGTATTTGATACATTTCGTTAAATTTGAAGACGCGAGATGTAAGACCGACATCTAGGATTTTTCGAGAGAATTAGCACAGAGGTTCCGAATCTTCCGTGTAATTGCTGTTCTCCCTTAACTCCTAGGACAGAATGTCGAGAGGACATTCAATTGTGGGAAGTGCAACTGATGAAGGTTCCCTGACCAGAAACAATATATGTTATATATAATATATAATATATCTTGTCTTGCGTACAAAGGAATGACACCTCGAAGGGAGTATTCAATATCTCTGACAGGTGAAGTAACCTGAAAATTTTTTCGTGACATTCTGTCCTAGGAGTTAAGGGAGAACAGCAATTACACGGAACGGCTCCAGATTCGGAACCTCTGTGTGTTAATTCTCTCCAAAATCCTAGATGTCGGTCTTATATCTCGCGTCTTCAAATTTAACGAAATGTATCAAATACATAAAGAAGTGAGAGGACATTCAATTGTGGGAAGCGCAACTGATGAAGGTTCCCTGACCAGAAACAATATATGTTATATATAATATAGAATATATATTGTCTTGCGTACCAAGGAATGACACCTCGAAGAGAGTAAGAGTAAAGGAAGATCGATCAATAATCTATAAGAAGATGGAATGCTAACTGGATCGGGCACATTGTAAGGAGAAATTGTATTCAACGGAGAATAATGGAAGGAGAATTTTAAGGTATTAAAAGTAGAGGTAGACCAAAGAATGGAATATTCACTAACATCATAAAAGGTCGGAATTACGATGAGATACAAGATGCCCAGGATTGGAGAAGGGTATGTTGATACATGTCTTAGGATTGTCTTATGTATAAAAGAATGACACCTCGAATGTGACATGAAAAGGCTCCAGAGAGACCTTCTGGACCGTGGTCCGTTAGGGGATTATCTCGTACGAAATTTACCTAAGTGGGAAGGGGGATTTGTCTATAGTTTTGGATTCATTGTATTTACTGGGCTATTTATTGCATTAAGACTAGTCGTTCTTTGGTTTAAAGCCACATAAATTACTTCCTTTAAGCTCTTGGATGTACAATTTTCTTGTTTTATTGTTATCGCTGACCTTATGGCGTTCGGAGGGGGCGATCGCCCTCCTGGATCCACCCCCTGTTTTTGTGATTATTTTGTGTAAAATTCATTATATTAGAAATATTTGAGTGATTCACTTCCAAGGAGGGAATGATGACGAAATACAGATTCATATTCAGCGAATACGAAAACTCTGAAAATTTTTGAAGATATTATTTTCTCACTATCTTCTACTTCTACATTGTGGGATGATGGATTATTAATTAATTTTCCTTCCGTAAAGGTGAATTAAGCGTCAAGTAAACGAAAACGTCTCGATATATCTATTTTTCTGGGAGAAATATAATATTGAAAAAACAAACCTGTTTGACCCATAGTGTTGCGGTGGGCGGTACATTTAGTAACATATGTGCAACAGGAAGCACTTAACGATGTTAAACAAAAGAGCGAAATGACCAACAAAAATGCAAACATGAAATAGTGAAGAATATGGACATCCTCTGGTTTGATCATATTGTTTCTTTATTATAAACATGTTTTCACTTAACATAAAAAATGTATATAAGCAGTTCGATTTAATAATGATTCTGTTTCAGTTATGTAACTTTATAATTTCAATTAAGTAGTAAATTACGTATTTTTTATTAGCTGTATCAGGGAACTATAAGAAAATTACAGAAAAATTAAATTCTCTGTTGAATTTGTCTCACTGCCAGTTACCATAGTTATGGCTTCTTTTCACCAATGAATTCAAGACGAATATTTTAATCTTCTTGCCTTAAGACTCGGATCGCTGAAATTAGCGTGTTGCTGAATTTTCCTCCTTTATCCTGAATTCTTGATTAGAATTTTGAAATGCGAGAGTGGTACAAGAAATTAATTGTGTTATCCATGAAAAATGTACATTTCAGAAAAATTAATTTCGTAAGAGAGAAGTTAAATGAAAGGGCTTTTCGGGTAGTAAATTAGATATTTGCAATTATTTAATCAAATTTACTTAAATATTTCCTTTTACTTTAACGAAGGAGATAAATAAAGCAATTAATACCCAATTTTCACTATTTATGTTTGAGGAAATAAATCTGCTTCGCAATTTGCTAATCTTTTTTTAATGATGAGACATTTTTTACGAAAAGTTATTTATATTAATTTGAGGTAGACAATTCGCATAGCCCCTAATTAAAAATTCATGTTCATAAATTTTACATATTGTTTCGATATAGAAAATTGGTATCATATTTTGCAAAACGTATTAATTCATTTGCGTAGTGTGTCCTCTCGAATCCGTCATGTAGATAAAGTAATGTTTGTAATTTAGAATTTCTTAGGAATCTCAGTTATGGCAAAGTATGTATTTTTCAATACGTTTCATGATCAAAATCAGACCGCGTTCTCATTGGCAACAAAATAACACAAGTCAGTTTCTTTAATTTTATTGCAAAATTCTCTATTGTGATCAAAATTCCTAGTCAACAAATGTTGAACTATTGCAAAGTGGTAAGGTGGTTAGAATAATATTTCCAATTTACTTCCAACAATTCTTGTACTTGTAGTTGGATCATATTCAAAATAGCTTCTTCAACTTGAACGGTACCCCGGTATCAGAAAATTTCCAAAAATCTAGTCAGGTGCAGAATGTTTCTATGGGCTAGATAAAGTCTTACTAATTCGTGTGTTTTTTGTTTGCTCCACGATAAACAAAGAAGATATCGCCCAATTCATGTAAAGAAATACCTTGTAAAAGTCATTTTTGCACAACTGATAAACTTAACTTTAAAGGTATCTTGACTAACAAGCAGTGATATCAAATCTGTTGATTAGGCAATCTTTGAAGTATTCCAAACGCATTTTGTTTTATTTGTTTTTCAAAAACAAAGTAATATACGAAAGTGATTGAAGACGCAAAAATGTACTTTCAATGGCATACATTATTGTATAATACTTTCTCTTTAAATACCCTGTACATTCCAAGTTTCAAGCGTAGGTTTTACAGTTTCGACGAACTCGTGAAGAGTGGTATTTCTTTTTCAAAGATTTCATTGAATATTATGAAGTCAAATATTATGTTCAGTATTCAATGCCTACACTAATTGCAGTTTTCACAACTCCATATGTATATTTACTACATGTTTTCTGTAATATTAAGTACGGAAAGAATTAAAAAATGACTATTCTAATTTCCGAAATAAATTCAATGACAGAAAACAAAGGTAGAAATTCCGTTAGTTACATCCACTTACATCTATCTGAATTCACAATTCCCAATTGCATTTTGGTAGTCTGATGGGTAATGTAATTAAGCATATTGGTTAGGTCCATTCAGTATTACAATTCAATTAGTCTTTGTCTCTTGTCCTTTATCAAGTTCTCGCCATACATGCCAACATCTCCTGCTCGACAATTGATATACTTGATTAATCTCACATGTTTTGTTCAGTGCTTCTAGTATTTCATGCCACCTGTCATTTTGGGATGTTAGTTCCTATTCGTGTTAACGAAATTTTTTCGATTCTAAGGGCTGACAAAAACATGAACAATGTAATTTTAGCTGATATGCCTACACCATTTCCAATATTATTACTAAATGTTTTTCTCTCCAATTCGCCTAAATTGTTTAGATAGGAAGTCTCTGCTATGCTTCTCAAATAATCTTTTTTCATGTTTCAGAGCTATTTTTATTATTACTACATATAACTAAAGGAACTATACTGTTACACTGCGTGTGTTTGTAAAATCATTTTTTACACCAAAAATAAATGTCTCTATTTGCACCAACATAAATATATTCGACTTTGAAATATTTACATCAACAACGGTGACTAATACCGAACAGGTGATCACTTCGATGCTATGGACTCAACTTCAACTTCTCCAATCGCCTTTATCGAGATGTTTCTCTGTTTCTACTGGTATGTTCTAAATCAGAAATGGATTCGAAACCCTTTTTTATCAATAATCGTATTTTCGGGAATCTATTTTTTGTTCGCATTGTTTTTATTCGCAAGATTAGTTTTTATTTAAGATGATTATATTGTTCAAAGGTTTATTTTTGGCAGCGTAAAATAAAATGTTATAACAATATCTATATATCCGGGTGGTGGTGTTTATATCTCTTAGGACGCATCCCCATGTGACAGATAGGGGAATACCCTCTCCCATCTATCTCCAACTAGATGGCGAATCAAAGTGAGCTAGACTTTTAACCATTTATATACTCCTAGTGAAAACAACAGTGTCTGAGGTGATTTGATGGAAACTATGGCTAAGGACCGGCTAGAACAAGGACTAAGACAAAATGATAATCTAACTAAAGAGCACTTCGGATCGGATATTGGAAGGTGATCTCATTTAATAATAAAGATCAGGAGACTATAACATTGGAAAAACACAATATAGACATATGTGCCGTTTCAGAAATAAAAATGACGGAAGAGATAAAAAAACGAGTGTCGTTTCTAGGGTCGGTCTACTGGTACATGAAGATTACAATATTTAAGGAGAAGGTCAACAATGAAAATGGCGACATCATGTTCAACTTCTGTGCCCAAAACAAATTACGAATCAATAATACTCTCTACCTACACAGGCCCCAACCCACATACATAGTTGAAAATATCCTTTGATGAATCAACGCATTACCTCTACCAACAGAGATTAACACAGAAATAATTCACAATAGAATTTTAAAAGTTGATAATGTAGAAGAGGGTCGGGGAGAAATACAGAGAAAACATCAAAAGAACTACCCAAGAAGCAATAGGTAAACGAATAATTACTTCAAAAACGAAGAGGAATAACGCACTCTGGTTTTGTGATGAATGAAGTTATTTATTTTTCAATTTTTGTTTATTTTTTCTAATTTCAACATTAGGAGTTTCATTCAGGTTGACGGTAAACTTTGAGTAATGCCCTATTATTTTATTATTCGGTAATCTAGGGAAATGCGTCGATTTTTTACATTTTCCTTAATGTTTTCGGAAGCTAATTTGTGACATCTTCCAGTTTCATTTTGTTTTTTAGGGAAATGCTGTAGATTTAAAAAATCTTAACCTTTCAAATTTATATTTTGTTTATATACTAGCGGACCCGACAGACATTGTTCTGTCCAAACGTGGCTTGAAGCTATTAGCGGGATCAGTAAATGTTTTTTTGATATTAGAATCCGAAAAATGCTGAAAAATAAAAGGACTTCCTAGAACCCGACCTTAGCGCCACCTACCAGGTCCAATTGTGAATCTAAACCATTCTCGAATCCCCTTGAACACATATAACAAATTTCATAAAAATCGGTCCAGCCGTTTAGGATTCTATAAAGGACATACGCACAAACATTCTCAAGCTGTTTTCGTGGTGTCGATTCAGGATGCATCCGGAATGGATGCCTGACGAATCCCTGATCTGCTTTATGCGCAAGTGCAGTTACGTACACGTACTAGACTTCTCTGTACCACGAACAAGAAGAAGAACGGATTCTAAATTAAACGTTTCTGTACTTTGGTATAAAGCTTCAAAGTCACAGAAATATAAAAGTGTTTAAAAAATACACATAATGCGTATGTTCGAACTCTACTTTCTTCCTCATTTCAGCGGATTCATTTCACTCGTCCTGAATCGATCAAGATGCATCCTTTGAGCTGCGCGAACACTGAATTTCCCATCTGGTATTCGAAATTCTATTACCACGAACGCCGTGAATGAGTGTGCGTCAGCGCTCAATCCTGGATCGACAATGGATCGTTACCGCGAAAATAGCTATTATCTCTATATCCGGAGTACGTTCAAATCAAATTGTGACAACAAATACTTTGATTTCACAAGTCTTGCTGTACGTCAGCCTTTTTATATCAACGTAGTTCCTCTCGATCTTTCCCATAGTGATTTTGTCATGCTAACGTGCTTATTTAGGAAGAGGATAGTAATTTTTGGTACTTGTTTATCCTTATTCGTGCGGTCAGATAATTCGTTTTTACTCCCCATTTGTTTATTCGCAAAATTAGTTGATTGAGTTTTAGAAAGGTTCTTATTTTGGCAGCGTAAAGTAATGTGTTATAAGAGTATTTACAGTAGTCATATGTCTGTTATTTGCAAGGTTATAGTATATATAATCACAGATTCGACATCGATATTTTTTCTTACTACTTCGAACGAATTAGCGAAATTTCATAAAAACCAGTTTTTTTTGTAGAAATAGGTTCTAGACAATATTTATAATAAATATAAGATATAATCTTGTCGTCATGTCATTTTTTTTCGAAACAATAAAAGTTGAAAAACCGACTTTTTATGAGTTTTTGTTTGTTTATAAATTCATTCCTATAGATTTAGGAAAAAGTTTCTTAATTTAGAAAGGCTCAGATTTTCTTGAAAAATGCAACATTTTCGAAAATATGAATAATTAAAATATAAAATTTGATGCAGAATTTTATTACAATTTTATCCAAACTCTGGTAAACGATAGATACTTTATAGTAGTTAATCATCCTATGAGCTGGTGTGTATAGGTTCACTACCAGATCAATCAATTTGGTGGTTAATAAAGTGATAATTGTAAGAGCTGCCAAATCTGATACAACTTATTGAAATGTTTGAAATCTTTTTGTGTGTATAAAGATAAAATACCATTATCATGTACAGAGTTAAAAATGAGATTTTTTTATATCTTACCACTGCTTTATAACGTTTTTAAGCGTTTTATTTATTTCCCAGACTTTTAGTAGAAAAATCTGATTCTACGAAAAGCAAAAAAGTTATAGGGTTATAAGCTCAGCATCATTGTTTATTTTATATTTTCAACAATTATCTGAAACTTTAAAATATAAACTATTTGTGGATCAAGTCTCAACAATTTGTATGCATCGTGTGCTAAAATTTAGGGGAGGAATCTTGCCATTAGCCTGAACGCTATATTTATCGCTTGAGGCTATTTTGAGAGGAGTTTAAACTAAGATATTTGAGATTGGCATAATTTTTTATATAACAGTCATTCCTTACCACCATGTAAAGCTACCGATAAACTCAAACCAGCATCACTGACGTTACGTTTTATTGTTTCCTGGTCGTTAATAAGATAATTAGTCATTTTGAGTTGATATTTGAATTTTTTTCCTTCATTTTGTAGAACCAAAAATTTTCATTGTCTCGAAGCCAACTCTTTATGAACACTTATGCTGCTTGATCAAATGCGATAATGATATTTAATTAATTGTTTATTAAGGACAAGTATTTCTAAACTTTATAAAAGCAGGAACCATTGTTGTTGCTATAAGTAGTCAGAATTTTTCGTTGTTTACCAAGCTTCAGTGCTAATTATTGCTGTTCGTTAAACTTCTTGAATGCTATGTATCATTATTGAATTTGTAGTAAAAGAACAGTCATTACTAAAGCAGAATTTTTTAAAACTGTTGATGCATGTTGGTAATCTTTGTCACCCGAAACTGGAATAATATTTGAAACTGCTGAGCAGCTGCGAAAACTAAAAAAATCACTACCATGCACACCGGAAAACAAATTGGTCCTGGAAATGAGAATTATAGGTTAATTGTCATTTCCAGCACCGATTTGGTTTCTTGGTGTTGCCCATCTTAGATCAGTACAGGCTAAGTGTTTGTTTTCCAGTATGCATGGTAGTGATTTTTTTAGTTTTCTCAGATATTCACCAGTTTCAAATATTGTTCCAGTAGAAAAAAATTAACCCAAAACACATATTTGGGAGGTCCAAGAATGACAACAAGAAACATTAAACCTGCATTATAGCACTAAATTTCGGAATATTTTAATAAAATTTACAGAGCAAAGTTGTAATGTGTTTTCCCATTTGTAGATATTTCGGACGATTTTTTCTGGAATAAGTTTACAAAATTTCTCACATTTTCTAGCTGATGTACTCAGACTTATCTGTTGAATAAATAAGTATTATACTCAATTTGTAAAACAATTAAACGAGATTTGTGTTGTGATGCCAAGGGTCAAAAATGTCACTCATACGAAGTTATGAGGAATTTTTAAAATTTATGAATAGTCGGAGTTCTTAGAAATCAAAATTACGTGTACCTCAAATATCCGACAGAGTAATTGGTTAACATTTAGTTTACTCGGAGTTTGGAAACTACGGTATATAAATACAGTTTTCTCAAACGTATTTAACAAAAAAGCAGCTTTATAATTTGTCTAAACTTCTGTACATCGTGAAATGTATGTTAATGCTGCATCGGGTTAAATTTATTAAATTGAACTTCCGTATGCTACAACGTATAACTTTGGAAATAAATCACAGTTTTTATTGCAAAGTAACCGTTGCTATAAATGTATGGGGAAAGTCATTAATTCTGGAAAGCCATTACGAAATTAAATATCTGCGAACCAATTTAACAGCCTCGAAGTTGTGGATACATATAATGTGGGCAATGTAAACCATTATTGTTATAAGAATAGCTTTTTGGGTGTTTTTCTTGTGTTCGAAAGATTACTATACTTGAAATATTTCTTATTATCCACGGGAAAAATTACGGTGTTATTGCCACGGTTTTATGGTACCAATGTTTTTTTAATCATTGGAAGAAATGTGGTTTTACAGGGCGTTGAAACCACTACAACCAGTTTTACTGCAATCTCTGAAGATTTCCGATGTTTCTACATCATAGACATCATCATAAATTAATAATTATCAGTCACAGTTGTGGTATTTTTATTTTCTGAATTATTGTTTCATTGATTTGTTAATTTTTTCTGTTTTCCGTATTGTTTCATTGATTTGGGATTTTTTTGTCTGTAATATGTTCTACGCTATTTTTGTTAAATCTCATCTAATATCCTTCACTATCCGACGTTTCTCTGTTTTTGTAATTTGCTTCTAAAATACTTTTTCTACCTTTAAAATTAATCATCACCACTATCCACTGTAGGACAAAAGCTTCAGACATATTGTGCTACCTTTTCCAATCAAGGTAATCTAGTTGCCAGTTTCCAGTGAGCCTCTTTAGATCGATATGCAATGCTGTGGGTTATCTGTAATTCTAACCACGTGACTACTTCAATTATGAACGTCAATGGTTTCGATTTCGAAGTTTGTTAGGGATTTTGTCTTGAATAATCATTCCCGTCATTGATCTTAGAATCTTGACTTGTTTCATGTACATGACTGGATCCTATTCTGCGGCTGATTTAATGTGCTTAATTGTCCCGGCCAATAGAGATCTCATATTCTAGATTTTTTAATGACTTATTTACTCTATGTGTGCCGGTTATTTTGACGCTGTTTTTACTTAAGTACTGAAGAATATGGGTACTTGGGACATAATAGAGCTGTTTTTTGCTTTTTGGGTTCTAGACAATTTGTACAATATGTGTCTCTATGTGTGCAATGGCACAAAATTGTGGAAAATTATTTATAAAAAAATAAAGGTTGAAACTCTTTTTACTGTTTTTGCTCTATAGCTGTTTTGCAGTAGGTTGCAAAGGAAAAGTTTTTTAAGAATTTCGAAGATTTTCTAGAAAAATGAGAGTATAAAAAAATGTGAATTTTAGATTACTCTAATTATATCATGACTTTGAAAGGAGTGCTAGTCTGACTTGGTGCAATTCGAGTGCAGCAATTCTATTGTCGGTTAAAGAAAAATTGAAATTTTAAATAGATGCCAAAACCCAAATAATGGAAGAAAATTTTTAATTTTTTTTTTGTTTTAAAAAGGTTTTTATAACTTGCAGTGGTCAAAATAAGATTTTTTTTAACATTTTTGCAGTGTTATACAGTTTTCTTTAATTGCTCGGTCAATAGTAATAGTTTTTAAACAAAATGAATTTGCACTTCGGGAAACCCTCTACTATAAAATTACAGAGTTTTGACCCTGCAAGTTGGGATCTATGCTTCAACTATTTCGTACCATAGGAATAAAATGGGAAGATATCAAGTAAAAAAATAATTATTAACGACCTGGGAGCGATAAACTGGAAGATCAGTTACGCTGGTTTGAGGTTAAGTGTAGTTTTATATGGTGGTAAGGAGTGCTTCTTACTAAATTAGCACTTGAAATAAGTGTTGTTGTAAATGGAAAAAAGTTTCTCACTAAAACATGAATATTTTTGTGTGGTTATTGAATACTTAAGTGATAATCTGTACAATAATTGTTGTATACAATTTACCTACACAACAACAATTGGTTGTCTGTCTTATAACAGTTTTTTGCAAAGCAATATTTAATCACACATATTAAGACTTTTCTGAACTACATCACTACAAAGATTTGTGCGACAGTGTTAGTGCTCCCAGGCAATAATTTACTAGATTGGAATCAGCTCCCCTTTCTGATTGTTAGTCTTAATTAGAAATCGATCTTATCTGTAATTAACCAGCGGATGATGTTACTTAAATTATAATTGTGTTAGCCAGGGGTCGAAGTGATTAAACATAATAAAAGTTGGTTATTTTCGGTCAGTTATTTGCCTTCAGGGTTTATTTATTTAGTATTTATTTTAGTATTAAAGAGGCCGTTAAGTTTTCATTTAATTTACTATAACGTTCAACTAGCTGATTTTTAATACTTATTTTGATGTAAATTGTATTAGAAATAATTTAACTGGCAAATAAAAAATGGTGCAGGCGCTGGTTAACGATATTTTATAAATTAGTAACAAATTAAAGTTACAAAGCTAAATATTAACCGAAGCGTTTTATCTATACTGCGTTAACAATAGATTTAGCTAAGCGATTTCTAAATATTTTGGCAGGTATGTTACCTTTGTAATATAAATATTTTGTTTAGTTTCTTATTTTCAGAAAATGAAAGAGTTTTTTATTCTTTACAATTTTTATGCTTTGCAATCACTCTTATTCTACGCATTAAAGGAAGTTTCTAAACATAAGTAAAAAAGCGTATGTTTTTGATGCATATTTTAGTGTTAATTCATAAGAATATGAAGTATGTATTGTGTGGTTTTGTTGTTGACTCCATTGTTCGAAATTTTTTCAAACTATCAATAACATTTTGTTTTTGAATATTTTATACATATCCTAATATTTCAGATAAAAATCCGACTTTATTCACCTTACAACTCATTAAATCTACAAATTCTTCACGAATCGTCTTGAAGCTGGTATATTCTTGAAACTTCCGTCGGGCAAGTGCTCGATGGTCAGAACAACTTTTTTAAAATACTTTGTTTATTTATATTCATTTTGAAATACATTATTATTAAAAAAATGTCTTTGATTGTTAGTTTCTATAAAATATTATTAAGTAACCCGTTGTCGTTTGCAGAAAAATGTCCTTTTTCTAATGACGCAAAGGAAATTGTAGCTTACTATTTGAAAAGAAATTCCATATCATCATTTTGAGAAATATACGTTTTCCTTTTCTTATGAATTTTGTACAGAAATTTATCAAATCATTGTTTGCTCTAATTATTAGTTTTGTACTTCGACGAAGTACGTTAGTTATTACAGTAAATCTTAATTTCCCAGTTGTGATGTAAAAGGTATAATCCAGATTACACAGAAACGGAGATTGGTCCCTTTTGCTTCTGACCAACAAGGTTTGTTAATTCAAGAAGTTCGACCTTAACATCATGCTGATAATTATTATAGACTTTGTATAAATAGATTTACTATCTCAGTGGTTTAATCTGAAGAATTTGAGTGTACCAGAATGATTGTATCTGTAGGACTGCAATTTATACTATTTAATACAAAAATTTGTATATTCAAATAAATAATATCAGGTTTGCGAATTGGGCTAAGAATTTTAATATAAAAGTTATCTGTATCTTGCTGCGTATGAAAGACAATTTGCAAAAATCTTAAAAAGACGCATTTTTCAATAATTTATAGCGTTTGTTTAAAAATTGTTAGATCCCTGAAACTAGAATTTCATTTTATGAGCTACATAACCTATTAAATTATTTTCCCCCAAGGTTAATAAGTTTGTGAGGACTTTTTTTACGAAACGTTAGAAATGTTTTCCTTCTGCCATAAATTAATATTTTAATAAGTTGGCTAACATGCGTCACATATAGATGAGAGGGTTACTTTCATGTACAAACAGCCCATATGTATGACGCGCGCAATTTGTATTTTAAATGTGTTTTCTTCATCTGCCGGTTTGCAAATCCGCTATCTATATCGATCATGGTCTGTCGTAGATCTTACATACCATTGTGTAAAGTGCTATGCATGTAGTACATTATATATTGCAAAACGAATGTGTACTCTCTCATTGTCATTGTCATTGACCTAATATTAAAGCTGATAGTTTTAGTAGAAATAAAACTTGAAGAGAATGTCAAATATGACAAAGCATATCCCAACTACCACTGTAAAATGAAAGCTTTTTGAAATTTTGGGAGTAGGTATAATGGCAAGGACTCGTTAGGATTCGGTTTTACAATGTTTATGCTTTTATAAACCGTCAGATGATATGAATGCTTAAAATTGAACAGGCTGTACATGACCTGGTAGAAAATATACTTACAAAAGTTTTATTATCCAGGACAAAACCTCTTCATGAGGCCTTACTGTTGTGGAGAGAACTTTTAAGTTTCAGGCTATATATCCCTATCAAAAAAGCTTAATATGAGATAAAACTTTACGAGTTATGTACAACAGATTATTACTTACTCAATTTAAAAACGACCAGTCTGTTTTCTAACGATGAAATATAGTTTAGGATCAAAACTGGATAGATGTCATCAGATGATTTCATATTACTCAACACCAGGTACGTACCTGAAGATGTTTAAATTTTGAATCTTGCCAGGTGCACAACAAGATTCACTCTTAGGCTCGGCTATTTCTGCATGTATCAAATAATCAAGATTTCAGAATCGGAGTCCTCGCAACTCAGATAGTTTTCATGGTTTGTATCATATAAAACTTGCCGAATTCGTACTGCCCGGATTAATTTTTCTTGCATTTTTTAAACGCTTTGAACACACTCACCATGACAAACTGTTCCATTCCAGATGTCACAGTGATTTACAAATCCTCCTCGTGACTCACGTCACGTCACGAAGCTAAAAGGAGTGACCAGATAATTAATATTCCCGAGACAAGACGAAGCAGCACTTCCTAGAAAAAGGTGCGACGAAGATACGATATCGCATTGTTCTGCTAAAAATACATCTGTAGAACAAATATACCAACAAATAGATGTTAAATATAGTTTTATTTAGCAAGTGGAGTACATCGTCTAGGGTACATACTGTTAATGTGTTGAAATTATGACATGAAATGGCACATAATGCTTCATTGTTTCACATGCCGGACACACGTGAC
Source organism: Octodonta nipae (assembly GCA_034190945.1). Lineage (NCBI taxonomy): Eukaryota > Metazoa > Arthropoda > Insecta > Coleoptera > Chrysomelidae > Octodonta > Octodonta nipae. The sequence goes on from CM067216.1 coordinate 176,199,402, forward strand.
ACGCGATCAATAGGAAAAGTTTTGGTTCCTAAGGACATTAATAAAAATTAATCAAAATATTAAGTACGTCATAAGAAACTTGCCGGAATTAATAGGATTTTATAGGAACCAGTGATAAACATTCAGGTTCTATACAGATGTCTTTTAAATAACAATTGATAGTATTTATCAAATCTTTTAATTGATTCCTTCAAGGTTTTTGTTTTGGATTCTTATACCTGTCTTAAATGTAATTCTAAAGTGTACATTTGAGGATTCGTTTTGTGAAAGCTATAACCTGCAACTAATATAACGCTCGTATTAAATAACAACATTCCATTCTATGTAGTGCGTACAATACGGATCTTTAGAGTCTCGTTCGATTTCCTGAAAATTCGGACAGTGTATACAAGCAATTGAAATGAGCTCTATCTCCAGTCAGTTTAAAATCGGTTGCATACAGCCGAGGTTGCGGTTGCGTCAGTTTTGAGTTGCACTTCCTCTAGCTTCTGTTCTATCTCCATATTAAAAAAGATTTACTAGATTCATTTACTTGAAACTCAGTTTTTAAGGATAAGTGGGTTTCTTCTACAGATGATGCATCCTGGGTAAGCAATAGTTAATTATCTACGAAAAAGGCAATATTGATCATTGTGTTCTTGTTAATACAAGGAGCAATTGCAATCAATCTATGTTGATTCAAAAATTTTGCAAATCAATTATTCCAACATATGGAAGATTATTTTTAGTGCCATCTGTGAAACCATCTGGTTGTTTCATAAATAAATCATATAACATTGTTTTATATGTAACTTTTTTTGCAGCTAAGAAAAATATTTGTCTAATTTAGTCAAACCTTACCGCTGGACTAAAAGTGTCTTTATATTGTATTCCTTTCCTCTGTTCATAGCCTTCAGCCACTAGTCTAGCTTTGTAACAAATAATACTGACTTTTGAGTACCTTAGCTAACAGTTTTCTATGGTCTTTTGTTCTCAAGTTGGATGTCTAAAGAGTACTATCTGCATTTGAGTGCAAGTGCTTCATATAATGTATATGTTTCATCCTGCAGTGACAGAAATAGATTTTCTGTATCCAATTAGATGTTAATAATTCAGTCGACAAAAGTTTTTATAATAACTGTATATATTATATATTGATTAGCGTTGATATAATTAAATCAGCTAACTTGAATTTTCGTAATTCTAACTTCTAATTCATTCTCTACAAATTTGTATAAACATAATTTGACAGATGCACAATGCAATTGATGCGCGATTACGTATCTTTCTACTGTTACGTTTGTAAACCGACGTATCGTTTTAGGAAACTAAGAACCATAGGACAACAAAATGAGTTCCTCTTTATTCAATAGACCTTTGTTCTTTGGCGATAGACACAAAAAAATCGTAACGTGATATGTGTAGATATGCTAACTAAAACTGAAATCAACCGTATACGTAAACGAGGTCTTACGGTAACGGAGACGGATACATATTACGTAGTGCTTGCCCTAAGTCTCCATTTATTCCACCTGTTAGGCGGTGTTCCACGTAAACGCGATTTGACAGGTGCAGGCGGTGTGTTGCGTCAAAGTGACAACCGCAAACTATCAAAGTCATAGAAAGCGTTCATGGTGTCCTTACTGGAAATTAAATTAGTGTGATTGTAGCGTATTTATTTTGTCGGGTCGTTCAATTGGTTTGTTTTAGCCTTTAGTTAAAGTTTATAATTGTCACATTGACTTATCGCACCGCGCAAATCTTGTTTTCGGTGTTTTCGTGGGACACAGCCTTAAGGGATAGGTCGTATCACGTATCGGCTGTTTGGGAAACACACTTGTCCGCTCAATATTTGTTTGAACTGTCGCACTAATTTAAACGGACCTATATATACGGCTATAACAATGCAATTGTATAGTACTACAACCAAAATCCAACATTGTATTTTTGTTTTTTCAATATTACAACAGATAAATACTTAATAATGTGATTATCAAAATAAATATTGAAGAACATCTGGCGGACAAACATAATTCCTAAACCAACCGTCGCTTAACACGTTCAGGGTGCGTATGATAAGAGTGGTGCCAAGCCCGGAAGCCACGGCCATTTTCGGTTCAGTTTCCACCACCAATAAAAATCATCTTTAAAATCGATAACAGAATGCCTTGTGTGTTATACAGCCTTTTAAATCGTTGAGGATTATTTTACGTTGCCAGATTGCGTGAAAAGAAAAATCCTGAAAAATCAATAATATTCTTTTACGCTTTCGGCTTAACGAAAAATATCATTCAAGAGATGAGCCATTGATATTAAAAGTTGATTAAAATCCATTACATTCAAAGTAAAAACATTTGGTAATACTTAAATTCATGTACCTACCAAATAAAGTAGTAGTAGTAGTTTTATGTAAAAATTTCTAAACTTTATTGGAGTAACATAGTTAAATTTTTTAAATTCCCCCACTATCGTAAGTATGCAACAACAACTCTCAATATTTTGTAATCTGCAGATTCTCAACTAATACCAGGTTGATGCTGCAAGTGGCCTATTTTATTCTGATAATTATTAAATACTATTGAGAGCATTTTATGATTCAGGTGCTCTGTATTTCTACGGCTTAAATTTGATAAAGAAATTAAATTACGAATAGCAAATGTTGATTTTTTTTAGATATTGTGAGATTTACTTTAAATCGTCAGATCTGGCAACTCCGCGATAAACACTAAACATCTGTTCTCCCCTTCCTATAGTAACACGGAAATAAGTACATAAAATGGCCGAACCAATCAGTATTTAGCATATACCTTGGCAACACTCTTCTTGTAGGAACTCTGAACACGTCGAAAGAAGTCTGGAAAATCTGTTGACGTTTTATTTAACGAAATGGTTGATATGTACTCTTAAGGACTCAGTGGATTTAATTGAAAGTTTGTTGAATATTTGGCTAACGTACCAAGTACTTCGTTGCTTTATAATTTATAGGTCGACGTTAATCGAATATTAAATTTCAGTATCATGACCTTTATATTATAGTGGAATTTGGCCAAGTGTTAGACTTTTGTTGGTATAATGATGACTTTATTTTTGAATAAAATCATGGCCTATTTGAAATTGTTGCTATCAGCCCTAACAATTATTTGATGGAATATTTAATTCCATTGTCATGATGTATTACAATGGCATTTGCTGAAGGGTATCCTATCAGTCTTTACTTTATCAAGTATTCGGAGAATTGGAATAACAAAAAACCCAATGTTATAGAAGTAATTAAATTCTCCGAAAACCAATATTTGTGCTTGGATCCTAATGTTTTTGGTGCAAAAAGCTATCAATAACAATCAATTTTCATTGGTAAAATTCATTATAATTTTTGTATTGCTTGAGGGAACCTTAGTTTCTATTATGGACCTTTGTTGGAGGGTAGTTAAAGAAAAAGTTCAATTTAGTTTTTGTTAGAAAGTTGAGATGTATTAAAGCTTGATGTGGTCTTATTGTCCTTTCCAATTTCTAGTCTGAAGGTTGTTCTTAGTAAATATCATTAGCTGTGTTCGGGTCATCTTACTCGTTTTTGTATTGACAAAATATGTGACATTGCCATAATACAATATTAGTTAAGAGATTGATAACTGTTTACATTATATTAATCATTGGAATACACTTTTTTTTAATTTAAAATGAGTTTTATCAAAGATCTTGTTCGTATAGAATTTATAGAAGGAATTAACGTAGGTTCCGAATATGGTCCAAGCACTTGTGTGGTTTTCTTTATTTATTATGTTTGCCGTGGACTATACTGCATGCTTCGGAAATGCAAGTTTGGTGTGATCTTTGGTATGTAGCAATTATGGTTAAATCCAGTTAAGTGATTACTGCAATCTTTCTTATGCATTTTATATTTGCAAAATTTCTACTGTGGAGTTAATATAAAAGCTTATAATTGCCGATAAATTGCTCATAAAATCTTCTGAATTGTGTGTGATTTTGAAAGATACAGTTCTGACTAATTCGTAAATTAATTATACTTATTCTATATTGTGCGTCTCTGAAAATTATTGTTGTAGAATGTCTTTTAATGATTTGTTTATCATTTTTTATTAATTCAACGTTACCAACGACTTTTTCACCGACCAAAAAAGAGAAGCGATTTATTACAGCTGTATGTTTGTATATTTGTATTCGTGAGAATTTCTCAGAAACTTCCTGATCGATTTTTATAATTATTTCGCTGTGATATTCTATATATTTATGGGAAGTTATTACCAAGTAAAATTGGTATAATAATTGTGTTAGTTTTGAATAAAATTCAATAAATCATAAAGGTCAAAGAACTGCAAGCTTTTTCCGGATTTAAATGTGAGTGCATTTCAGAGAATGAGAGAATAACGATTAACAGGTGATACTTATAGAACGATATGCACAAGGTGTTTATAATATACTAATAGGATAACTAAACGTATTTTTACTTCATAAACGCTAAATTGGATAGTCTTTTGATAATATTAATAACATGCACAATGCCTAAGTAACTAAATTACAACAAATTAACTGCAATAATGAAACCAATTCATAACGGCATCTATACTGGCAAAAATTGATATTTGATTTAAAAATTTATGAAGTAAAATAGTTTATAGAAAGTGCATAATTTCAAGTGAGGTATAGTACAAGTAATTTGTCTTGGAACACCGGAATTATTCAGTACTACATTGCAATATGTAGTTTCTAGATCTCTTAGTTCTGATAAAACAACTTAACTGCAACCACTAAATATGACGTCATCCGCCTCGATCTTGTGCAACAACAGTAAAATTGTTGCTTGCGGTTATGGTTTATGAAATTATAATTCCTAAAAATAATAATAATGAAAAGTTGTTGTAGCTTTCATATCAAATCTTGTCAACCGATTTCCAAAAAAAGAATATTTACTGTTTGGCCAGATGGTTGTGTGCAAATTCTTCAGGAACTACAGGACGTATTTATCGTATTCTTTCAGTGGTGACATTACTCATGAAAGATGTTTTTTATTTTTGTTTTGTAGAAAGTTACAGATAAAATAATAATTTGACTAAATACTTAAAACTGAACCATCTTTGCAACATTCATAGCAGTTTCTCTGATATCAGCTATTTGCTTGCTGGTTGTTAATCTATTTGGATAGCTCTGAAATTACAAGCATTTTTACGAGTAGAGGCAAGTTGTCCTTGACTTATTCGATTCGGATGTTGTGTATGCCCGAGCATGTTCCAATGAAGCATTCAATGCTAAATTAACATATCAGTTTCTCTAGCTCTTGTTTCACGACCAGACTCAAGCTGAGAAAACAAAACAATTTCAAATTTTTGTTCATGGTCATTGCTACGTATACAGCCAACATTCTCCTTGATGTCTCGCCTTCTCTCTCTCTCTCTCTCTCTATATATATATATATATATATATATATATATATATATATATATACTTTTGGCATTAGCTGTTTTGGGCCCTAACCGATTTTTAATTCTTCGTTGATACAATTGCTTAAGGTGATAATTTGAGCCAGTCGTTAATTGATGGATATTTAAAGAATGTATGTTTTTATGCCACCTATTTCAAAAATATATAAATATTTCTATGAACAAATTAGTTCTTTCTCTAAATAGTTTCATTGTTTTAATTGCCATTATATAATGCAACATTCATATATGACATGAAACATTATTCACTTTTGTAATTTGTTTTTTTCAGGTGAGTACAAGTTCAAGTTGTTATTCAGAAGTTCAATAAAAGCGAGTAAGTAATTTTAGTTAGGACTTGTAAATTCATGTAAATGACTTCATTGTCTCTATCTTGCAGAGTATAATAAAATACAGTACAGATATTTGGTAGGTTGCAGAAATGGTCAGCATTAATGAAAGTCTTATTTAACATATGATTAAAAGTTTGTGAGAAAAAATATATCAAAGTTTCAACCAAAGTAAGCACTTATGAGTGTACTTATTTAACCATTTAACAAAGCAACTTTATCAACTGAACATAACAAGAAATATAAGCGTAGAGCGTAGTCAAGAAATTATTGCAGAAGCTTCTGTATTGGAGAAAATATGTTTTTACTTTATGTGTTTTAATGTAATATGTTGACGTGGTTTGGTTTGGTGAAGAAAGTTAGTTTCAATATATAAGTTGTTATTAAATGTTTACTCAGGCCAGCAAAAGTCATAAAGAACCCTAAGTTACAAAGAAACCTCTCGAGGATGATTATTTTTTTTATCGTTAGCTGTTTACCAGGAAGAACAGTTTTTATGACCACGTCTAATTTCGAGAAGATTTTGCTTTAGTGGCGCAACAAATGAAACGTTACAACACTGCCCACCCTTTCGATCTTCTCGATCGAAGTCATCCTCTCCATGATAGGGAACCAGTCGGTCTACCTGGATCACTTTAATCTTTGCCTGGGGATTTCAGTCAATGCGGTATAGACAACATGACCCCTTGATATGGTCCATTCCAATCTGGTTTGATCTTTGGGAACTTGTCTTTACTCCTCTGAGGGTTGTATAACCTGATCTCATCTTCTTGTTGGAACCCGACTGAATTTGCCTTCAAATCGTAATGTGTCTTCATTCGATTGCTGGTGGCCAACATCCGCTAGTTAGTGGGTGGCCAGCTTGCTTTAGTTAAGTTAAGTTGGTTTCCATAATTAATAACTTTATTGGGCGGTTTTTCTTGTGAGCCAATGGTCAAATCACACAGTAGCCTAATTCTTCCCGGACAGTATTCTAGCCGAAGGTAGTCATGTGCTGCAATTTAACCGGTCAGCAAACCAGCTGAATAACTGTTCCACCAGTACCGTAGCCACCGAGGTTACCTCCTGATGAGTATGGCATATGTTTTAGACCATTTACTAAAATAATCTATAGAGACTAGAATTGTTTTGTAACCCCTCTCAGACTTGGGGAATTTATATATTTTTCTTTAAATCATGTCGATTTTTGTGCCGCATCTAGTATACTGGACTCAGAGATTGATTCCATATCTCTTGTCTAGACTCACATTATCTTGTCCTGGTAACCTAAATTTGGAAAATTCAAAAATCAACATGCTAGGCGGCTGCTGTGCATCGGGGAACATATGGTCGTGGGTAAAAGCTAGTAAAACACAAAATTTAAATTTATTCAGGGCGCCATTTGATTGAAAACCTTTAAGTGAACATACCTTAAATACCAAAAAATAGTATGCGGTTATTATGTAATTCACACCCGCTATAGTGATATTGTTATGTTGCTTATGAACAAACTGCTAATAATCTGATTCTGTTAAAAAAATTCTATATTCAACACTTTCAGTGGTGCTTCCAAAAATTCTTTCAGTATCGATAGGTTAGGTATATAAAAAATATGCAAAATGTAAATACAGAGAGTTTAATAAAAAATCAAAAAGAAAATATATAGTACAAAAAAATCGAGATAAGAAGTTTGTTTCTAAAAAAAATTAGGAAATTCTAATAGGTAAATGTAGCTAAAGAGTAAAATCTGCAATTTACATTATGGAATATTTAAAAATTTGACTTAAAAATCACCGTGAAAATTTAGATGTTTACCAAAAAAACTCTACCTGAAATCTACAAAAAATGTACTCAATAATAATCATCTAATCAAAATGATTTGATTAAAAAGGATAATGGTATAATCTGCCGACAAATTAAAACCTTAACTTATTAAACGATTCTGAAATTTACTATCTCTTATAATATTGACATGATTATCTGTACTGTGTTCTTGATCCTGAAAACTCAAAGCCAAATATCTCCAACTAATTCATCACCGACCGGACATCAGTTGAATTCGATCTAAACGGTTAAATCGGTTCCATACCAAATAATAGCTAATGCTAAGTAGTTCAGTGAACCTACAAAAAAAACAACTCTAGCCACAGTAACTCCACCGTACTGGAGACACATAGTCTCCCTCAACTACCTCGTAAGGTTAGTCAAGAAGGCTTAAATTTTTTTTACACGTTACAATCTTCTCGAAATTACCATGTTAATCCAGTGGAATGCTCTGGGGAACCTCTTAAATAAATTACAAGTGAAGTTGACATATTTTTTGCTATCTCATTCATCAGCTGCGGCCACTGCTTCAGTTGTCGTTTGTACGTAGGCCAAGATGAACTGTTAATAAAGGAGCCTTTACTACTTACGATGTTCTGATATTTTTATCGCTGAAAGTCTTGTTGCATTTTTTAAATTTTTCTTTGTACACTTTGTACTGTGTTTTTATTGATCTGGTTTCAAATTGTACCTAGCTTTAAATAGAATTATTTCATCGTTTATCTCTTTTATGTCCGAGCTGTATTGTTTATCTATTTTATGGCATTGTGTTACTATATGCATTAGTTGCTCAAGTTCTTTTTTTCTTCTTGTCCCTTCTCCTCCGATATTTTGACCTCAATGCGTAATATGGGAAGCAATCACTTTGTTCTCCTTTCACGGTAGCGTCAAGAACTTCTTCATATTTTAGTAGTTAAAGATCATATTTTTGTATCCATTGAGGTTAACAAGATTTTCTAATTTAATTTTACGTTTATCATCAAAAGATTTCCCTAATTGTTGATGAATTTCTTCTCGTATCTACGGCACCTTTTTATCCTTTTTGCCAGTATTTTATTTGACTTTTCGTCTGCGACGCTCTTGAAAATTTCTTTGCTAGTTTCATTCATCACTGCTTCATTCTCCGACTTCATTCATTGAATTGCTCTCTACTTCTGTGTATTCTCAAGAAACAATTGGCACCAAAAATAAATATTCTTTATTACTTCGGTATTACAACTCACAATTCTTCGTCACTAAATTATTATACTATGTAAACAACTATGCTATGTTCACTTCGTAAGTTCAACGACAACATAGCTTTGCAACTAAGTCACTGTCTCAGTATACGTATCAGGTTGATTTCTTCGAAGACTCTAGAGTCTAATGTTTATACTTTATTTTATCGCCACTTGTTTATTCGGAAGAATAGTTTTTATCGCAATGACTAATTTCCAGAAGATTTCGCTGTTGTGACATAAAAACCAATGTTCAATTGTGTTGTAACAAAGTGTATTTTATATTGTGTATATTTATATGTTGTGGAGGCTCTTCAATTTCAAGTTTGGTGTCGTAGTCAAGACATAACGCATAATTAATACATTTAGTTGTTGATATCGACTTGAAGTTCAAGCTCCACCACAGCAAGTATACTCGATATTCAGGAATTCCTATTTGTACAAAGGAAAATATATATATTGGTTAATTATATTGTAGACGTTTCTTTCTCTCGTAAAGTGTGTGTGGCTTCCTGTAAAGAACAACCAGTAATCTGGGCATTTATTCGAAATTACTCAGTGAACAGGCAGAATAGTATTTTTTTTCTTAAAGTTTTAGATACGATGCCATCGCGAAATTAGTATTCTAAAGACAAAAAAATTGAAGATGAGTGAAATATAACATTGTTAGTTTGATTTAATTTGATATGAATTAACTTAGAGAAAGATATTTCGCAACTAATTACATAAATAGGTAGAGAAGAATCTTGGCAAATTCAAATACGTATGAATTTAGACCTTGTATTTCGAGAATTTCTCATATATAATTAAATGGCTTTATGTTAACTAATTCCAAAAGATTTCACTAGCAAACAAGTACATGTATAATGTTCTGTTTTAGTTTTAAATTGACATATATATTGAAATTTTCTTTGCTATCCCATCATTTTAAATTTGATACATCTCGACGTTAGAAAACTTTGGTCAGCTATTTTCCGGACATAACGGCACCAGACTTTGGGCCTTAATATAATAAAATAATGCGGATTATTTCGCTTGCCTCGTTTCAATCACATGAAACATACGTTATGGCAGAACATAAATCTTTGGAAACCCACTGGTGTAAAATAAAGTAAAAATATGAAATGAAATCGTAATTATGATTATAGGTGGTTTGTTATACGATGACAATAGGTTATATTTTATATTTTCCATATTTAATGGTGCACTTTGCTGTAATTTTATTTCTTGTCAAGTTCGAATAGGATTCATGCCCAATAAAAAGATTTTGATGACCAGCATCTGCACATTAATAGTCTGTTTTCGCACAAAAACACAAAAACAACGGAAATTGCTGGATAAGAAAATGTAAGCCAGGCGTTTATTGTAAGATATTTTATTAAAGTCATATTTCATCCTTACAAGGTGTACATCGTTCATGAGCTGACAGAAGATGATCCGTATTTAAATGGTGTAGTAAATCGTCTCAATTATCAGTACTGATCTCACAATAATCATTTCTGGGTACTAATGGTACGCAGCCAGAATCTATTTCTCAGATCATGCTTATTTTGTGGTGTACAAGTAAGAAGGTTTGTAGATACCATCCTTAATGGAAGATGTATTGGTAGATGTGAACCGATTGAGTGGACACCAGATTTGATCCCAATGGTTTTCTGCTTGCTTGGCTATAAAAGAATTGAGTGTATGTCGACAGGCCAGAAAATTTGCAGGATTTGATGGAATGCATTGGATAAGAGGCGAACGCCGTAGACTTCAATCAATGCGGTATATCTTCTAGTGGGCTATTGTCATGCACACTTTTATAAAATTCGATATACATACAATATTTATTTTTATTCAATGAAATTATTAATATCATGTTAATTGTCTTTGATTTATTATTCTGCAACCCGTTGATTCAAGTACCTTGTTATTTGCAAAAAAAAGTCCTCAGTCTAATAGCGTAAAGCCAACTATAGTGTACCATTTGAAAAATATTTCCATGAAGTTATTACTTTAACAAATATACTCTTATTTCACATCATTAGAAACGTAAAAAGAAAGTTGGCCGACTTATGATTTTTGTCCAGAAGTTTATCATAACCACTATATATACTCGTATATAAATATTATAGGTTTTGAAATTATAGCCTCATTTCCTTGATATTGGCTTACTTATTGTTATCATGTGTTCAAATTGGTTAGTTATTAATTTTAAAACTAATCAATAAATTTCCATATCACGTGGAAATGATAACGCAACATGATAGCGTGCTCCTCCTGCCTAGTCTGTCGATATACCTTTTTAATCATTTTGTGTTCAATTTCCACCTCTCATCACATTAGCCAAACACATTTAACCATCACTTTTTCTGTACAGTTTGTTTTATGAAATTGGGTTTCTACTTTTTGATTATTGTAATTAGAAAGATTTTAAACTGTTAGGTGTACCTATTTAACAGTAAATTTGTAACGTTAATGTTGCAAAACATGAACAGGATAGAAAAAGTTCAAGAATTTAATGTACAAAAAAAAACTCATTTGGAGCAATAACTTATCCTAGTAAAGCTATCCCAATATATTTTAAAATCATTGCTTATTCACCCTGAAATTAAATTCAGTTTAGGTAGCGGATTATCGTGAAACATAGGGAGATTTACATCAAGTTGGACTAAATAATTCATGAGCAAGAAGGTGCATTTGAATGCTAGTTTTTGCAGAATCTGTTTTCGTAAGCCCTTTTTTTTAACTTGAATTTGATTAACTCTGTACTCAAAAAGAAACACGACATTCAACTAAGAATTACTAATTTCATAATTTTGATGTTTACATTTCTGTAAACGAATCATCAAAGCTAACAACCATTTGCAGTTCTAACATATTTAGTTCTTTTTTGAGATACATTGATAAAATTTCATTATCGTAGTTGTCTCACTAGAGAATCAGCCTTAGGACTCCGATCAATAGAAAGCTTTTGTAGAATCGAAAAGTGACGTATCATCGTTATACCACGTTTATGCCTTATGATGTTGATGTTGAAACGTCGTTGAGTTTTTAAAATAAAGGTTTGGTGTTAGGGTGCAAAACCGTGTTTTTTCAATCAATGAACTGTACAACAAAAGTAATCGTTTGCGATATAAGTTTGTCCTTTATACAAATTTGTTATAACTGAAAAACTATTCCTGTATTTGACTTAAGGTCATGTTTCATATTGTTGTGTTATATCTTTGAGAGTTATGACATGAACCATGATTAAGTAGGTAGATGCAGGTATAGTACCTAGGAGTGGCATATAAAATACAAAACATATTTAAAATTCTTCCAATTTGAAAGAAGGTTTATTAAATTTATATGGCCTTTGAAGTTTTTGGTACGCTGTATGTATAAAATAGAACTGAATTTTCTTAGTTACATCTGTTCATATTGTCAAACATGTTAAGTTCAAATTACCTATACATAGCAATAATTGGAAACTGCTTGTTCTTATTTTATAAATGTTTAATAAACGTCCTACTGTAAACCACGTTATATCAAAGCGATAAATGGGTCATTCTTAGATAACTGTGATTTTTACATATCAACATTTTTGAAAATCAAAAATGCTTTAAAACTTGTATTGTGGGTGCTATTGGTCTTTTATTATGCTCAAAATTAAGCATGTAACGTCGTCACGGTACTGACACCAAAGTGAAATATTCAAAATATTTGCCTAATAAATCTGTTTAAATTCTTAAAATAATTAAACAAATCATAAATTATAGGACTGTGATAATTATACAGAGACATTTACGGTATTGTATTTCTTGATTTTAACAATCTTTAAAATTTATTAACAGTAGAATTTCAAATAACAATTTTTATAATAGTCTTAGAATAAATAACAATAATGTTAAAACATTAGTTAAATATATTATTCCTTTCTACCAATCAATATTGGGGTATAATTCCAGCATAAGTTGATGAATTATACAATGAATTTTAGTTATAAAAGTTAAACTTTAGATTATAAGACGACTCAATAGAAATCTTTACATTTAGTTTGAAAAACGATAATCAGACATGCCACGGTACTGACCTTTTTAGGTATATTTCTGTAAGTTATTTATGATCACCAATGAATACTTATGCTGTAATATAGGTACAATGTCGACGGTAAAATATCAGCTTTATCATATTTATTTATAATTTTCTGATAAAAAAAATCATGTTAAATAATAAATAAAGAACTAGTCATAAAAAATCACAGTTATCTAAGAATATCCCAAATAGGTATTTTTGTGGTAGTACACTTAAAATAAATACTAGACTGGATCCTATAATGAAATATATAAACACAAAGTTTTGTACACTAACACTAAACTGTTATTAGCATTTTTTATAACAATTACATCTAAAAAAATGCTAATAACCGTTTAGAATTTGACGTATATAGAAAAGATACGAGCACATTTAGATAGTTACCTAATAATTCCTTTCACTGCCAACAACACAAAATGGCGGGGATCAATTTCCTTGTACATCGCTTGTTGACATTCCCTTTTACCAAAGAGAGATTTCAGAGAGAAACGGAAACAATAACGGAAATAGCTACATGTAATCGTTATCCAGTAAATACTGTAGATAAGGTAATTAGGAAGAAACAACTTAGGCTAAGAATAAATGAGTGTCAACTTTTCGAAACGAGAACAAAGAATACAAGTTTATCTCTGTCCCATATAATCACATTGTACTAGGGTTTTAAAAGAATGTTTGGGAACTTGGTATAAAGGTAGTGTATAGAACAATGAAAACTTTACAAAAACTATTGGGCAATCCTAAAGATAAACTTAACGATTTCGAAAAGTCAGGAATATATGAGATCAAATGTAATGACTGTGATCTGAAATATGGGCAAACATGTAGAGCTATTAGAACACGATCTATAGAACATTTTGCACATATAAAATACCTACCAGAAATCTTATAAATCTAGTGTAGCAAATTGGACTCATATAAAAGCATAATGTTATATAAAAATAACAACCTTATGAATTCAGACAAAGGTCCAATCCCAAACAGCCCATTGTATAATTTATTAAATAAGCATCCCTAGAAATTTGTAGCTTAAGAAACTTAAGTATTTAATAACTCAATTACCCTTTTATGTTGGAAGGTGAGGTACTTAGGGATTAGTGGATTAGCATAGTGTGGTTTTCCTCATTCATTTACCCACAGATTTTTGGTATTATATATTAAGGCATAATTGTAGCTTTGGTTTACGTGCGTAGAGTGAAAAAATACAAGTTTGGTGTTAGGTTATGTTAGGTTTTGTACAACTTTTTATTTATATATCTTTGACCCACCAAAGGTTCCACAATTTCTCCAGTCGTATAATGAAAGTAGGTAGGTATTCTCAAATTAGTAAATACCTCCCTTGTTACAACATTTTGTTGATTAACGTTTTCATTTGTGGTGCATGACGTATTGGAGACGATTACTTAAAAATACAGATTATACATACAAACTAAAATCTAACTTGCTTATTAGTGCTAAAATGACACTCTATAATTACCACTTTTAATCAATCTGCCATGGATATGTTCAAAATATATAAGGCATGTTGTTTCGAATATGTTTAATAATAAACGAGTCGGTCTCAAAATGCATGTAAAGGAACACTATTGAATATTGAATAGAGGATTTTAAATTTAATTGTCTGAATTACATAACTTTATTCGGCGTTTCTAATTTTAGCGTTTAATTGAATAATAACATTTATTGATTTTCGTTGTTTTTGCAACTAAAGAAGCTAATGTTACTCTATCATAAGGATTTACTGACTCCTTTTTACATTTAAAGAGGGTTTTTATAGAAAGTCAAGTAGCTTTTGTTTATTTTCAGAATGATAATTGTGGCATCTCTGGTTTTTATTTTTTCTAAGTTCTTTGGGAATAACTACCACATATACTAGCAAGTCTGTATATTTCAAAAGTCCAAACGTTTCAAAGTCTAAATCAGACCTCGTTTTCAATGGTATGTATACAAATTGAATTGTTTACTGTAATTACTTGTAACATTTTAAGGGTAAATTTAAGTGCGGATTCTTGACTGTTAATTGACTTAAAATCTGAGTATAAATCGTCTATGCTGTTACTACATCGCAAAAATATCCTCAACGTAATGTCACCGTACATACGTTTTGAAGTAGAATTAAAGATAAAGGTTTGCTCACTATATTTCATAAATATGTTGCTTACTATGGGTGACAATGAAGAAGCCTTGGCCATTCCAGAATCTTATTTTTAGAATTCTTCATATTGAAAATATGTTTTCGGACAAGTTCTATAACTTGTATTATAACATAAACAGATAATTGTGTGCTTGTTTGAAGCGAGTCCGGTCCTAATTATTTTTTATAATTTATATAAATTTATCCACTGGTACATTGCAGAATACACTATGGATATCAAAACTAAAATTTCATGGTTACCTATTTCGATATTTTTTAATTTTGATCAGAAAGCTGCTGAATTGTTTAGTGTGTTTCTGAACTCTGAACACAGGATAATATATTGTTTCTAGTCGTCAACCTTCATCAGTTGTACTACTCTCAACTAATTGAAATCCAGAATAATTATTTATGTTTTTAGTACATACAACTGGACTTAAATGTCGCAACTCATTTCACGATAAAAGACGCATAATTTTAAATAGAATTTTTGAAATATTTTGTAAAAGTATCGAGCTTTCAATAGGTCGTAAATTGTGAGTATCTATGTGATGGTTAACTGTACATATGCGTAAGTTGTATTCGTTATGAAAAACTGAATTACGGTTTGTGTTGTGAGTTTTGTAATGTGCCTGTCTTAATAAGGTCATTTTACTTGTGTATTCTCGTACATTTGAAATTTCAGTTGAATTTCCTTTAAGGGCTAGTAGATTTTTCATGGCAACTATCATCTCTAATTTAGGTATGGTTTTGGAGGTGACTGCATAAGTGTATCCTTTTTAGAGAATGTATTGTTCTGTTGATGTAATTTGTCAGGTATATCAGTCTATTACAATTTTGTTAATGAAATTGATATTTATTTCTGTTAAGTGGGTTATTTGTTTATTATTTAGATGATTTTTGAATTTGTTTATATTTCTGTTTTGCAAATTTGACATTTCATGTGATAACAAATATTGGACATAATTCAAAATCCGAGTGTAGTCTTCTTGACCAAGAGTTTGCTGGAATATGTTTTGTATATTAATAATTGCTAAGTCTAACTTTTCGTTTTTAAATTTGGTTATTACCTTTATCAGAGTTATGAAATTATTTTCTTATTCCAGCATTTATATTTGGTTGAAATAATCGGGCAAGACGGCGCAATAATGTTGATAGTTTCCATAATCTAGAACTATGTCTGATTGTTGCAGGTTACTATTAGGCAATTAAATATAAATATCGGTAACCAAACAAGAAATTAATTTGTCGATGCTTAGTCAGTAATCTCGGTTTTTGATTTGAAGAGTGCATATACTGCAACAAAAATCACTACACTGTATTGTTAATCACTTATGTATTTTACATATCTAGAAATCATAATTGATACCCATTTGGGTTACATAGCTGGATTAAGTCCTCTCGTTTTTGACTATTTATTTGAAACATTTAATTCTTACTTCCATGACCATATAAGATATGATATCACGACGTGCAAAGAAATCCGGTGCTTATATTTTTAATTAATATTATTAATTTTGTAAAGAAGAATTAAAATTTACTCAGTATTTGGTAAGAATATATTGGCAAGCCTTAAGGAAACAATTGAATTTAATTGCTATTAGTACAGTACCTGGATTTACAAGTATACAACATTTTTCTGTAACACATTAACATAAGAGCAATTACTTGAAATTACAATCGTGCTGCTAGCAAAAAGTGGTCTAAAATTTTGGTGATCTGCTTACTGTCATCGTAAACAACATTTATCAGAATTGTGCACAAATTTTATAAGAATTTCTAATATAGGTATAAGCCTGCGAATGACATAACTGTCGATGGTAATTGTTTTATTTAAAATTTATGAAAATTCTCATTTTTAATTACAACTTCATGTAGCAACGATGTTAAATGTTAACTGTCGTGGTGGTGTACATTCTACCTAAAGCAAAATTACCAAAAGTGTTCCCTAAATATGTAAGCAGTAGGTAAATAAATTATGGGATTTGACTATAATGCCTTATTTACCGAAACGTTTTGTATAAACAGTGCCCTGAATATGCGAAATTTTCATTAATTATTGTTTGGAAAATGGAAAATTACACTCAATATTTTTAGAAAGTAATGTCTCCACTTTACGGAGCTACATCTTTGACAAATCCCGGGAAACCTGATTAAAAACTCACATATAGTTTCCATCGTCAATACCTAACCATAGAGCTCTCACCTCTTTACATGCTAAAGTAAAGAAAGGAACACTTGCATGAGTTTCATTTGTACCTTCAGAAAAAATATGCCAGGACAAAAGTCCTTCGACAAATTAGTTTCATTTTAATTATTTTATTATTTTACAAGGAAGCCTCGGTGGGCTGCAAAAAGTTTTGACTGCGTTGAGCAGTTTTTTAAGATTTTTTTTCTGTGGTTTGGATAGAGGTGTAGTTGAGATATGATCTTGTATGTTTATGCTTTCTGAAAACTGTTGCCTGGATTTTTTTTCCTAGCCTTTGGCGGTAAGCAGCTGCTCTCTTCCATCTCTATCGTGAGTTTAATGGAGTTATATGGACCAGGAATTCCAGACCTGAGTCAGGATTATTTGTTGTACTTCTTTAGATCTTTTGATCATTGGGAATAAAGAACAGGCCATTGGTACTACCATCTTGCATGTAGAACCAGTTATTCTTCGGAAAATAACAGTTCTGTCGTCTCTATAAGGAATTCACATTTTGTGACTTTATGTCTCACTATGTGGAGAGATTGTCCAATACCAATACCTACTCGTAACACCTTGGTGAAAAGGATTTTGGCTTCGAAACTTTTTATACGATGTGCTTATCTAGGTGTATCGGAAGCTATTAGACGTGGGAAAATATTGTTCCTAAAATGTTGTATGATTGGTAAAAGGAATTTTAGAATGTTCTGCTATCGGTGAGTTCCCTGAGCTTGTAAGGGGGTTGAGAGTTGTAGAGTTTGATTTTAGCAGTCGGCAATGACTTGTATTTTCCTGTTTCATCGACTTTCTTGTTATATTCCGTCTTGTTCAGGAGGAGGATGAATAAAAGATTTGTCTTCCTTAAGTGTTTTTGAGATCCTTCTTTCGGATTTGAAATTCCTCCAGTCTCGGCATTTCGTTGTTATGTACTGCTATTTGCCCTGAATTAATGATGTGAGCAACAGCCTAGTTTAGACCCTTGAAAAGTAATGATTGCGTAAAAGCTGTGAGTGTGTTTGAATACATCCACAATTTTTATCTCTTTTTTTGATTGGTTCATCTGAGATTATCAAACACGAACTGGTGACTAGCATTCTTAGAATGCAAGGGTATGATCATACTTTTTCAAAGGCATTGCCATTAGTGAGAGGTTTTTAGTAATTCTATAAACTTGCAACAGTTTTTAATAGTATTGTTTCTCGAGGTACATCCACCTTTGATCAAATTCTTTCGTGTATGTCTAATACATTTGACGGTGACTACCCCGTTCCATCAGGATAGAGCAAAGTTGTAGTGTATTGTAGTACTTAGAAATTATTTCAGTAAAATTTTTCCTAATCGCTGCATTGAAATACGCTCATTACTGGTTTGCTAGGTCTTTATATTTAATTTATTTTTATTTAAAGCTCATGAAGTAGTACTTAAAAAAAGTAAGCTTTACATAATACTAAAGATTTGGACAAGCGTCAAAAAACAAAAGTTCTCCAGATTGTGTGCAAGTTTGAGATACCCTGACACCGACACAAAGGTTGTACCGGATCTGGGTTTCACATCAGTTAGGCGAAGAAGCCTAAAAGCTAGTGGTTTTATCTCAACTAGTGGTCGCCCAGTGGAGATTCGACCTTATTTCATGAAATTGTAAAAAGTATATTTTTATAAGAAAAACAGTTGTGGAGAAATCGGAGAAGTATTCGAAATATTTTTGACAAATGAATGACCCCCCAAATTTTTGACTGGAACCGTTCCTGGCAAAATAGTCGATATAATAATTGGAAGATTTTTCTTAGGAACCTAAAACTTTTAGTCATTTGCGGTTTCATTCAAGTGCAGGAATTTTAAAGAAAATAGATGACCAACAACCCTATGAGAACTTGAATATTTAATACATTCTCTATTGTCCGCTGGCTGACAATTTTTTACACAAGACCTTCGGAAAGGATATATTAATCAAATAATTAAATTCACATTAAAAACATAATATTTAATATGGAAGTTACTGCAACGTGTCCGAAAAATCAATACTGATCTACTACATTGACTATTTTACCACTAAACAATAACAACGCTTGCATGCCACTTCCAGAAGAACATGCTCTAAGAATATAACGATCGCCCTCTCCATATATAATTACTCAATGGTTTGACCGTCTGACGGCGGCGGCACTGTCAGTTGTTTGGCGTTGACAGTATGAACGTAAATAATGAATTTTTATTATATTTTATTTAATGAATGAACCAATATTATAAATTAATATTAGCTTTCTGCACTGAAGATCCTCAGTAGCCACTAAACAACACAAAAATGAAGAAACTCGGTTGAGAGCCAGAGGAGAAAATGGTACCTAATCGTTTTGTCTTTGCCTATTTATATATAGATTTACATAATACTACCTACCAAATTGGAAATTGTGAAAACGAAATACTCCTGAGTTGTTGTCAAATGAAACCAAGATTGCATAAGACGTCTAACCCATAGCGATAAATTTGAATATTTATTGTAAATATGTTCGTTTATATTTAAGTACGAAACAATTTTAAGTTCATTGCGAAATTAAAAATGAGATAAATTTTAAGATTTATGAGCACTGGTTCCCATTGCACTTACTCCACTATAACATGCATACTTGTATTGACTTTCAAATTCTGGATTAAGAACGTACAGCATCATTATATGTACAATTTTATGATTTAGTGATTTTTAGTCGTTACATTGTTTTATAGCTCTTACTCATTTTGAGTAATCTTGAAAAACCCTTTAATACTTAAACTTAACTTAAATGGAACATTTCTATATACTCTTCAAAATTATGATGTGGAGACCTATTTATTTTTTACAGGGTAGTGGATATGTTATAAAATTAAATATTTTTTGTAAAACTAGCAAACTTTCAGACTTTTAGTTCAAGAATAATTCATAGCGAAATTCTTATATAACTTTTTGCTCGGTGGAAAATATAAATTGGTTATATATCTCTATTTTGTTTATAATATAATTGCATATTTGATTTTGCAAAAATACAGTTTTAAGTTTTCAAGCTACTGTTAGGTTTTCGATTTTCCCGATGGATATTAATGGTATTAGGTGACAGATGAAACATAGCTCTTCAGTTAATTACTCTTAGAACGTGGATAGAAACGCTTAAATTGGATTGCAACTTAACTAATGAAATTGAAATTGTAATTATATTAATGAATATTTTCGTTTTTCGTAAAATTAGGAGAAATATTATTAAGATAGCCTTCTACTAATCTCTGCTGATTTCTCTGAAAGGTTTATACAATTTGATGATTTTAAGTTGTACTGTATTAAGGTAGATTCTAAAAAACAAAAAACCGACTTCTAAAAAAGTAGCCCAACTAAAAAGCATAAAATATTTTTTTACTTTTGTTTTTTAAAAATGTATTTATTTTACAATTTTTAGTTATGTAATGGCTTAATTGAATGCAGCTTTCAAATCTAAATTTTTCGATATTGCCAAATAAGGTATTTTACTTTTAAGCAACATTTATTATTTTGCCCACCTTATTTACTGTTGAATGTATTACGAAAGTTTTGCCAATGAGTCCAACTTAAGTGGATCCACTATACTGTAGACCATTTGAGTATCAGCATTTTTGAGGTCTGTTAATGTGATATAGCATAATATGACCCAGTTTTCAATTCTAATAAACTTTATTTGATTAAAATTTGAGTTATTATTAAAAATAAAGGTAGGAACAAATTTTATATTCTTCGTCAAACCTATCATATAATTTGAAAAGGTGACATGAATATTTATCATACAATTTTAGTCAGAATTAGATGCATTTCATAATTCTAATTTCTCCTGTTTGATAAGAATTTTAGATATTATCAAAAATAAAGGTACTTTACTTTTTAGCAAAATTCATATTTGCTGACAAACCTCGTAGATAGTTGAAAAAATGACATGTAATGATTACAATATACGTTTATTATGAAGAATACCTTTTTCTCTAAATAATATTCATACGAACGATTTCCGTTTGAATCCACCCTATGAAGACACACTTTATATTATAGAGACCAACTGAGAACCTACTTCTTGAAGTTGATTAACTGACATTTATTTCGATTTAATTCCAATGTACTATCAGTTTATTAAAATTTTTAGTGATGCAGGATAATTGGATCCAGTTTTCAATTCTAATAAACGTTGGTTAATTACAATTTGAGATATTATAACAAATTAAAAGTACCTAACTATTAAACAAATTTGATATATTTTTGAAACGTAGTATACTCCTATAGCTGGGAAAGTTACACAAATACTTATTATACAATTTTTAGTGCAATGTCATAATTAGATGCAGTGTTTAATTCTAAAATCGTCTGTTTTATGAAGACACACTGTATATAAAGATTCTTTACCTTGAAGTTGATTAACTGACATTTATTTTGACTAATCCAATTTCTTTTCAATTTACGAACAGAAACATCTCCATATTTTAATGCCAGATCCTCCACCAAAGCTTACTATATAATAAACTCCCTAAAAAAGTTTTTCCCGACTTTCTAAAAAACAGTACAAGTAATGATATTTCGGGATCCCCGGAACTATTCCAATTTCTTTTCAGTTTATTATAAGCCAAGTTCCGAACATACAAAGCTTACCAAATAAGAACGTCGCTATAAAGTTTTTCCCGATTTTCTAAAAAACGATGCAAGCTATGTTATTAAAATAAATATGGGACCACTTCGGGATCCCCCGAACTAATCCAATTTCTTTTCAAGTTATTATTATATCCCAAGTTCCGAATAGATTTTTCCAGATTTTCTAAAAAAGTTATTTTATTGAAAAAATATGGGACCACTACGGGATCTCCCGGAACTTCCTTTTTTTGAAGTCGGTTAAAAATATACTGGCTTCCAGAAAATCCAATAAAGAAATGGAGCGAACGTCAACGAGGTGTTAGATAAACATTCTATATTGTTCGCACATGGTACTTTAAGTACCTTAATTCTTATATATTTCAAGTCATTTACAAAAATTAATTATATAATTTACTATTTTTCTCAAATGCATAAACGGTTTCAGTTTCATACTGCTGTTATTAAATTTTATGTTTATCTGCATACCCATTGTACTTGCTAGTTCATCGTTTATATACAAATTCCACCTTTAACTAACGGAATACATACTCATTTTCTCCAGTAGCAGACAACAATTAAGTTAAATGCCCAAATTGTTCCAAGACAAAGGCATTTGGTTCTCCAATTTGGTTTACTCACCGTAATTGCACCATGACACGTTCTTATAATTAAATTTAATGGAAAGCAAAAGAAAATGAGAAAAGTGGAACACATTTTCCTTGCACTTTAAATCCGAACTTTTATGTGACCAATCTAAAAGGGTCAAATTTATTTTTGTTGTCCACTATTGAGGAATAATAAAGCGATCTTTTTTGCAGATGCGGACTATATCGTTTTTTGCAATATGAAACCCTATGTGCGCACTGACAAATAGTTCTGGAAAACTATCTGTAAACAAATAATAGTTGAAAATTGTTTTTTTTCTCTATAACTTTTTTTGCTACAGGTTATAAGAACTAAGTAATAATTAAGATTCAGATGTTCTACGAAGATGCTATTAGAGGATATTTCAAAATTTCATATTGTAATTCTTTTATCTTCAAACTCGGGTTCAGTTCAGTTCTTGGATTTATTTAAAAACACAGTCCAACTCACTCTATCCAAATGGCGTCACCGTGAATTGGTAAAGTCCTGAATTAATGGTAAAAGCAGTCTTTTCGTGGTCTTCTTTGGCAAGTTCCACCTGCCAATAACCGCTCTTCAAGTCTAGGGTATCGTCTATTCTTGGGAGAGGATAACTCTCTTTCTTTGTAGCGTGTTTGTAAACCAAGACAACTGGAGAAGCCCAAGGGCTATTGTATGGTTCAATTACACCTTCTAGCTCCATTTCGCGGACTACTCTGTCGGCTTCTTCTCTTTTAGCTAGAGGTAGTCTTCTCGCCGACTGTCGAATAGGTTGAGCATCCGGTATTAATTTTATGTTTCACCAGGTCAGTCCGTCCTCTTTTTCCGTTTCCTACATCGAAGATATCCTGGTAGTTTCTAACGATGTCTCTCAATTTTACTTTCTGGTTTGGTTTCAAATTCTTAGATGAATCGGTGATGAGTTTTTCCAGTTCCTCAGATAGTTTACCTGGTGTTATTTCTGCATGCTGCGTGCTTCTGACTACAGAGGAAACTGTTGAACAATGGCCCAAAGTTGTTCCTTTCTTTAGCACAACCGAGTAATGATTCAGGTTTATTACTCTTACTGGCACAATCTCCCTGGCACGAAACAGAGTCTTCCCCAGTGCTACTCCGCTGCCTACATTTCCGTCCTTAAGTTCGGGATCAAACATCATTACTGTTCCAGCTTTAGCTTTCACATCTAAGCTTATAATGATTTTAGCTCTTTTCGGAACATTGACATCCTCTGCTAAGATGGCTCGAAGCATTAGGTCATCGTTTCCATGAAGCACCACTTCTTCGTCTTTCACTCGCAGAATTCCATCTTTGAAGTTTAACTTGATTCCCTTGGAGCTCATGACATCTATTCCAATGATTACTTCATCTTCGATGTCTGCAACTAATGCCCGATGTAGGAAGGTTGTGTTTCCCAAGGTCATTTCAACCTCTATTTCACCTTGGACTTTCTCTGCTTCTCCTGTCGCTGTTCGCAGTTGCCATTTTGTTGGTTTTATCATTGTCTCTAAAACAATGTTGGGCCTTATTACTGTTTTCGTCGCCCCAGCATCCAGGTGCATTGCAAATTGCTTCCTATTAATAAGGCGTTCTACAAAGACACTGTTAACCTGGTTGCGTAGCGAAGCGACATATGCGTTGGTAGTTGGGACTTGTTGGTTACAGGGCGACGGTGGTCGCTTTATATTGACCTTCTTTAGTTTCCCCGACGAGGAAATCTGTACTCCGTTGCTCTCCTTGCAACGACCCTGGACATGTCCTACCTTACGACACTTTAGACATCTCACTAGTCTTTTTTCGGTAAGGACTTCTTCTATTATTTTTCTTACAGAGGCTTCATCGTTTCCGCCATCTTCGGATTCTCCGTCAACGATTTGGACTCTGGCTTGATCTCTGCAGGTATTTTTCGCAGCCTCGAGCCAGTGCATCCACCAATTGAGTCGAGCTAAGGTCAACGCTTGTCTGGCTTCGTGGTCCCGAAGTCCATCCAAAAATGCTTGCACTGCTAACCTTTCAATTACATTTTCTGGTGTGGCTGGATATGCAAGGCGAACCAGACGGGCAATATCAGCTTCGAACTCCTGTAGGGATTCATTCGCTTTCTTGTGGCGGTTTTTCAGTTGGGAGTGATAAACGTGCTCCAAATGGGTTTGTCCATGCCTCAGTTCTAAATGTTTGACCAGTTGTTCGTCGTCTTCTTGTTCAGAGGCATTCAAGGTTTGCAAAATATATGCAGCATCACCTCTTAAGGCAAGGGTTAGTGCTATTGCATTCTCCTCAACCGACCATTCATTTAACTTTGCTGCATCCTCGAATTGGCGCCTGTAATTATCCCATGACGATTTTCCATCAAATTGGGGAGATTTCATTTTGTGTTTTGTCCCGTCGAAGCCAATTTTCGAATCCACTACTTCTGGACTGTGTCTGCTTTCGGTTTTTGATTGTCTTTCACGCCTTTGTATTGTGACTACCTGTTCTTTTATTTTGCTAATCTCACCCTCCATTATGTGTCTTAGCTCTTCTATCCACGTTTCCTTTTGGACTAACTCTTCGACCATTGTTTGCTTTAGCTCCTCCATCTGAGCCTCATTCTCTAATATTTTCTCTTCCAGCATTTCTGAATTTTTCTGTACCATGCTTTTCAAATTTTCTTCTAGGAATTTACAATTTTCTGCTAATTTATCTTCTAACGCCTCTTTAAAGTTTTTAGAATTTTCTAGCAATTTGTCTTCTAGTGTTTTAGAATTAGAACTTTGTAGCTTATCCTCTAAAATCTTAGAATTTTCTAGCAATTTATCCTCTAAAGACGTAGAATTGTCTTGTATTGTGTCTTTTAAATTTTCTTCCAATTTTTTTAATAGCATACTCATTGCCATTGCCAGAAACTTCAAACAAGTAAGTATCGGGATCGTTACCTTCATTTATTAGGGCATCTCGTAGCCCTTGTATTATATTAATTCACTTTTCTTGCCACTAATTTCTAAATCCCTTTCCTCAAGGTCCTTTTTTATGTCCATCACTTTCAACTGGTCCAAAGTCACCGCTTTAAACATTGTCAGTCTATTTATTTTTCACTTTTAAAGTTCCACAAATACACCTACACCTGTCACCACTGTAATGTTTTTATATTCACACTCGGGTTCTGTTCAGTTCTTGGATTTATTTAAAAACACACTCTAATTTATTTTCACTACTTTAACACAATTTATATTCACAAAAACTATTTATAACTTATCTTAACTTAACAATAGGACCGTCGAATACAGAATACTGAAACCAGCTGTCCGTATTTATATATTTCTCTTGGAATTATTCAGGCAAGTCAGCGAACTTTCGGGAAACTTCTTTCATGTGTTCTGGAAGTTTTAAGGGAATTCCCAGTAATAGCTATCGGCCTGTTGAGAGACAAAAGATTTCGGATTCCCAGAAGTATCGGAATAATGTCCCTTCCACGAATTGGTTGATGGCCGATTGCACCAGCTGTCGGATGAATTCTCGTAACAATATTTTAGTGAAAATGAAAAAAACTGTTTTTTTTTTTTAATTTATGATTTGATGCCCAAGATTTAATCTGATTATATTCCGATATATTTCCAATACATATTCTGAATTGGAGCGCTAAGAGAGCAACAATTATTTTGTGGGTAAAAACTTTCAAAACGACCATTTTTTAATGTTTTTTAGTGTTACATAATGAAATAGAAAAATATTCATTCTTTGAATTTGTTTTTACAAAAAACCTTCTACTGCGGAAAGAAAAAAGTTAGAGGTTTAACTTTACAACTTGTGATACTGAGTCATCTATTATCTAAGAAAAAACATTTTGAAAATGTCAACACAAAACAAATAAATAAATCCAAATTTGTGATTACTGAAATAGATTTTCCTTAAAATATTCTGCATTACTGGAGAATTATTATTTCTCTGAAGATTGTAACGTTTTTTTCAAATTAAAAGATTTGATATCGGATATAATGACAGAGTATTCATAAAACGAGCAAGATGTATTAAAATTTAAAGACCCAGAAATTTTACGACTTTGTAAGTTAACACGAAAGATATTTATTCCGTATGAAGGAAATTCAGAAGGTAAATGAATGAAATCTTATGTAATTTATGTTTAGGGGAGTTCATTGGGTAGTATTTTTCAGAGCGAATTAGAATTAAGAAATACATTAAGAAATCACTGGAACAAAGTAAACACCAGCTGAAAGTAAAAAATATACATTTAATTAAATTATAGAATATATTCAATAAAACTAATAATTTAATTCCTTAATTACAAACGTAGGCACTGGTCCATTTTATTTTTTATGCCGTTTTTCATGTTTATCCCATTTTTTAATTGAGAATCTATTCTTTTATTTTGGCAGTGTAGAATGAAATGTTATAAAACTCTATGTTAGGAAGCCAATCGATCTAAATGTACCACCTTCATCTTAGCTTTCGGATTCCAGCGAATGCGATAGTCAACTTCATTAATCCTATTGATCACTTCGTACGAACCATCCGAGGCTGGTGTGAGCTTTGGAGATTTGCCTTTAATACTCTGGGGGTTGTATGACGAAACCCTCCTTGTTAGAACCCGACCAAATTTACCTTGAAGTCTGCTCGCTGGTGCATCTAGGTATGCTTTGTCGGAGTTGGTCGACATAATTGTTAACTTCATGAGGCGGTTCTTTTGGTAAACCAAAGGCCAAATTATATGGTAGTCTTAGCTCCTTTTTGAATAATACTCTGGCTGGAGTGAGTCCTGTGCTGTTGTGGACGGCTGAGCGATAGGACAACATGAGCAGGATGCTCATTACAATTACGCTGGTTGTTGATGACTATCTTGTATAGATGTTGTTTCAAGGACCTGTTGAATCTTTCCACCATTCCATCTGGTTGTTGATGTAAGGGGTAGTTCCCGTCTTTTTGATGCATAATAACGTACAGACCTTCTGGAATGTGTTAGACTCGAAATTTCACCGAATGTAACTCCAACGATACACCAAACTTGCTCAAGAGGTGTTCCACCAGCACCAATACTATTGTGGCTACCTCTTTATTGGGTAAGGAGTATACCTCAGGCCATTTGTTAAATTAATCTGTTGCTACCAAAATGTATTTGTTACCCCTCTAAGGCTCGGGAAATGGACCGGCAACATCAACCGTAATTTTTCCAGATGGCACGCCCGCATTGTATTGCTACATTATGCCCTTGGTCCCTGTCGTCGGAACTTATTGGCTGCTCATATATCGTATTTCCGACACCAGGCTCTAGCGGCCTCAAAGTAATTTACCCAGTAAAATTGTTGCCAAATTTTATCAATAATCTTATTCGTGCCCAGATGTTGACTGGTAATTCCATTATGTATTATCTCATCCCATAGTGGTCTGAGTGCCTCTCTCTTCTGAGTGAAGTGATAGGTTCAATGTCTTGGGTCGGCTATTTAGTCTACATTGTCGGCCTTTTGGTCGTGGACACAGACGAAACCACTTTTGTTGTTAGTTGCAGAACAAAAGTCAACAGTGAACGAAACAACAATTTATCAGTAATCAATTTTTTTGTAACATGTAATATGATTAATAAAATCGAATTTATATTTATTATTTTTCACCACTCTAGTTTTAACAATGTTGTTTTATGGTAGGGCGCTATATTGCACTGACAATATTGTACTTAAGAAGCTTTCATTAATTTGATATAACGATATGAACCCTGCGGAGATGCAGGGTGTAAAATGCGTAAATTTGTTTTTTCCACTACTGGAGTTGACTTATTTCAATTGGATAGTCCACGATCAGGTGAAGTCTTTAGTGTACGAATACCTCAAAGTGAAGTAGATGTAATAGCAAAAATACAAGATATTGTAAAACACATTTAGTCCAATCCGGAGTTATTCACAAACACATGTTTTTTCAATTAGAAAACGGTGTAGAATGTGCAAGTAAATCGACAACAGTTTGAACTTTAACTACTTTTAAAATAGTGGCATTTATTTTATTATTACAATATTTTGTTTGAATTAAATATTATTTTTGTTATAATTGTTTCAATTTCGATTATACTCTATTCTCAGTTTTTGTTACTTGCAGCAACCAGTGTCACAAATTAAACTCACCTGGGGCCTCTATCATAATCATCACACTAATATTATTAGTAATAAAAATACAAGTTACAAGTTACAAAATACTTGCACTGGTAGTTTCTGTTTCATACTGAAAACTTTTTTCGTCAAGTATTAGTAGAGAAATCAAATTGGGAAGGCCTACC
Source organism: Octodonta nipae (assembly GCA_034190945.1). Taxonomy (NCBI): domain Eukaryota; kingdom Metazoa; phylum Arthropoda; class Insecta; order Coleoptera; family Chrysomelidae; genus Octodonta; species Octodonta nipae. The sequence continues at coordinate 176,228,056 of CM067216.1, forward strand.
TTGTTAATATTCCTATATATTCGACCGGTTAGGCGATGGGTGCCACCAAGTAACAGTTGGGTTAGGAATTTATTTTGTCAGACATATATTCTTTGATAGATATATTGAGAGTCAAATTAATAAGTATTTACGTGTTATAAGATTTCTAAATTGAATTTTTATTTAATTTTCATTAACCTTGGGTTGACATTTACTTCTTTGAATTCTCAGAACAAATTTGTTGACGCCCCCTAGGAACAAGTACCTGATGCTAATGATTGAATTTAACTATTAAATGACTATTGTCATTATTTCGTAGCCCTTCAACATTTATCACATGTGTTAAAATTTATTTATTTCTCATCACAATTTAAGGTTGGAAACATATCGTTTTATATTTTCAAAACCTGTTTTTATTTCCGTTTTTCTATGTAGCATTTTCAACTTAATCTAAAAGCAATATTTATTATTTATTCCCCCTTATGATGTATCTCTCGTATGTTATACAACATGCATGTTACCGCCACTACCTGTTATGTTCATTGATTAATCCGTAATTATGAATGAACATAACAGGAAATGACCGTAACAGGCATGTTGTTTAACATAAGAAATATACATCATAAGGGGGATTGTCTTTGCATAAATGTCATTATTTGACATATTCGCCAATAGATGCGCATGTTAGGTGGCGCTACTCAATCTTTTTTGCATGATCTGTGCTCTGTGCTACTATCGTGCACATTTCTAATATTAATATTTTAGATTTTGCAATTTGTAACTTGTAGAATAATTTTGATGTTGCAAATTCTAGAACTTACACAAGTTGATTGCGGAAACAGGCCCCAGTCAATCATATTTCTCATATGGATAAAATGTACTTAAACCAAACTAAAATATATTTACCCAAAGGCGTGTTAAAAAAAAGGGAGATCAACGATACCACCAATTCGGATAAGACGCATGTGTCAAATTTATTTAAAAGTTTTTTAAGTGAAAATACTGCCTTTTGTACAGCAAATCGACCCCGAAATATCAAAAAATATCTATCAAATTTATATCTATCAAATTTTGCAACTAAGGATTCCCTATAAAAAAACTCCTCAGTTAACGGGAACTTTCTAGGGTAGAGCGTAACTATATTTATTTTATACATACGAAATGTTCTCTAATTAACTGATGATATTTCAACAAATTGGTAAATATTATATGTTCCCAAGAAAATGTCTAGAGAGCATCGGCACGGAGAAACGTTTGGTTGATTAATGAGAGAGAATTCCGATGCAGCGCCAATTAGTCGGTGTGGTACAGGTTGGCGTTAATTAGCTGTTACCGTACCGTTTGCGATAAAAGAGCTCTCCGTTCTTGATTTTCAAAAAGACTTTCAGTGTTATTTAATGCTGTACGGTTCTGTTAGTTGTTCTATTTAGAAAGAACCATTAGTCTATTGTACTCGTGAAAACGTATCGTTTATCATGAAATGTTATTTGACAAATGAACTACTACTACAAACTTCATCGCTTTGCAGTTATGTAACCGTAACTCCAACTCTTTCGTCAAGAATGATGAATGTCTGCGATCGAGTTTTAATTAAAGGAAAATACTGCTTTCATTGTCTCTCAACACTTTTCGTTTATTTTTGTAGTAAAAAATCAATACTAATTTATACCTATATGTGTGTTGTTTCGTGTGAGAGGGAGAGAGCGAAAAAGCCAGAATATTTGATTTTTAGTTCTTGACAATTCCTTTTCATAATTTCTGACTTCCAAAAACGAGGACGTTATCAATTCGACGCGTTTTTTTATGTATGTTACCTTATTTCTTCTCCTGTTCCGAACGAATTTGAATAGTTATTTTTTTTTGTTTAATAGGTGTACACCGGATTGGTGAAATTTCAATTTTGAGAACTGAATTTTATTCGTAAACAGATAAAATTCGGGAATGAACACATACCAGGTGGGCCCTTTTAATCTATGCACCCCAATCGTTTCGTTCCTAAGCATGGTGTGAAAAAAGAGTTCATACAAAACTTGTTCAAGGCAAAAGGGGACACCTTTTGGTGCAATTAATTTTGACCTTGAATTTCATTTTAAAAGTCATTCGAAGGTCAATCCGTGTTTTTTTGTTACCGAATTCGGGAAGAGGGGGAAATTTTACGTCTGAGGTGATATAGATACAATTTTTTGCGAAAAAATAACCTTGATATAAGAAATATGTTAAACTATAGATTTTTACATTTTTCTAATATTTTTCGTAGAACAAGTGTACAGAGATTGTTTTCTTCTTTTACACCATGTTAAATTTATTAGTAGCGCAAGAATTAAACGAAATAAACGAAATCAGCAGTAAATATTAAATATCGTAAAAACATCTTAAATGATTTATCCAGAAAACAGGGATATTTATTTCAAAATCATGTTTTTTCTATTACAGTTATGCGGCAATAATTATTACTCAGGTGCCTGTGTCATTGTTATTTAGTCGAAAAAATGTCAAAAATTGCCATTTCAGGTTTTTAAGCTTTTGACCTTGAAATAACCTTTTGAAGGCCGCAAAAATTGTATTTATATCACTTCAGTCGAAAGTGATGCTCAACGTCAAAATTAATTGCACCAAAACGTGTCCGTCCCCCTTTGCCTTGAATAAGTTTCGAATAAACATTTTGTTATACCATGCTTAGGAACAAAGCAATTCGGGTGCATAGATTAAAATGACCCACCCTGTATATACCTACATGAAAATATTGGTCGATTTCTCCAAAACCGCTTATCGATTTGTATAGTTTTTAAAATTGAGGTATATTAAGGAATATCCTGAGGTGGTCTCATATATTTTTTGTGACTTGTAACATGCAGTTTTTCAGAAAATCGCCGAATAATCCAATATTTCTATTAAAAATTCCATCGATATGTCGTAATTGACTTTTTCTCATATATATATATTAATTCCATTAAACATATTTTTGGCATCTTAAGTCAACGCGTACCACATATAACTGTTAATTTAAACAAAAATTTATCATTTTGTAATAATGACTTTCGGTGTTACCTGATCCCGGTATGTTAAGGTTATACATATTAAATAAAAAATAAAGAATACAAACTAACCGAGTTTAAAAAACTAAAAAGTTGAAAATAATTAACAAAATAACACTAGACAATAAATAATTTATATTTATAAAGAACCGACTTCTACTTGCTTAAAATAAAAACCGTTTAGAAAACGTGTGCAATCAATAACTATTTTCTGACATATCCCTCCCTCTCGCTCTACTTTAATTTTTTTTATATTATCCACATATTTTTTAATATTTCTATTTGTTTTATTATTTGGGCCACTTTCTATAAGTGTAACTCTAATTAATCCTATATTGCAACCACCCTGTATAAGGTTCTGTGCACTGGTCACCAAATATAAATTATTTTCTAAATCAGCCTGTACAACTATAATTCAACTCTACACGATGTTGCAACCGTCCTGTATAAGTATTAATCCTCTCCACTCTATTGACTGTTTCTATTTTTCTATTGTTTAAATAGCCCTGTATACCTATAATTTTTGCCTAATATGCCAAGTTTAAGCAACTACTTATGTTCTACACTATATACATTTTTTAACCACCCTGTATAACTATAATTCCACTCCACCTTATATTTCATTCATCCTGTATAAGCAACTGCTTCTAACATTTTTTGAACTCTTCGCCTTATAACTCGAAAATTCTTACTACATATGATTATTTAACCTTTTTTGAGTTTTTTTATCCACTCTGTATAACTAAAGTTTTACTTCACTCTTATTTCAGCCACCTTGTATACGCAACTATTTATGTGCCAACTAATACAACATTTTATGTACCAATATCACACTTATTTGAACAATTTTTTTGAACCCACCTGTCCAACTGTAATTTTACTTCGCTTTATATTTCAACTGCTCACATTGCTTGCTGCTTGAATTTCGATGCACGCACACACCTACCACCGTATATCATATATATAGAAAAGATCACTTACCTAAAAATTTTCTTTTCCATGGAATATTTTGTGCCATTTTTACTCGGCTGCAATGAAAACCGTTACAAACATCCTGTACGATATACTTTTATGGTATATCTTGGCATTAAAGCTAGATATTTATGATGAAAATTTGACGTTTACATTGCTGTTTACCGTTTTTTGCGATTGTCAGAAAACGGTATGTTTTACGTTATACGTAATTATACGACATCAAGCTGGAACATCTCTTTGTAAAATACAATTTAAAATATTCAAATTGGTTGAGCCATTTTAGAGAAAACAGTGTAGATTTATTGAAATTTACTCAAATGTAGTCTCTTAACTACTGTTTTTTTTCCTGATTTTCTGGAAAACCGTAAATCTCATATTGTAGCAAAATTATATGGTACCTTTCTGTAATATTCCTTAATACAATGCCGTTTAAATCATCAAAATTGCTTAGAAATAGGAAAATATCAGTTCATCTGGGATCATCAAAATGCCCCAAGCCGTTTTTGAATAGTCACTGAGCAAACATAAAAAAACTTGCCGACGAATTGATAACCTCCTCTTTTTTGGAAGTCAGTTAATAACCCATTCACTACACAAAAATGTAAACAATAACAGGTGCTCATTCTGTACAAACTAATTACCTATCTATCTTGGATATTTGCCAAGCATTAATCAAGTTTGATAAAGTAGTGGATAAGTAAGCAATGCAGGATTTTAGTTTTGCTGTTATATTGTTTGCTATCGTCATAAACTATGCGCAGACAAAAATTATACCCTCATTATTATTATTTTATTGTGCTCTTCCCAGATTTTGTTTTTTTCTGGATTATTGAACCGACATTATTTTTAAATTTATCCTTTGTTCTAATTTCTCTCAAATTTTAATTAATATTTCTTTCAGCGCATCTGATTTGTCGGGATTCTCCAATTGCTAGTCGCTTTGTAATTATAATTTTTGTTTTTATTTTCCAGCCCGGAAATTTGGGAACGTAATTCTTTTTAACCGGGCTTCCAAAAAGGAGAAGGTTATCAATTCGTCGGCACGTTTTTTTTATGTATGCTCAGTGATTATTCAAAAACGGCTTGAACAATTTTGATGATTTAAACGGCATTGTCTTAAGGAATATTACCATATAATTTTCTATAACGTGAAAATTACGGTTTTTCAGAAGATCAGAAAAAACAGTAATTAAGGTACTACACCTACACTTCAGTGATTTTCAATTAATATACACTGTTTTCTCTAAAACGGCTCAACCAATTTGATTATTTTAAATTGTATTCTACAAAAAGATGTTCCAGCTTGATTGAAATAATTTTCAATAACATAAACCGTGTTTCTGAAAATAGTAAAAATACGTGCAAAAACCAAAGAGATTAATACTGTAGAGCACGTGAAGTAGCGAAATTCATGTATTATCAATAGAAAGAGAGAGAGAATAAGCGTGTCGTTCCTGATTGGTCAGTGTCAGTGGTGACGCCTACTATTGGTAGGGTAGAGACATAGCAAGCGCACCCTGATATTGTCTTTCTCTTTCTACTGTTATTACACTGCCACTTACAATAACGCCCATACCTAATTCACTCTACTCTAGGCTAAGACAAAACGATTAGGTACCATTTTCTCCTCTGTTTCTCAACCGAATTTCTTCATTTTTGTTTTGTTTAGTAGCTACTGACGACCTTCAGTGCAGAATGCTAATCTTAATTTATAATATTGGTTCATTCATTAAATGAAATATAATAAAAATTCATTATTTACGTCAATAATGTCAATGCCAAACAAATGAATGTGCCGCGTGTCTCCGCCGCCAGACTCAAACCATTGAGTAATTATATATAGACAGACCAATGCTATTTTATACTTAGAGCATGTACTTCTGGAGGTGGCATGCAAACGTTGTTATTGTTTAGTGGGTAAAGTAATCGTTGAATATCATAATTATACAGGGCGATTCCAGATATGTTAGAAATAATTTTTTTAATGGGTGGCACATAAGCAATTGCATATTTAGGGTGTTTAAAATATAGAGTAGAGTGCAATTATAACTAATAAAATAATTATATAGGGAAGCCCATTAGCCGTTGAATTTACAGGGTTCTTGGAATAGAAGGTGCAGTAAAATTACAGTTATACAGGGTGGTGCAAAAAATGTTATACATAGATGCATATACAGGGTGGCGGAAATGGAAATGCAACATTTCGTAACCCATAAGCAGTTGTATATATAGTTAAGATGAAATAGAGGGTAAGGGGAATTATAGATATACAGGAAGGTGATAAAAATGTTAGAATAGGAAATGAAGCGAGATGTAAGACCGACATCTAGGATTTTCGAGGAAACTATCACACAGAGGTTCCGAATCTGGATCCGTTCTGTGTAATTGCTGTTCTCCCTAAAGTCCTAGGATAGAATGTCACGATAAAATTTTCATGTTACTTAACCTGCCAGAGATATTGACACAATTGGTCGAATTTCGACCACTGGGCGACAGCTAGTCATCATAAATATCTAGCTTAAGTTTCAAGATATGCCCCGAAAGTATATTGTACAGGGTGTTTGTAACGGTTTTCATTTTATAGGGCTTGTAGTCGATTGAAATGACACAAAATATTCCATTAGTGTATCGAAAAGAAAAATTGTAGGTGTGTGTGTGCGTACATTTCAGCAAGAAGGAGTTGAAATATAGGGCGAAGTAAAATTACAGTTAGACAGGTGGGTTCAAAAATCTTACAAATAAACAGTGGCGGCTGGTGGGTTATGAAACTGGTGGTGCACTTTTCTGGTCAAATTAGGATTCATAGATGCAATAAAACAAACCATAGCTTGGCTAATACTGCATTTATTTTTTTATAAATTAAAATATTCTTTTTACGGAAGCGAAATGTTAAATGACCTTTTTATTAAAGACTCGCATTGATAGAAAAAAAATTCAATACTAAGTACAGAAAGATCATATAGCCGGTCCTGAGACATGGTATTTCGAAGAAACGTTTTAATCCTTCACTCCTGATACCCCGCCATAAATAATACAAGCAAAAGAGAATAATGTATTGAGGCTATCACATCCACACAACCATTTCTTTTTATTATAAATTCCACTTTGAAAACTTCGCGTAAATACTTTTTTTTTGTGTTTTGCAATTTTATTATAAATTAAGAAATGGCCTAGATGGACCAGTGAATCTTATATCAAATTTGTTTTGAAACGATTTATTATTGTTTTTAATATTATTAATGTTAAAGTTGATAATCATTTTCACAGTTATTTAAACACACACAATAGGACATATGTCCGACTCTGTATATTAAATATCCTTTCATAGACTACGATTTAAAAACAAAGCAACCACTAATAAAATCACGTAAACAAAAATTTTAAGTTTGAAACGTTTGGGTAGGTCCGGTCAATAACAGCAGACCCTGGTTTCTCCGTGCGGCGTACGAGAATCAGCCAATTACTCCATATAGTTTGCATTAACTATCTTCTATCTCACGCTTTAAGCGTGTTATATTGTTTCTCATAGAAGCTATGTAAGTTTCACCGTGCGCTAGCCGAAGTGTACGGTGAAATATTCTTTACAGCGAATATGTCATAATAGTTTGGATTAGAGCATAAATTGTTTTTTATATAAATTTGTTGGTATTGCAGTGATATTTATTAAACATTTTGTGTTCATTTTTAAACTTGTTACATTTGGTAGTTCAGTGCACGAGTGCACTTAAGGGACAGCCGCCCCTGCAAATAAATGTGATTTTGGTTGGTACATAAGCAGTTATATATATATATATATATATATATATATATATATATATATATATATATATATATATAAATATTGTTTTGGGTGGCACATAAGTAGTTGAGTATACAAGGTGATGAAATAAAAAAATGTTTAAATAAGCATATCCAGTAAGAATATTCGAGTTATAGGGCGGAGGGTTCAAAAAATTAGAAGCAGTTCGATATACAGGATGATTGACATATAAGGTGGAGTGGAATTATAGTTATACAGGGTGTTTAAAAAATGTTATATAGTGTGGACTATAAGTAGTTGCTTATGCTTTGGGGCGAGGTAAAATTATAGGTATACAGGGTGATTTAAACAATAGAAAAATAGAAACAGTCAATAGGGTGGAGAGGAATAATACTTATACAGGGCGGTTGCAACATCGTTTGGAGTTGAATTGATGGATTGATTCAGAAAATGATAGACAAATAATTTAGATTGGGTGACAAATACACAGAAATGTATACAGGGTGGATGCAATATTGGGTGAATTAGAGTCACACCTATAGTAGGTGGTCAAAATAATAAAACAAATAAAAAATATGTGGATAATATAGAAAAAAATACAAATTAGCGAGAGGGAGAGATAAGAATACGCTTAAATAATTAGAATTGTACCTTAAATCAAATAAAAAATGATATTAGTCAGAAAATAGTTATTAATTGCACACGGTTTCTAAACGGTTTTTATTTCAAGCCAGTTGAAGTCGGTTCTTTTTTAAATATGAATTATAATTGTTTGGTTTCTTCATTACCACATAATACATAGGCCAAAAGACTACGTACTCCTAAAACGTTTTATGAAACAGAAAATATATTTTTGTTGAGTTAAACAATTTCATTGTGAAAGCATATACTATAGTTCGTTATTTATTTGACAAACTAGGCTGGGATTAAGGGTCAGCAATCCGTAGTTTCTCGTTCACCTTAGATAAGGACATCAATTGAATGCTGTTCTTGCACATTCATGGTAAGTTATGCGAACGGTAACGTTGGATCGATAAGGCAATAAGTTTTTGGTTGGTCCTTAGAATTGGAATGGAAATGTGCTGATATATTGCCTTCGGAATTGCCCTGAAAAGCTACGTTGACACTCTTATTGGACGATTTTACATTAGATGGGATTCGAATGGCAACCACCTGAGTGGTTTGCTCACGAATTTCTGAAAAGATTGCGGAACTATAAAAATACTTCTTGAAGATTGAAATAATTACATTAAGCTTTATAGCGCTACGTTAAGATTTCTGCGCTAAAATGTTTTCCTGAATTCAATAATTCTTAGATGACTTACTAATTATTTACGTTAACTGTCTGCATATATTAATTTCAACAGAAATAAGACTGGTATTATGCCATGTTTTTCTAAATGTCAATTAAAACAAAGAAATCAAGGTCATTATTTTTTATAAGGCAGATAGAAAAAGGTCCCATTAGAATGAATTAATAAAAATATAAAATTTAACAATTTTCCGTTCATCAATCTTGAACAAATTACTTTTTTTCGATTGTAGGTCATCGTTCGGTTTTTGTTTCAAAATTTTGGTTTATTATAAGTGAAAAGAAATATCCTGATGTAAATTCTCTTAAAAAAAACTAATACAAAGCAACTTGTACTAACTGACAAGAGTTTCAAAAGTGATCGACGGATTGCTGAATCAGCTAGAATATTCAAAACGAAAATTGGACCGGCAAATGGGAAGATTCCGAAAGATTGTCAGTTTACTAGGTATGCTAGTTGCATGTTTAAATCGAGTCGATATTATATGGAAGAAATTATCTGACTAAAAGTGGCGTCGGCTTTGTTTTGTTTTTGTATTTTAATTGGTGCAGTTTAAAGGGTTCTTTAAACGAGGTGCTACATTACGATTTTCACGCTAACTGATCATGTTAGAGAATTGGGGGTTTTCGAGTATTTTCTTTTTAGCTTTTTAACTATGATATGGTTTTATAACCACTATACGTACAATATCGAACATGATTTAAATTATACAAAAATAAAACAATATTACTCAAAATATAAAAAAAAACAAAATGATATAGAATTTTAGAGAGTTGTGTAGAAAATAACTTTGACGTTTACCGTTTTGTACACATTTTTTTGGAATTGTGAAAAGCTGTATTATAAAAATATACGGAATTATATTTGTTGTATACAATTTAAAATATTCAAATTTATTGAGCTGTTTTAGAGAAATCACTGAAAATTAATCGAACGGAATTCCCTCCATAAATGTTCTCTCTGATTTTCTGAAAAACTAGTAGTACTTTCCGTAATATTTCTTAATACAATGCAGTTTAAATCATCAAAATTCTTTAAGCCCACGAATTTATAACCTGCACTTTTTTGGAATTCGAGTAAAAAGCGTTGTGGAAATTATTTACTTCATTTTATTTAAATGTGGCCTCGTCGGCAATCAAAATAAATTTGGAATAATTGTCATTTACGTTGTGCTTTTGTATGTGCTCTAAGTTTCTATGATAATTTCTAAAATTGCTTCCTTGATCTCCAACATTTTGCGACGAGAAGATCTTTCAACAGGACCTCCTCGTCCTTTATAACTAAATTTAAACATCCTTGGAGCAGCATTATTTCGGAAGACAGCTTTTGAGCGAATAGACTACATTTTACGGGACCATTTTTTTGGCTCTAGCCGTAAATTATTATGTCCACTAGCTCATTGTTTTCATAAACATTTGATATTTGTATTACACAAAACACCTACAAATTAGCACTCTCAAATCAATTGTTTTCTGGATGATACTTGTTGTAAATCTAGTTTGTGTTTAATAATTGCCTGGGAATAACACCACACACGTGGCTATGATATCTCCTAAATCTGGATATGATCTTAATGATGTATGTGAAGTGTGTGTATTTCTTACAAATGAATCGGTTTTTCTAAAATTAGTTATAAGATGTAGGCTAGATGTTTTCTAAATTGTGCAGGGTGATTTGAAAGCACTGATGATAGGTCGTAGAGAAACGCCGTCTTTGTAAATTTTTGGGAGGTCATAGAGTTTTGGGCACCTATTTGATTTTTCTCTTGGAATTAGTTTTTTCTCCATGTACTCTTCTATATGTGAGTATTGATTTTTGATTTAGTTGTTTTCTGTAGTTACGTGGTAGGGCCTCTAAGGGATGGTTTGTAGCTCGTGTCGTTTTCGAGGAGTTGCTTCATTTTTGTCTGGTAGCCTGCTGTTATAGCGTTTCCTTTGTCAGCCAGTAGTATTGTGATGTTTCCAAATTTGTTCCGAATCTTGAGAGCTTTTATCTCCTGGTGAGTGAAATAAATATAGGGAGTTAAAAATACAATTTTCTAGACCCAAGGCTTACCAACGACAAGCACAAAGCAATACACCTCAAAACAAGAGAGGATACAAAACAAAAATAAAAGAAAGATATTACTAGATAACCTAACCAACTCCAAACAATCTCTACAACCTCTGACGCAGAGACACAACAACTCTCACTGTACTATTTGCTACGTATTGATAATGCCAAGTGAGAAATATTGAAACATGAATCAAAATAACAATTTTTTATGTGACAGATCATTAATGAACAACGCTGGCATCGTTAACTGAACTTAATATTGATACGTATTTTCTGTGGGTTCAACTAATTAATTTACTCCAAAATAAATCTTTATTTTGTAATATTTAAAAGCAGAGCAATGTTTCGAGGAATTTCGAATTAGTGGCATAAAAAGTGAAACTTATTAACAATATGTGTATACGAACTACATCTCTTGTCGACTAGTGTTTGAGTGATTTCTTTGGCAGTTTTGAGTCAAATTTTTTGAGTCTAATTTCATTAGAATTTTTTTTTTCGCTTAAAAGTAAAATCTCTGAGACTGAATATTTTTTATGATCCATATCCCTTCTTGGCTTTAATTTAGTTGAGAGCTTTAGCTTTTCATAACAATGTTAATAAGATTAGCACTGCTGAGTTCAAGGTTGGTGTGACAATTATGAATGAAAATCGTTTAATATAATATAATAAATGCGACAAATACGACTTGGCTCTAATTTAGTTGAGTGCTTTACGTACTCACAAAAGCCTCAATAAATTGACACAAATGACTACATTGCCGGTGTGAAGATTATTAATTAAATCTAGTTAATATAACAGTAAATATAATTTTAACCTCATGCCATCAAAACGGTTTCAAGATCTTCCGATTTGCGAATTGAAACATCTTAATAAATGAGATTACATTTACCAACCAATTTTAACATTTACAATTTTCAGTTTTACCGGTGATCGTTTGAATTATAACAAGCATAAAAGTGTAAATTTTCTATAGATTATTTCAGTAATTTTGTTATTTTATATTTTAACCACTAGAATAATATTGGTAATTTATTTAGTTTTTTAGAGTCAATCGTTAGATTCACTCAATTCTTTTGTAGTTAACATGATAATTTACTAAAGTGTCATTTGAATTGGTAATAAATGCGAAAAGGCTCCATAACATGTGTGGAATTTCCGAGTTTGAGAGGCTGCTTAAATAATTGTGATATATTGGCAATATAATATTGAACAGAGAGCTTGATTAACATTAAACGAATTACCATTCGACCCCTATTTTCATTTAACGATGAACTTTATTCATACATTTCTAACCGACTTCCAAAAAGGAGGAGGATATCAATTCGTCGCGTTTTTTTTTTTGGATGTATGTTACCTGATTTCTTCTCCTGTGGTGAACCGTTTTGAATGAATATGGTCTTGTATATAGCCGGATTGGTGAAACTTAAAATTTTGGAAAAGAGTTCTATTGGTAAAGTGATAAAATTTGTGAATGAACACATGCGTGAATGGAAATCGACCAATATCCCTAACATATTTGTCGATTTTTCGAAAACTTCTCATGGATGTGTATAATTTTTTAAGCTTTAATCTATTAAGTTTAGTTGTTCAAAGCTGGATTAACTCCCGGATTTGTTAATCCCGGTTTAAAACTTAATCCAAGATAATGATTTGACTTGTTGTACAATCAAAAAATTATCCTGGATTTCTTAAACCACGGATTAATTCATGAAACTAATTATTCCTCGTCTATGATATATTGTTGTTTTGTATATTTAAAGTCACAACAACAACACAATCTGCCTGTATTTTTATACCGGTCTTTCTCACTACTTGCAGATGAGTTTATCTGTACCTACTGTTTATTCGGTAATAAATAAGAAAATGTCCAAATTTAGGAAGAGAAGTAGGAATTTCAAACCTCACGAGGAAGAAATATTGGGTGGAACATCAGGTTCACTTGTGTTAAGATTATTAACTATATTGTGAAGAACTGTTACTGCTATAACAATTGTCTCAACTCTTGCAGGTTTTACTCTCAGTCCAAAAGATATAATTGGAAAACGTTTTTTCCAAACACCAAAACGTTTTTCTACGTTTGTTGTCACTGTCCCCAACTAATACTGCATTATCATATACCCCATTTTCAATTTGAGCTGTTAACCTAGGACTATTAAATATTGTGGAATCATGAGTAGATCCTGTCTTGAATATTGAGTTCAGCATCAGATGTAACCTGAACATTGTATGAAAAATATTCTTTCCTATTACGAAATATTTCAGTATTTTCACCACCAGGTGATTGAATTCGAATATGGCTACAATCAACAGCACTAATGTATTGTGGAAATCTACCAATGGTATAGAAAGTGGCAATATTTTGTCTGATATCATTTTCACTATTAGGCATATTAATAAAACTTGATAAAGCATGGGATACTTTATGGATAATCCTACATCCTGTTGACTTCTCAATGCCAATGCAGTCAGAGGCGTCATACTGCCAGTAGCATAAAATCTTAAACTTAGTAGTACCATATCTTGTACACTCACACTCTGATTCCTGTCACTGGGATTTTTATGTCATTCATTATTAAATCAATGATGACATCTTTCGGCAATCGAAATCTCTTTCAGTCCATATTTCAAAATGGTTTTCTCGAATTCGGTGTCTTCTTGAGGGTTCAACAATTTATACTAATTCCAGAAATTGTTCATGCTCTGTTATTTCGTCTATTCAATCAGCCATAACAACTTGAAATAGCACTTTTGTTTGTAAGTAAACACATCTAAGGACGTATTTTTTACAATCTACCATATAATTCATAACTTGATATGTTCAATTTAACCTGTCAAAATAATGTTCTAAACGTCAAATTAGTTCTTAATCTCGGTTTAATCTATGAATATCGAAGGATTATTTTGAACCAGGGTTAACTCAGGATTACCCCTTTATCTCGAATTGTACAAAGAAATTTTTTTGTTAAGCGGAGATTACATATAATCTCGGTTTAATCGCGTATTGAACAACCGGGCCTAAGGGAGATCCCTAGGTGATCTCATATACTTTTCTGCAACATGCAACAGTTTTGCAGAAAATCGCCGAAAATTCCAAAATTCTTATCAAAAATTTCATCGAAATGACATAACGGACATTTCCTCATAAATATTTTAATTCCAACGTAATAGTCCGGGAGTTGTAGCCTCTGCGGAAGTTTTAATTGCATATTTGAATATTTTTTATGTACCTCTCAAGCATATAGGTAGTAAAGGCGAATACCTATTTAAATGAAAATTTTTCCATTTTGCGAAGTCGGTGCTTTTGGTTGTCACATTTTCCCGGCCTAATAGAAAATTCTGTAGCAACACATGTCAAACTCTAAACTGCTATTTGGTGCGTTTATACACAGGGTGTTTAACTACAGCAAACAAAATCACAAAGTAAAGTGATAGAAGGAGTTGTATTTATATGATTATTGAAATATAGGACGGAGTAGAATGATAGTGGTCCATAGGCAGCCGTATATACAGGATGGTTGGAATATAGGGTGGAGTGGACGTTTGGTGGCATAAAAATGTTGGAAAAAATGTGGAATTAAAATTATATAGGGTGATTAAGAAACTGTTAAATGATGTGGACGTAAACCAATCATATACAGGGTGGTTGAAATATATGCTGGAGTTGAATTATATTTATACAGTGTGATTAAAAAATTATTTCTTTTATAGCCCATAAGAAGTTGCATAAAGTGTGGAGAGGAATTAATGTTACATTGGGCGATAATATAAAATGTTAAAAATGAAATAATTTATGGGGTAGCCCACAAGAAGTTATATACTATATTTGAAATATAAGACGGATTTGACTCCGTAAATATGGGATGGATTCTACTCCGTCCTATAGTTTACAGAAGGCAGCTAACAAATTTATGCTTGTCCGTGGGCAGTCGTATGTACAGGATGGTTGGTACATAGGTTGGAGTGGAATTATCTATAGTTATACAGGGTTGTCAAAAAAAGTTGAAAAAAGGTTACATGGCGTAGTCCATAAGGCATAAATATATTTTGGGCTTATTAAGTCAACGCGTACTAGTACATTTTCTTCGTAAAGATTTACCTGTCAATTTAAATGAGAAAGTATCATTGTGTAATGTTGAGGCTTTCGATGTTACCTGGTTCTGTCTATTAAGGTTATACATACAAAATAAAAAATAAAGAATGAAAACTATCTTAGTAAAAATAAAACATTTTTAAAAAAATATAACCGACTTCCACCTATAACTAAAAAGCTGAAAATAATTATAACAAAATACAACTCTAGTAAATAAATAACACATTCAATGTTGTTAAATACCTACCCAGGAAGTAAAAAATGTAAACATTAAAATGTGCTCATTCTGTACAAATTAATTACCTACCAATCTAGTATATTTTTGAAGTCGGTGCCAAGAATAATCAAGTTTGATGAAGTCGTAGATAAGTACGCAATGCACGATTTTAGATTTGGTGTTCTTGAGGGTCGTAAATCAGAGAATACCAATTTGGTCTTCACTCATTGACTCTGGCAGTTAGTTCTCGTTCAAATGGGGTTAATTCGTGAAGACCTCCACGAATTTCCGCTTAGTTATTACACTTACGATATAAAACAAAATTAACCGTAACAATTCCATTAAAGCCAATCGAATCAAAATATTGGAAAAATACAATACAGAATGTTTAAAAATTAAACAAAAATTAGTTTATGTAGAGTAATGTCAATGTTTCCCCTAAGACTTACGTGGGCAAGAGTGGACCGTGTAGACGTGACAGCCAAACGTTGTTATCTTACAAACGATCCCAGGGAGGATCAGCAACAACATGTAGAATAGTCAAATGGCAACGACAATTATAGTAATATGTACAATTTGAAATTCAAATATGTAACACTAATGAAGCTGTGCTATCTGTATATCAATTTTGTCATTTATTGATATTTTTAATAATGACGCCATATTTATTATACAATTCTTTGATTCATATCAGTACTTCATAAGAAATTAGCTGCAACAAAATATCCTAGATACATAATGTAACAATTTACATAATAGTAGCACAGGATCACGCAACGCTAATCAATATTTCGTAAAGGTATATCAAGTATAATCCAAACATATTGAGAATAACTACAAGGGGAAAATAGTTTTCAAACGCAACATAATTAGTTGTTTTCTGATTGATAGTTGTGGCATCATCTAACCACATTATTGTTTACACAAATACAGCATTCTTTATACTCAGAAAAAATATTTTTTATGTATGTATAATTCTACAATAAATTTCCCAGCATACTTTTTTATTTTCACTGATAATTAACGGAATTTTTTTTATCAAAGATAGGACAATGGTAGTTAATGCCATAAAAGATATATGTCCAAGAAATAATTTTTAACAGATTGCGTATTAGACTTTCAAATATCTTGGTCAAAGATGTTTTATCAAACATATTTTTTAAAGAATTTTTACAGTCTAATAGTGGCCTTAGTGGCGTTTTTATAAAATTTCTTTATAGACAACAATCCTAGTCGTTATAGAGACTGCTACCACAATAACCACGTTGCAAGGTGACCTAACACGTGAGCACCCACCATAAAACTGACCATAGAAAAATCTAAGCTGTCGCCAGTCAACTCCTGCCAATTTAAAGGTTTGACCTTGCAATTTATTTATAGTCGTCGGGAAGTAAACTTTTAAAGGGAATTTTTATTTCGAAAGGGAGATCGTTTGGGTTTAATAAAAGATGCGGTATAAGCACTGTTTCTCTCAGGGCAAATCCAGTTAAAAGAGTAGTATAAAGAATGTTGCTATGTAAAGCTTTTACTTGCACTCTAGGAACATTACACAGTTTTAGTGGTTACAATTTGCATTACAGGGAGTAGTTTATGATTTGGAAGACCAACCCGATTAATATAATACATGCATAACATCGTCTTAAAAACGACATTTTCCCCAACCTTGCATAACGTCGGGTACTATTGTTTTTGGCAGTATCCAAGATTCTTTGACGTAATTCACCAATTATATGGGTTTCGTAGAAATTTTATCTTTCAGGCAACCCCAGTAAACAAAGTCCAATGGGTTTAAATCGGGAGAGCGTAGTGGAGAGTCATAAAATGGGACCAAGGCGCAGGATTCAAATTCCCTAGCCATATTATTGGACCTTTTGAATTGCCAGGGAATTTGAATAGTGAAATTTATCTAGATTTTCTGCAGAACAATCTGCCAAATATGTTAGAAGATGTACCATTAATCATTTTACATACAATGTGGTTGCACTGGCCACTATGCCCGTCCTGTACGAGAATACCTAGTCCTAGTTTGAAAATTTTATTCTTTTCTTGGATAATGATCAATCTTCTGCTTCTGCTAATATCTGGATAAAACCCTTCATTAAAATATCCGTTCTTTGTGAACGATAATTCGTGGAATGGGCATTCATCCGATATTTCGGGGAATCCGAAATATTGTTGGGCTGGCGCATCTCGGTCGGCGGCTTGCTTTGATGTTTCTCCAAGAATCTAGTCTAGTCCTGGCGGCTCTTTGACGTTCTGGAAAATTCCGAGAAGAAATGTATAACTACGGAGAGCTGAGGAAGCATTCATTCGGTATTCGACTGTCGTATAGTAAACATAAATTGTAAATAGCTCTGTGAATATAAACTGTGTTAGTAGTGGAAATAAATTAGAGTGAGTTAGACTGTATTTATAAATAAATCCAAAAACCCGATTGTGCAAATAAAAACATTACATTATATATACAAATAATTTTTAGAAAAACTTTTATGTAAACAAAAATTTTATTTTAGAAATTCTACGTTAGTGATTTATTTTGACGGTTACTAGATATCCTATAAAAATTATGCTATCACTCTTTTCAAGTAATACATTTGAATTGGAATGATATCAGTGGTGAGATTTATGTATACAAATAAACATAAATTTAGAAATGAATTTTATCCGTGATACATTTTATGGTCAAATTATGTCGAAGGTTTCGTCTTATTGGGTGACAGATTCGGATTTCTGGTCTAAACTCTAATAATTTCATAAGTTAGTAATATTAAATTACAGATGCGAATTCTACCCAAGGAACTCAATTAACAAATTCGGAGCAGTTAACAACTAAGTTCGAAATTTTCGAACATTCCCTAACTCGAGAACTAACCCTGAAGGCGGAACACTGTAACAGGCGCGTTGGTATAAAGTTGAAGCCATGAATCAGAACGGTGGTAAAGGGCAACAAATAAGACGCTATAACTTGCTGCTGTTGAAGTTCGAAGTCATTAGTAATAATTTTCAGTTTGCAACTAATATGATTTTGTATTGAATATCGAGAATGTTCCGGGTCGATTACTTCCGTGGCATGTGGGGCATCAAATCCCCCGGAAATTTTGGTTTCAACATTCAATTTTAACCAATTAAACATGTTTTTCATAAGAATAAATTTTATATTTATACTATTTTATTTCTTCTGGAAATACATGAACAAATTATACATTTTGCAGTCCTTATCAACCCTTCACCAATCAAAAAAATTATCTTGGCTATGGCCTTGTATGTGAGTACATACTAATGGTATAGAGAGTGGCAATATTTTGCCTTATATCATTTTCACTATTAGGCATGCTAATAAAACGTGGCTACAAACTTGCTAAAGCATGGGATACTTTATGGATAATCAATCCTACATCCTGTTGACTTATCGTCAAAAACTTTTTAATGGACTTTCTTATATAGTAACATTTGATGGATGCGTCAGTGTTAAAAAGGGAAATGTCTCTTTGTAACTTGGGGAATAAATTGAAAATGTGTCGGAATTAAGGACTTAGGATAATCAGTTTCAGGATGGAGATTTTCAATTGGGCTCTATATATAGAGTGTCGTCATAAGTTGGAATCAAATAATTCTTTCTTTAGAATCATATGTAGCGAATATAAGTTATTCTTCATAAAAAGATTTGCATGTTCAGAAATCATTACATGTCACTTTTTCATCTGTATGCGAGGTTTGGCAACAAATATGAATTTTGCTAACCTTTTTTTGGTAATATTTCGAATTTTTATCAAACAGAAATAATTAGAATTAAAAACAGCATATAATTATGCCACTGCACTAAAATAATAATAAATATTTAACTAAATCTTCCAACTATATACTAGGTTTGACAAAAAATATCAATTTTGCATAAAAGTAAAGTAGCTTAATTTTTTATAATATCTCATATTATTATCATACAAAGTTTATTACAATTAAAAACTGCATCCAATTATGCTGTATCACTAAAAACTTGTATGTCCTATATTTAACAACCTAAAAAAAGTTGTAGATTTTCAAATCATCTACAATTCAGGGGGCCCACCTAAGTGGAATCATATGCCAAACTTATTGAATACATATAAATAATGAGAAAACAGATTACTCTATTCTACTTAACAGTAAACGAGATTGGTGAAAATAATGAATGTTGCGTATAAGTATATGTACCTTAGTTTTAGCAATATCCAGAAAGTTAATTAGATTTGAAAACTGCATCCAATTATGCCATTACATCACTAAAAATTGTAAAATAAATACACTAAGAAAACAAAAACCTACTTAAAAAAGGAACTTAACTAAAAGGCATAAACTATTTTTTCCTGCAACAATTGGATTGTTTTTCTGAATTCGGTGCCACGTTAAAGTAAAAATAATTTGGAAAGCGCATTAATGAGTCGTACTTTGCACTTTGCTGTTTGACTTCAGAAAAAGTAGTTAGTAATTGCAGAAAAAATATTTTTTGTTTTTTAGTAAAGTTCCTTTGTGAAGTCGGTTTTTGATTTTTTAAATTTATTTATGTTTTTTTGCCTTGCACATTACTGAACCAATAGTGTTTTTCTGTTTCTCATAGAAGAGTCCACACTACCTAATAAGATGTTTATTATTAATGAGACTTAATTTAATTTGCTTTGAGTTTCTATAGTGACAATAAAGTGCACAAATTATTCGGACAGTGATAACGGAATACAACCTGATTAATCTAAAGTGTTTACACTGCAGGTGAAAGGGTTGATATTGTTTTACTGTACCGCGCCGAAAATCAATGTGCTCGACGAACTGCTGCCATGTTTAACGCAAGCTATCGAGATAAGTTGACATCTCCTACGTCGTAGTCAGATGACAGTTTTAATAGAAACCCCTCAAATTGAAGTCAGTCAGTTGAGTAATTACGGCATTAATTATATTACTTCATTATGCTACCTGAATCTCCTTGGATTCTGTATATATACATTGTCAAATTTCATACATTTTATCGTAATAAAAAGACAATATGTCAACAGCTAATAATTTATTTGCACCTGCAGATATCGGGGTAATGAAAATCCTTATGTGATTATATTCCCAGTATTATGAGGAAATTAAAGCATTTTAGAAGGCTAACTGTATATACTATTGATTATTATTATTGGAAATATTGATGAGCAAGTTTGTTTTAAAAATTCTATGAATCCACTAATTAATGAAGCTATTGACCATCAGCTCGACAAGGTTGGAGATCATCTAATGGAATAAGGCAGAAGTACATTTTTACCGAGATGGAGATTCTCCTCAACATGTTCTTTCGTTTCGCCAATGCTTTGGGCGAAAAGGACTTGAGTAGTGCCCAACTAGATAACCCGATTTAAAATCTGAGATTTATACTCCCTGTTGTCAATAATTAGGAGGCATCTTCAAGAAAAATGCTGGGCTACCCAAATAATTTATTGGAAATGTGTGCCGCAAGTTTTATTTATGGTTATACATTTGTTTTGTTAATATTGGGCAACATTTTGAACATATAGTAAACTTATATTTTTATGTCAGAAATATTCCAATTATAGGCTTTATTTTAGTGGTATACATTTTCAATTTAATAAATTGAAATTTGTTTTTCCCGAATTTTCTTGGCAGTAAAATTTGTATTTAAGTACTTTTTGATTTTATTTTGCCAATTATTACATAAATTTGCTTATTTATGTTTTTATATTTTAATGTGTTAATGTATCTAGTGTTCAAGGAGTTCCTCTCCGTCAATTTGAAATAAAGGAATAAAGTAGTAGATCTGTATTTAGTCGCACTTTATATTTTTCCCGAACAATTGGATGGTTAAACCTATCTTAGAGTCTTTAAGTAACCATGTCCACAACTTCCTCTAGGTGTCCTAAAATCTTCATAACTAAGTAGTGGTATTCTTGGGTTATTTGTTTGTTTAAGGGATATTACGTAACAACTTGTGTATTCTATGTAATTGAGGACTTTTAAAAAAGGCAGTTGATTAAATATTTCTAATGAATCTTAAAATTACGGCTAGTCTAACCGTTTTACTCATAGTTAATTAGTTATTTCTAAGAATAATTATGTAATTTTAAACAACAATTACAAGGAACTATATATTAACCTGAAACATTTACATTTTTAATAATTTTCCTACCGGTGCAGTGACGACTCATTGATTAATTGTACTTTTCCTAGAAATAGAAAGTGCACAATCAATAGAGATTTTGTAAAAAAAAAACAAATTGCTTTCACCATCACTTAAAGGGTAGTTCATATTTACAACACCAATCGAGCATGGAATTTCAATAGTACAATAAAATTGTTATAAAATGACAATTTTTAGTTTGTTAAAGATATCTTGGAGTATAAAATAAATCAAGTTATTTACAGTTAAAGAATAATAGAGAATTAAAAAAAAATTCTAAAAATAGGACCCTATTGATACTTTTTTTTATTAAAGAAAGTAGAAAAAGAATTGTTCCATTTCCTTGTTAGACGTCGATTGTAAAAATCAAACTTGCAATATCCTTCAATAATAACTAAAAGGTAGTGCTAGTGTTGCTTTGAATAACTTCGTTCGGAGTTTTAAATATTGCAATCAATCTCGTGGGTTGAAATTAAATTAAAAAAAACTAATATTCATTTTCACTTTCTAGAACTTTATTCACACACAATAATTCCAATATTTATTTTCTCCGAAAACAATTCACACCGAATTATAAAATCAACTAAACTACATGAAAAAAAACATGTTCCTTTATACCTATCATGGAATTCTCTCGACTTTCTGGAAGGGTATTCCATTGTTGGTGGTGTGTTCGATGTCACCGCTTTTTGCTCCATAGAAGATTCCGGATAGTGCCGTTTTTATTATCCCAGACGGTTAATGTTTTATTTCCATCGAAATGACTAATGTAGGAGGTGTGAGCTACACTTTACATTTTGAAGTCACTTTTAAAGTCAAAGGGGAATGAACAAAAGTTCGGTTTTGTTCATGTATGTAAAAATATCGGATACATCAGTTGAAGTAAATGAAACTGGGCCATAAAGTCGAGTTTTAGGTCATTTTTGGATCCATTCCTTAAAACTTTGAAACTTCTATTCGAAACTTTTTCTGCAGAAATACGTTCACCATCTATATTTCTGGAACACCCGCATATGTTTCGAAGTTGTTTACTTACTGTTAATAGATATTAGAAACATTTTTCCGAATTATTATAGTTTATTATATTGATAAGTCATGTTTGTGAAGGCTCTGTAATTTTAGTAAGAACACTATAGTCGTTTTATAAAAAATATAAATGTGACATAAGAGATATTTTGATAATTCATTTGGAGTTTGACTCCTCATAGTGGTTTCTGATAAAACAAATGAGTTGAATAATTGAGAAAATTTAGTAGTACCTAATGGCAATTTGTAGAAATTAACAGAAGCATAATTTGCATTTTCATAGAAAAACTCTCTCAGAGGACTAACTGAGAGAAAGTAGTTCTGGATTTTTATAATATCTGTATAATAGATTTCGTGAGTTCTAATTCATAGATTTGTGCACTCACTATCAAAGGTCTTTATTTTCCAACTAATTCACTTCTTTACCAAACACAATGACTAATACTATTGCGACAGCTCATCACTTCTTTCGCTTCTCGATTCAATGCAGTCGAAAACTGTAAACTGCCTAACTCGAACGAAACTCGCCTTTTATAAGGTCAGTCGAAGATACTAGATTTCAATGATTAAATTCTGAAACTACTGTGTGGAGTGAAAACCTAAAAGTACAAGGAAAATTAACTATTTACCTCTCCAATCATTCAGTGACTTATGGAGTGATTTTTAGTGCTAAGTTTCCATTTTAATCTATTTTGACTTAATAATACTCCGTAATTTGTATCACTTTGTTTAGTTTCCAATCACAAAAGGTACTTAGAGGCTCAAATTTCGAAAGTATCCTATTCTTGCCTGCTTTTGAATGCACTGGTGCCTTTAGTTTAACAAAATTAGTTTGTATATCTGTGCTACTTCATTGAAAAACATTTTTCCGTAAAACTCCTCGGCATAAATTCGAATTGGCCAATATCAATTGAGAATTTTTGAAACGTTCTTGGTTCGACATAATATCATTTGAAATGACTTAAATAAATGTGTTTTTTAATGGAACTGAAGTATATTTTTTTCAGGTGAGTACAAAAACAGACATGAAGCAATATAAATTCAGGTAAGCGAAAATTGCCAATAATCGGTATGATTGATGCTGAATTTTTTATGGAACTAATTCCGATTTTCATCCTCTGAAAAATGAAATCGACGGTGAGTTCTCGATAACTGCCCGCCTACGTCGGCCTTTACTTGAAAAAAAGGTTGATTGATTCGCACAGAAACAAACTTAAATTCGATAAAATACTTCTTTCAATCCAGACGAAACGTGATTCGGAGAAACGTTTATTTATTTATGGCAAGTGGAAAAACGTAATTTTTGATTTGCTGCCGAAACAGGTTGTTGAAATTACTCGATACAAAAAACGTTCCATCAAAATTTCAACATTAACGAAAATGTGTACTATACGAAGTATTTTTTATGAAATTTGTGGTAAATGCAGGAAAATTGTGAATTTGTAAGAAATCTTTTGTTTTTAAAATTCCAGTTGCAATTTTTAATATCTATAGGGTGATCATTTTTAGATGTCCGCTCCTGTATCTAGGAAATGGCTGATGATTTAAAATATTTGTTTACTGGACGTAAAATGGGACAGTGAGACATATCAATAATTATATCATATAATATTTAGCCGGTTTCATGCAGCACTGGAAATAGAATAGAAGTTTTATGTAGTCGGCGCTTACATTTAGCGTTAACAATTAAAACAACACCATTAGGTGTTTATAGCTGAGGTGACAAACGATATTTCTGATGCATTAAACTCTTATTAATTTTTGTCTGTCATGGGATCTTAATTATTTAATAAACTGCAAAAAATTGGCTTTTAAATGAAAGAAAAACACTTTCGTTTCAATAATTGAAATTTTAACAAAAATTATGCAAAAAATAATATAACGGATAAAATTAAATAAAAATCAATACAAATTGTCTATGTGACATCCTTTTTCTACAATGCATTTTTCTAGTCGCGTTGATAGAACTTGACCCGTGACTTTATAAATCATATCAATTGTGAGGCTATCACTCGAAAACTGTCGCCTTGATGATGATCAATACCATCTGTGTTAGGTTTGTATACTATGTTTTACTAGGTTTTTGAATTTGCGCCATAAAAAGAAATTTGGTGGTATTATGTTTGGCGATCTGGTGTCTGTACCACCTAGGACTATGAGGCCTAACGACCTTGTTGGAAAATCTTTATTTAAAAAGTCTGGAACTGCAGCTGTGTTGATACCACATAAGCATTCTCCAATGCAGAGGGACATTAGCTAATAATTGTGGTAATGTATTGGTTAAAAAAAATCAAGAAACATGTTTTTGATTTAGTCATTCATAAAAAAAAACTGTGCCCTAACTAAATGTCTACCAGTCATACCACACCACATATTAAAATCAAAATTTACAGTTTGGGGATTTTATATTTAAGACTCTCTGCATTCTGATATAAGACACACTCAACTTGCTTGTTTGTTTGGTCAGCCCTTCTCGAAGATATGATTTATCCGTGCAGGTTTTTAAGATAACGGGTTTTTTTTTTTATCCGAAGAGGGGGGAAATACATTGCGTACTTAGCTAGCACGTGCTGGCCGTCGTGCGGGATTCCCGATGTAATGACTTCAAAGCAAGAGTAAATCGTTGCATTGAAACCAGTATACCGTATACCCGCTAAAACCCTAACCTCTTTCTCCTACAACCATGGTCCCCTGCGGCACTCTTACTCAATACTACTTCGCAAGGGTGGTTCATTGCAGATGTTTACTGCCCTTCCATTGAAAGCTTCTAAAGCCTACTCCTCGAACGTATCGCGGAGTTCTTTGAGGATAGTCTCCGCGTAATCTGATACCAAGTTCCAGGCTTGGGGGCCCTTCAGCATGGCTTCTACTAATTGTTCTGGGACGATATTAGTGCCCAGAATCCTCTCCACTTCAGCACGTTGATCCTGAAACCGGGGGCAGGAGAAGAACACGTGTTCCGCGTCCTCTATCACGTCCGTACAGTGTGGGCAGTTTGGGGAGTTTGCCCTCCTGAACCTGTGGAGGTATGCTCGAAAGCATCCATGTCCAGTCAGGAGTTGAGTGATGTAGAACCCAACCTCCCCATGCTGGCGGTTGACCCAACGACTGATGTTAGGTATCAATCGATATGTCCACCGGCCTTTAGTAGAGCTGTCCCACCTCTCCTGCCATTGCCCTAGACTCATGGCTCTTTCATCGCTGTTTCCTGTCGGTTGGTCTTTTTCTAACTTTCTGCGATAAAGCCGTCCCCTTTCTGCAGCCAGGATGTCGATTGGCAGGGTAGAGGCAATCACACTCACCGCCTCGTAAGACACAGTGCGGTAGGATGATGCCACTCGAATCGCTGATAGCCGCTGGACTGATTTCATTTTCCGGCGGTACGATGGTAGCTCGAGCGATTTCTCCCATACCGGTGCCCCGTACAACAAAACAGAAGATAACGGGTTTGATACTTCTTTTTGTGGTACTGATGTATATTTCATTACAACTGCAGGGCTATTCACTCGGCAAGTTATGCCAGGCGAAACGACGTGGCTCACAGTATACTAAGGACTATCTCCCTTTGCGTAAAAGGACAGAATAGGAAATATTATAAAAAAAACCACAACGTAATTACAGTATACAAACTGACGAAAACCATTCAATAGTCTCTATGGCGGTTAAGGATGCTCGAGACCCCTAACAGCTACGAAGACCAAGACCTATTGAAAAAGTATCTATAGGCAATGTTTCAAAACTAGGGCACATGTTTCCTTCCATTTTAGATACATTTTTCACACTGCGGCATAACTTTTCGGGTGTTTCCGGTAATAATCGTCAAATTCATTATTCTCATTTTTTGCATATCCCCATAAATCAAATTTGTAAGGTTTGGCCAAGCGTGAGCAATATCACTAAGATACTCCTGAGACTCCATAACCGCTCTGGTATTATGCGGTGGAAAGCCATCTTGTTGAAACCAAATGTTATTTACGTTGGATTGTGGAAGCCGTTAGTTTGTGATAGTCAATTGTCATAATCAAATGAAACTAATTTGTCTGTTTTCTGTCACTGGATTTATTCACAATACATGACTAGTTTCGACGCTCACTCTTCATTTTCAAACATATACACATCAATGAAACAAATAATCAACTAAATCATCTATATATATATATATCTATACCATTATAAAATTGTAAGTTTGTCTGTCTGTTTGTTTGTTTGTTTGTTCGGGCATCATTTAAGAACTGCTGAACTGATTTTGCTGAATCTTTTTTTGTTACTAAGCCTATAGTTAAACTTAAAATCTGGTATACATTTTTTCCCTACATTGTCAGAAAGAGTAGATATACTGAAAAAACTTCTATCATGTTGGATAACACAATTACTCTATTGATTCCACCGCAAGCACTAAATATTAGATACTTGAATCAGCTTAGCTTTTATTCAAAATTCGGAATATGCCAATGTAACATGTTTCGATTTAGAAAAAATCAAATGATATATCAACCGTAATTTTACACCGTACTCTATATATATGGGAAACTTGGTGCGGTGTAGAATGATATGGATTTTACAAATCTAAAAAAAGTTATATTAGGTGTACCATAAGCAGCTGCATATATACAATGTAGTTGAAATAAGGGGGAAACTGATATATCAACCGCAGTTTTACAGGGTGTTCTATATATAGGAAACTTAACACGGAGTAGAATGACATGGATTTAAAAAATCTAAAAAAAGTTATATTAGGTGTACCATAAGCGGCATCATATATACAATGTGGTTGAAATAAGGGGAAAACTGATATATCAACGGTAATTTTACAGGGTGTTCTATATATAGGAAACTTAGTGCGGAGTAGAATGATATGGATTTAAAAAATCTAAAAAAAGTTATAATAAGTGTACCGTAAGCAGCTGTATATATATAATGTGGTTGAAATAAGGGGGAGTGGAATAAGTTATATAGGGGGTTCAAAAAACTAATATTGAGTGAGCAATAAATAATTGCATATACAAGGCGGTTCATAAAGGCGCAGAGTAGAATTTACAAAGGGTGGATAATAAAATGATATATTGTTTGACTCATAAGTAGTTGCATATACAATATGGTTGAAGTAAGGGTAGAATATTTATATAGGGTGGATACAATTTACAAAAAAAAATGTTATGTTAGCAATTAGGATCTTTGAATTATGTTCTTGAGTTATTATAGTTATGAATTGGGTTGAAAAAATGTTAGAAGAAGTTGTTTATACAGCGTTGTTGAAATATGAGATCGAGTGGAATTATAGTGGTTAAAAAATTATTTTATATCCACAAGTAATTGCATTTATAGGATGGTTGACATATGTAGCGGAGTATAATAATTACAGCAATACAGGTGAGTTTAAAAACTATTATAAAGAAATGTTATGATCTACAAGCTGTTCTATTTACCGGACGGTTGAAATATAGGGTGGAGTAGAATTTTAAGGATACAGGGTGGGTAATAAGTGATTGAAAAATTTTGGTATATAGCAATTGCATACATGGATTATCTGAAATACAGTAAAGTTATAGTTAAATAATGTGATTCAAACAAGGTTAGAAAAAGTTGCAACTGAAGGGTGCTTTAAATGAAGTGTGGAGAGAAATTATACTTTATAATGTGGTTAAAGAAATATGAGAAAAAATGGTGAAATAGCGTGGCTTATAATCAGTTGCACATATAATACAATAGTTGAAATATAGGGTGGGGAAGTGTTATAATTAACTCTTTCAAAAATGTTATCTTGGTTGACCAATAAGCAGCAGCGTATACTGGGTAGTTGTAATTCATACAACGTGATTCAAAAAAATATTGTACAAAATTGTTATATAGTGTGACACATAAACAGTTGCATTTTTGGGAAATATATTGGGCATTGATAGATTTATAGTTATACAGGGAGGTATAAAAAATGTTATAATGGGTGGCCGATAATTACTTGCATATACAAGGTGGTTGAAATAGAGGGTGGAGTACAATTATGGTCAAACAAGTTGTTTACAATTTTTTTGTAGGATAGAAGATGAGCTGTTGCATATATGCAATATCTGAAACAATGTTAGAAAAAGTTGCAGGGTGGTTAAAAAATGGTCATATAGTAGTCCATAAGCAGTTGCGTAGATAAGATAGTGAGTGGAGCAGCGTTATGGTTAAGTATTTGACAAATTTTATATTTGCTGGTCCCTAAGCAGATAAATATACAGGGTGGTTGAAGTATTTTGTATAGTAAAATAATGGTTATACAGGATGGTTCAAAAATAAGTTATAATGTTTGACTGATTGGCAGCAGTATATACAGGATGGTTTTAATGTATATGGAAGTAGAATTATAGTTATACAAGGCGGTTAAAAAAAATTGATTAAAATTGTTATATAGGGTGGCCAAAAAGCAGTGCAGTTTGGGTGAGTGTTTAAATATATGTTTTGTGTTAGGGTGCCAAACTGTGTTCTTACATTTGTGACACACCAAGGGTTCCACAGGCATTTCCATTAGGGTAGATCGAAATGTTTAAAATAATTGTTAAAAAGAAATAGTAATATAAAGTTTAAATTATCTACTAAAGGACGGAAAAACTCATTTTAAATCAGTAATTCAAACACGTAGCTGTTTTGAGGGATAATCTGGTGGTTAAATAATAAACCCCCGGAATTTTTGTCACATTTAAAAATTTGGATTTGTTCGAAGGTTGGTAATAATTTCTGCTAAAATTTAAAATTACCGTGTTTTCAAGTGAAGGGAAAGTGTGTCCTGTTTAAGAAAATATGTACAACAGGCCAGGAGTTTATATTACAAAAAAAACATATTCAACATTTTCTAATCACGTAATAAAACAGGACACACTTTCCCTTCACTTGGAAACAGGGTAATTTTAAATAATATCAAACATTTTTCTTAGAACAAATCCAGATTTTTAAATCTCACAAAAAATACATTATCCCTCAAAATAGCTACCCGTTTGATTTAGTGATTTAGAGTGTGTTTTTCCGTCCATTAGTAGATAATTTAAACTTTATATTCCTATTTCTTTTTTATTCAAATTTACATTTCTTAATGTGCTTTTGTTTTGTTCAGTTCATACTTTTAGTTATAAACCGGGAGATCGGAATTAGAAGTTCAACCACAATCCTGTCTTCTGGAGTACTGAAAGGTTCTATGAGGTACTATAATTCATAAAAAATCCTAGAGTTTCCTACGGAATTTTCCTGTGAAAATTAGATTTTCCATTACAAAAGTAGGGGCTCCGACGATTTTCTGAGAACTTTCATGTTAATAAAAGGATAGGTTACCATCGATTTTACCTAAAATTATTTTTGGCAGGAGGGTAGTAATGGGTCTAAGGCTTGAAATCGATATTTATAAATATGTTAGAAAAATTAATCAAACATATTTATATCAAAATGACAAAAAAAATGGGCATGACGCCTTCTAGGGGATAAATGAATTTTCACTTGGAAAATTTGTGAGGAAAATTTGTATCTTTATTCCGTTTTTCCAGAATTGTCCCTAGCAGGCAATTTTTTTGGGTCATTTTAAGATAAAATTTTTTGATTATTATAGTTGGCAGGACTCAGAAAATTATTCAAACGTTAGACCCAGTACTACTCTCCTGCCAAAAAAATTTTCGTGATAAAATCTATGGTAACCTATCGTTTTATTAATATGGCAGAGAAGAAAACGTTAACACTTTGTTTTGAAATGTTGTTGATGGACAGTTTTATTGTCCGTCGAATAAGCCTATTTTTATCTCAGTAAGACCAAAACTTTAAGAGATATAAAGGTTTTTGTTCACACGTAGAGAATGGGTCATCAAAAAAAAATGGCTGCTATATGACGGGGTGGGGTATTGAGCCCTAGTATATGGTGTATTTGTGTATTAAAATAGTTGCTTTACATGTATTTAGATTATCGCTAGTCCATAACTGGACACACTGTATAAATTATAATATAGCTGCAATGCACTTTTTAAAAATTGTGTCAAGTCAGCAAAACAGAAGAAAAGTGTCGGAACCATTTTCATAGGTGCATCCGTTAAGAAGCTTTCACTTCAGTATTGTTTAAATAGTTGACGGGAAAAGGCGGAGGCTTCCTAGATAATTATGTGGGGGCCTGATAAAAAGAAAAAAAATACTCTTACAGAAATTATTATTAAAAAAAAACTTTCCATTGCTATATAAAAAGGGGACTGATGATGGGACAAATAAATTCTCGGTCGCGGTGGAGTCTAGCGTCGTTTTCTAAACACTAAAGAGTCCGGTCTATTTATTAATTTCATGTTGTAGGAACATTTAAAATTGAATGCCATGTATATGCGTTTTGTGCAATGACTACTAATATAAATGGACCTGACACTTCCATATACGATCGAAAGAAAAATGGGTTGAAACATGAGACAAAAATAGAAAAAGACACAGATATATTTGTTTACAAATATCCCGGCTCCAACAGTGGCGCCCCATTAGCATTACATTAAATGTTCATGTTGTTCAGTATCTATATATAAATAGGCAAAGACAAAACGATTAGGTACCATTTTCTCCTCTGTTTCTCAACCGATTTTCTTCATTTTGTGTTTTGTTTAGTAGCTACTGACGACCTTCAGTGCAGAATGCTAATCTTAATTTATAATATTGGTTCATTCATTAAATAAAATATAATAAAAATTCATTATTTACGTCAATAATGTCAATGCCAAACAACTGAATGTGCCGCCGCCGCCAGACTCACAACATTGAGTAATTATATATAGACAGAACAATGCTTTTATATACTTAGAGCATGTACTTCTGGAAGTGGCATGCAAGCGTTGTTATTGTTTAGTGGGTAAAGTAATCGTTGTATATTATAATTATACAGGGCGATTCCAGATATGTTAGAAATCATTTTTTTCGTGGGTGGCACATAAGCAGTTGCATATATAGAGTAAGCAGTTGTATATATACTTAAGATGAAATATAGGGTGAGAGGAATTATAGATATACAGGATGGTGATAAAAAATGTTAGAAAAGGAAATGATTTATAGAGTAGACCACAAAGAGTTCTATATATATATATAATGATTGAAATATAGGTCAGAGTAGAATTATAGTTACAGAAGATAATTAAAAATTTCATAAACAAAAAGAGTAAATATGGTGGGTCATAGGCGGTGGCATATACAGAATTATTATAATGATGATTTTAATAAATGTTAGAGAATTGAGTGCAATTATAGCTATACAGGGGGGTTAGAAAAAATAAATATGTAGGGTAGCCCATTAGCGGTTGAATTGTTGTCATATTAAATTAAGAATTACGAATTTGAACACAAATAAAGTTCTATGAATTATATCTGAAAAAAACTTGAATTTCGTTACTTATTTGTAGAAGCGAGATGTAAGACCGACATCTAGGATTTTCGAGGAAACTATCACACAGAGGTTCCGAATCTGGATCCGTTCTGTGTAATTGCTGTTCTCCCTAAAGTCCTAGGATAGAATGTCACGATAAAATTTTCATGTTTTCTGTTAACCTGCCAGAGATATTGACACAATTGGTCGAATTTCGACCACTGGGCGACAGCTAGTCAAAATAATACAACTATATAATCAAAAATTACAAATATGTTCAAAATCGTTAAAATATGTACACAATAACAAAGACTATTTATTTTATGGCTTAATAACCAACATGTAATATTCATTACCAAAACATTCATTTATTCACAAAAAATGTAGTTTTATTTACAGCTTATGTGATCTTTTATAAAACTCAACTGCACGTTTTTGATTTGACACTTACCGCTGGAAATATAAGACGGTAAACGAATATGCCGTTTTACTGCGCTGAAATACCATTTTATTATTAATTGTTTACACTTTAATAACATAAACACTGTTCTCAAACAAGTTTCAACACTAAAAACACTTCAAATAATATAAATCTCGACATTAACCTTAAAATCACAATCTAAACAAACACAAAAGTTTCGTATCGCACTGTTGCGTGCTGATCACAAAACCCTGTAAAGCTGCAAAGCATCAGCATTTAGCCGTTGCTTACAGTGTCCAGAATTACATGTTATTGGTTACAATAGAAAGAAGTTTGGCATCGGTAAAGGATTTGTTTTTATTTTCCGGCAAACATCTTTCAACCCATTTTTAATGTAAAGAGACAGGTCCATTTATATTAGTAGACATTGGTTTTGTGGAATGTTTAAGGCAGACTGCACACGGAGCTTCTAAGAATGTACACGGAGCGTACATTAAACATACGGATATAGACAAAATTCAAACTCAATGATAGTTAAAACCATGTCTAGCGACGAAGAAGGGCTATTATCTTCTGGTATCTACGCGGTCGAAATAAAAAGAAAAATACAAGATTCTGGATGCATCCCTATATCCAAACATGAAACATCGTCATCTCAGGAATCACGCAACTACCTGGCTAATTATTTTTTAATTCCACAAGTTGCTTTACATTAGCAATGAAACCCTTATTTCTATTATAAAATATTTTATATATTGTATAATAGAAATAATTTCTATTATACAATATTTTATATATTGTATAATAGAAATAATTCATAATTTAATTTATATTTTTATGTTTTTAATACCTGTCCAATCCATAGTTCTTGATATTTGTGCCCAAGCTTTTTCTGTTAAATCCTGGAATAGTCCCGTAAGGTATTATTGTACAAACAATAATTTTCAATTAATTGCACAAATTTCATGGTTTTATCAGCTTTTCGTAAAAATACTACCTTTGAACCTATAAATGCAGCTAAGCGACTGACACTGCTATACGCCAGGCGATTTACAGCTTGTCTGCTTAGACGAATCCTCACCGCTGACGCCTCATGTAGTAGCATCTAGTAGTTATGTAGCATCTAATACGCGTCTATGACGATACTCTCTTTGTGCAGATTGCTTTACCCTGTCCATTAAAATGGTTGAAAATACCCACAGAGCTGAAATGAGGAAGTGTTAAGGTGATAATTTTTGTTTCGATTTTGTTGTACTAGCTTGTGTTTAAAGGACTTCTGAGAGCAAGATGGTAACTTCATTCATCCTTGAATATCTAGTGAAATTATCCATTTCTCCCTCTAATAAAATATCCTTGATTATATTTTTAGCAATCATACCAATATTCTTAGGCGAATCTTGTAACTGTTTTGCTTTATTTTTACTAATTATTTAAAAATTATTATTTCAAATTTGTCTTCTTTTTTTAGTTCAAATTATTTAGCTGCTTTTTGTAACAGTCCATCAGTTTAATTAGTGTTTAATTTTCTTTTAACACCTCGTCTGCAATATGAAATTTGATGTTCATCAAAATTTGAGATTTATCAAATAACATATCCCAGTTCTTGTGGTTATCTTTACTGTAATGAAGACCGAAACGATAACTTCTGCGAATATAACTGAATTATATTTATTATCCAACAAGTAGGTTTACTCTTCACACTATGCCAGTTCATACAAAGCCGTCTATGGAGATATTCTAAATATAGAAGTAAATACAAACCACATAAACCTTTGTCTTTAACCTTGCTGTGGCGGAAGCTCAATTCTAAGCAAAACACCTGGATGAACGTCACACGTGTAATATGTATGTTAGCTTTGTCGTTTCAACCAACCGCTTCTTTTTGTTCCTCATCGTAGTCTGAGAGCGGAATGAGGTGTTATAAAGGGATGCTGGTTGTGGATTACAAAGGGTTATTCCTGGGGATTTATGTTTATAGATTTCCATATTGAAGTGAGTTGTTCACCGGAACATTCTGTCG
The DNA here is from genome assembly GCA_034190945.1 of Octodonta nipae. Lineage (NCBI taxonomy): Eukaryota > Metazoa > Arthropoda > Insecta > Coleoptera > Chrysomelidae > Octodonta > Octodonta nipae. Next base: position 176,262,438 of record CM067216.1, read on the forward strand.
AGATTGGCATCAAGAATTTTTGTTATATTCCCAAGCGAAATTGTTATATTTGTATTCGGATTTACTTTTACCACCAGAAAAATTCGGCAAATTTGTATGCGTCCTCCAGGTATTTTTTTTACAAAATTAGAGATTTTATAAAATAAATATTTAAATATGGACGAGAGCAGAATTTAGGTGGCTGAAGTTCAAAACACTTGATATACAGGATGGTCCAAGGCAGAGAGAAACGTAAATATTGATTCATTGTTATCTCTGATTTTACTACGACAAGCTGGGCCCTATTTCATAATCACACTAATAGTGTTAATAGAAAAATGCAAATTACAATTTACAGAATGTTAGAATTTATAGTTTGTCTTTTATAGTGAAAATCCATCCATTCATTAATGATGTTGGATACTTTTTACAAGTATAGTTAGCAAAAGTAAAAGTCAGCTGATCGTGCATAAATCAGTTGATATGCCAAAACAAAATGTGTTGATATTTGAATACAAGTACCAGTTTGATTATTCTCGTTTGTATTACCACAGGTGAATTGGAAAGAATTATACAAAGTTATATTACATTCTTTCAATATGTGAACAGTTATAAATACAAAATTAGTCATATATGAAATAAGCGAGAATCGGACTGGAGAAACTGACTGACTGACAGTTGGTGTGTTGTCATGGAATAATGAGACAATTAGCTGTGACAAAATAAAAATAATTGTCCTAGATGTGAAAAGTACGAGTATCATAAACATTTAACACTGCAATTTTCAAATGCACTGGTAAATGACACTTAGGAGGACAAATAAACATTAAAACCGTTTAAAAGATCAATGATGAAATGAACCTCTAAATGTAAATCCTTTCGACACTCAAAACGTTTTAACATGAAAAAAGGGACACCCTTTTTTCGTGTTAAAACGTCACTTCCCATTCCCTATGAGGATCTCTTGAATTCTAATAGTATGTTAGTGCACAATTGAAGCGTTTAGTTTTCAGCCTGAGATAAAGCATGTCAGTACCAGAAACAAATAAGGCCTATTTCTGTCATAATTCATTTCATAGTGTGTAAGAAATTATGGCATGTAGGTAATGAAATGATATACGATATTTATTGGTTCGGAATCATATTTGTAGTCGTTTAACTTGTTTTCTACCCCAGTCTCATCTGGCCAATATATGATTTGGTATAAGTACATGAGATTCCATAAATGGCACTCTATTGCTGTTCTGTTTCTTGCTTGTCTGCTAAATTGTTTTATAATACTATAATAGTTTATTTATACTTTCAAAGCGTCCTACGGGTATTTTTACTGACGCTATGACTGACTGAGTGCTGATGCCATATTAAATAATTAATATTAATAATTAATAATGTTGGCATTTACCCGTGTTCTCAGTAAAATATTCGTCGGAGCTCAGTGTAATCATTCCGTGTTTTAATCGGACTAGATGGTTTGAATCATAGGTCAGCACTATTATATATACTATCAAATTTCAATAATCATGTTTCTTTCTCTTGTATCAACGAGTAGCTAGAATGCCAAATCTATGTTTCTAGTTTTTTATAAATTAGATAAATTTTTCGTTATTTTTCGAGTTTTTCATTTGTTTTTCAGAGATAATATCTTCTGTATTTTATTGTATCTCAAAAAACAAATCAAACAATAACGATATAGTAAATATCAGTCACATAACATTTTTTTTATGTGCAAATGTATGCTTCACTTCTCCGTATTATAAATTAAACTTTCCACGACTTAAGTAATTAATTTTTTATGTTTCAACTTTTTGTATTCATCAGGGTCCACAATCTTCAATTCTTTCAAACAATTAGCAAATACTTTCAACTATAGCTGAATTCTGAGTGTTCTTATTTAGTTTCTTTTTTCTTTTCTATCTTTCCCACTCTATATGTCACTGATTTTTGTGTAGTTTTCCTTGAACAACAAAATACTTCCTTAGGTCAATATAATCCCCTAAACTTTCTGTGATTTATTAACTACCAACGGAAATTGAAGCGATCTAAACTGAATTGGATAGCAGTACCCTAATACGTTTTCAGTGGAGTTTCAATTATGTATTTTTCGAAAAGGTGTTCCGAGAATTGTACAATTTAGGATAGTAACCGTAGTTCTTTGTTCTGTGAATTCATTGTTAGGAATTCAAATAGGGCATTTCACTGTAATATAAAATTTTATATTAATTTTAATGGTTAATTTAACAAGAATCGAACATAATTGAAGTGCTAAAATTCAGGATATTGGCATTTAATGATAAAAACGAATCAAACTAAGACACAGCAAAAAATAACGGAGTTCCTTTGTCTTGTTAAACGACCGACATATTTATTGTTGCACCATGGTTATTCTTTGAGGAATCTAATTACAAAATACAAAATTGTGAGATATTTTCAGATTTTCTCATAAAGACATATCAAAATGTATACTAAAGACGATCTCACAGATTATAAACTATTTTGTATCCAATTTACATAAGAGAGTAGTTTGATAAGTCCGTTATATTTAACCAATTTTCGAACTGGATACGTTATCATAATGCTTGGTTGTTGAAATGTTCATGATTGTTGTCCGTACTCTAACTATACCTCGCGGTTATTAGAACTATCACATTTATAAAACAAACTATCTAGAACTGACCAATTTGTTTCTAAGTTTTTCGCACTTCATCCGTAGCTAATTGGGAATAACTTTCTCGAATTCTATTTGTGGACTGTATTACCGAACTCCATTAACGAACTAACCTAATTGAATTTCTTTATCAGACTAAAAATTTTGAATTACATTCTCTTAAGTAATTTAACGTTTGTCAAACTTTTATCACTTCATTCCCATGTCCTTGTACTTGGTCTTCCTCACAGCTGCCTCTTTCTAACAGATAAAAATCGATTAGAACACTATTATTAATTTCTTGGTTGGCACAGCTGACCTGATATGGGACGTGTAGGACTATTTCGTTATCCTTATAAAAAAATCTACACATCTAATGGCTTTTACTGTTTAAGTAAAAGTTTTACTGTTCAATTTTGCCTAAATAAAAAAATCTAATTTACTTTACGTGACATTTTACCCCACAATACTAGCATGTATACACATCATAATGAAGTTTTGTCATTTTTAATCCAGTTTGTACATTTATCATACATGAATGTTGATTTACTTTTCACCAATAACTTAGTTCAGTTCAAGTTTCGTCCTGTGATTGTATTTTTTTTTTAATTCTCAATGTTGATTTACTCACGTCCTTATCACCAGCTTCTCTAGGCTTCTGTCGATTTTCCTCAACATTGAACAATATATCTAATTTCTTTTCGTCATGCAGTTTTAAACTCCCAGGTTTGGGAAGATCGTTGACAGTTCCTAATGGACGGAATGTTTGTTATAAAAGGTGAAAATCTGAAAACTGATTTTCACTCTTGAAAATGCCAAATGAGATTTTCGCGAAACGTCAGGTCAACTGTTCTTTTCATAGCACAAACCAAGAAACGGATGTACACCGGATACAACATAGGAAACCACATTGTTCCATCCGTGAAGGACTACAATATGAACCAGGCTAGGTTCCGGATGAGAACCGCTTCTGAATATATTAAATGCTCGACGTTTCGACTCTTGCTTTGGAGCCATTATCAAGAGACAAAAGTGAAAAAGAGTCTCAGAGTCTAGGTCGAACTCGGGGCCTCAATCTGCCTACTCCTCAAGAGTCACTAGGTAACTGAACTGTTCAGTTTAGTCCTGTATATATATATATATATATATATATATATATATATATATTGGAAACATTCCATTTGTTCTTGGGATTATGGACCACGAAGAAATAAATATACATCAGTCCATTCCTGGCATTAAAATATTTTTATTGTTTAGTAACGTAACGTAAGACTTGGCTTTTTTCAAAATTTTATTTTTTGTTATTGTGCAGTTAGAAACACCTATAAACATTAAAATATGACTAATTTAGTTAACTTTAAAAGACAATTACTTACATGATATAATAAAACATTTAGCACTAAACTCTTTCATAAAAATTTACATAACCACAACAAAAATTTTCACACGACAAAGCAGGTAAACTATTCTGTTTTGTTGGTTTGTTTCTTTCTGGAATGGGTTACGAAAAAAAAAACTGTTCGTTTATTTGAGATTTCATTATAGGTGTTGGTCGTATACTGTTATGTATGTTACTTAGATTTTTGGTGTCAGTTTTTGCTTTTATAGCAAATGGCTATTTCTGTATATATATCATTTCATATATTTCGCGTTTTATTTGATTTGTTTCTCTTTGCAAATTTTTTGTTTTTTCGTAGTCAAAATTGTGTTTTTTTTTTGTCATGTTGTTGTTTAAAACAGTTTTTTTTGTCATACTTACTATTTAGTCTATTTTTCAATAGTTGTTTTGTTTGGCCGATATATGTTTTTTATATTATGTAAGTAATTGTATTTTAAAGTTAACTAGATTAGTCTTATTTTAATGTTTATAGGTGTTTCTAACAGCACAATAACAAAAAATAAAATTTTGAAAAAAGCCAAGACGGGGTCGAAACGTTAATAAAAAATAAAAATATTTGAATGCCAGGAATGGGCTGATCTATATTTATTTCTTAGTGGTCCGAAAATCCCAAGAAAATTTGGAATGTTTCCAAAATAAATAAATAAATAAATATATATATATATATATATATATATATATATATATATATAGTAATTATGGAGATAAGGGATATTGACTACTACTTTTTGGTGAACTCTTTATTCAAAAATCCGAGCTTTCGGAAATGTTTGTTCCTTCTTCAGGGTCTAATGCTACAAGTTATATCAAACATTAATTTATATTATTTCTATACCTGATAGTTGTTAACTTACAATGTGAGGTTTAAAAGGTAATTTCAGGGGCTTGTTAAACATTACAAAACATACTCTATTTACAGTAAGGATTACATTAGTAATAAAATTTTATTTGTGTTGTTTGTTCATTGTTCGTATGACATTTGGGCTGTCAACGTTCATTCATCCATCTGTCCATCATAGAACTCATGGAACCGCTTTGAGAGTAAGAAGGCATAGACAACACTCAATTGTTGTACATCTGATTTTTTATCGATTGGATTATTTTGATCATTAATATGGATCATTTCTAGTAATAAGCGTTTGTTATATTTGTTTTCCCTATCTAAGATCTTTATATTTTCAATCAATTTTGTGCCCTTGGACGTTAGCATGATTAGTCAGTGCACATCTTGGCTTGTTGTCATTTATGTCACTCTTATGAAGTGCTAATCTACTCTTGAGCCATTGCGTGGTCTGGCCTATGTATGTGCTGTCACAATCCTGACATCCAATTTGATACACTATGTTTGATTGCAGCAGAAATGGTGTGGGATCTTTTAATCTTGAGAACAATGTTTTTATGGTCTGTATATTATAGGTGGCTATTTTTATTTTTTCATATTTAAAACAGTTTTTTATTTTGAATGTTAGGTCCCTCCCAAAAATGATGTCTTCCTCCTTCTGTAAGTGTTCTGGACAAGGTGGTTTTATTTTTTCTGAAAAATTTGTTGTGGGCAAGTTAGATTCATATATTAATTTTTTAATCATTCTGTTCGGGTAGTCGTTATCGATTAGAATTTTTTCTAATTTTTTCAAGTTTTTTGTGTAAAAATCTTTGTGGCATATTCTTAGTATCCTTTGTTTCATTTGTTTAATTACTTCTTTATTTAGACCAAAATAGAAAATAAAGAAGTATATAGGGGGAAAATAACAAGCATTATTACAAACTATATACATCAACATCAAAATACAACTTATGAAATAAATAAAACATTCAAGGAAACAAAAAAATTTTTAAAGGCTAATCAGAATTTAATTGTATTAAATAGTGATAAAGGAGGGGTGACAGTAATAATGAATAAAGATGAATATACACAAAAAATGAATAGCATTTTAAATACTAGTGATTTTAAACTGATTCCTAGAGATCCAACTATAACTATACAGAACAAATGTAATCTATTCGTAAGTATGTTGGAAAAATGCAAGGCAATAGACAATCACAAGGCAAAAAGTATGAGGAAATACAATTCAATTTGCCCCAGAATATATGGAAACCCCAAAATTCACAAGGACAATTATCCCTTAAGACCTATAATATCTAGTATTCAAGGACCACAAAACAATATTTCCAAATGGATTGCTGAAGTGCTCAATATGGCTTATAACAAAAATAATGAGTACTATATAAAAGATAGTTTTGAATTCGCAGAGACCATAAATATGTTGAAGATACCTGAGAATGTGGTTGTGGCATCATTGGATGTGATAAACTTGTTTGGAAATTTGTATGAGAAGTTAGTGATCAAAGTAATAAAAATTAAATAGTCTAATATTAAACCACATTGTAATATCACCCAAAAATTGTTTTTAGAGATATTAACATTCATAATTCAAAACAATTATTTTTGCTTCCAGCAAAAGTATTACAAACAAACATCGGGCTGTGCAATGGGGTCAAAACTGAGCCCAATACTATCTCTGTATGTGATGGATTACCTATTAGACACATGCTTACAAAAACTGACATTTAAACCAGTCTTTATCAAAAAATTTGTTGATGATATAATTATTGCCCTACCACAAGATAAAATAACTGAAACACTTGAGATTTTCAACAAATTTGACATGAAACTACAATTCACGGTTGAGATGGAAGACCAACACAAGTCTGTTCCATTTCTAGACACAAAAGTATGTCGGGTAAATAATCAAATAAAAATTGACTGGCACAGAAAAAATAGTAACTCAGACAGGGTGATACATTTCCAATCAGAACATCCAATAAGGATGAAAATCAATATAATTAAACAAATGAAACAAAGGATACTAAGAATATGCCACAAAGATTTTTATACAAAAAACTTGAAAAAACTAGAAAAAATTCTAATCGATAACGACTACCCGAACAGAATGATTAAAAAATTAATATATGAATCTAACTTGACCACAACAAATTTTTCAGAAAAAACAAAACCACCATGTCCAGAACACTTACAGAAGGAGGAAGACATCATTTTTGGGAGTTTGCCATATGTGAGGGACCTAACATTCAAAATAAAAAACTGTTTTAAATATGAAAAAATAAAAATAGCCACCTATAATATACAGACCATAAAAACATTGTTCTCAAGATTAAAAGATCCCACACCATTTCTGCTGCAATCAAACATAGTGTATCAAATTGGATGTCAGGATTGTGACAGCACATACATAGGCCAGACCACGCAATGGCTCAAGAGTAGATTAGCACTTCATAAGAGTGACATAAATGGCAACAAGCCAAGATGTGCACTGACTAATCATGCTAACGTCCAAGGGCACAAAATTGATTTTGAAAATATAAAGATCTTAGATAGGGAAAACAAATGTAACAAACGCTTATTACTAGAAATGATCCATATTAATGATCAAAATAATCCAATCAGTAAAAAATCAGATGTACAACAATTGAGTGTTGTCTATGCCTTCTTACTCTCAAAGCGGTTCCATGAGTTCTATGATGGACAGATGGATGAATGAACGTTGACAGCCCAAATGTCATACGAACAATGAACAAACAACACAAATAAAATTTTATTACTAATGTAATCCTTACTGTAAATAGAGTATGTTTTGTAATGTTTAACAAGCCCCTGAAATTACCTTTTAAACCTCACATTGTAAGTTAACAACTATCAGGTATAGAAATTATATAAATTAATGTTTGATATAACTTGTAGCATTAGACCCTGAAGAAGGAACAAACAGTTCCGAAAGCTCGGATTTTTGAATAAAGAGTTCACCAAAAAGTAGTAGTCAATATCCCTTATCTCCATAATTACTTTAGTATATGAGACTATTAAACAAATATTTGTATATATATATATATATATATATATATATATATATATATATATATTCCGGGTGAGAACCGCGTCTGTTCGTCAGTTCAGTTACCTAGTGACTCTTTGGGAGTAGGCAGATTGAGGCCCCCAGTTCGAAGCTTTGAAAACTATTTTTCCCTTTTGTCTCTTGATAATGGTTCCAAAGCAGGAGTCGAAACGCCGAGTATATAATAAGTTCAGACGCGGCTCTCACCCGGAACCTAGCCTTGTTCATAGTAATTACCGCGGAAGCCTTTCAGAACATACATATATATATATATATATATATATATATATATATATATATATAAAGATGTATTCAATATTAATAAACATATAAAGCAGAAATCGTCAAGGGTTACTAGATAAGCGTGTTTAACTCAAATTAATAAAATTGTACTGAATTTTAAGATATATAGTAGTTTAAAGTTTATTAATTAAATTGCATTTTATTCTTACGAGTTCAAATCGTAACTGTTTAATGAATGAATAAAAATTCTAATTTCTTTTGTAACTCACTAACATATAATTTAAGACTATTGGAATTTTCCAGTCACAAATCTAAAATATTGTTTAAATATGGTGTTCTTTTGTAAATGAAATGGAAATTTCTTATATTGAAAATCGTATTGAAAATCATATTTAAAGGCAGAAGATTTCTGACAATGTGGGTCTTATAGTCAATTTATTTTTCATTGCATGGCCCCATTCCTTCAAAGTCCTACCTTTTAATACAAGGTGAGTAACTGTTACTTAAACTAAACACATTAGTGACATTTTAAAGAGGTGTGTTTAAAAGATTCTGAAGACTGAACGGTTAGGGAGCAATTCTGAAAGCAAATTCAAGGTCGTAGTCAGAAAATTTTGGATAATTTTTTTGGGGAGGGTTGAATTTTTTTTTATTGGTAAAGGGGAAAATTGAGAATATAGTAAAGATTGGAGTTTTCGTAGGTTTGTTGGTCTTTTCTTTTTTTAATATCTATGTATTTGAAATTGCAAATGACGGAACCTTTTAGGTTAGAAAAACAATCCTCCAATTATTATATCAAACACACTTTTTTCAAATTTATTTGGAATACCAATATTTGATTAAACTCTCATATTTTTTAAATTTCAATAAATTTGTCAATATGACGAAAACGATTGGGGAGGGGGATTCTGTCTCCTACTTCTCCGGTTTCTCCACAACTTTAGTTCTTATAGAAATATACTTTTGACAGAGCAATCTTAATAATTTTCACAATTTGATGAAACAGGGTCGAATTTCGACCACTGGGCGACCACTAGTAAGTTTTATTAGGTCTCTGTTGAGATGTTCTCAGTCGAAACTTCTCTCGAATACGAACTTAATTTCGCTTAATATAAACAAATTTATACCATTCTACTAATAAATAAACAACTCTTATTGTATAAATGTATACATTATAACACCTTTACTTTTTATTTTATGACTGAGTAATGTTGATCTGTCAACCTGTCCGGTTTGTTAACTTTTAAAATCACATGTATTATTCCAAATATACTTTCTTTCCATCAAATCTAGACTTTCTACAATTGTTAGAATCTTGTATATATAACCTAACAAACAACGTATGCTCTATGTCAGCATCAGTTACAAACTGGCAAACTAATTTTGACAGCTCCAAGGAGTATAGCCAACATAACAATTTATAAAACAATGATTGGACGACAGGCAATAGAAATAGAAAAGACGGACAATTAAATCAGAGCGATGATGCACTTCTCAAACACTCGGAAATCTATAATGCGTAAATATGATTCCCAACCAGCAAATCCAACCAATCAGCATTTCTACAACCTTCTTCGAAATCCTATAAATACATAGCACGGACACAACTCTTAGTGTACAACGCATTGTAGACTATATAAAGAATAATTAATAAAGATGGCGACAGGTGAAACTGCTGTATTATTAGTGAGCAAATTAAAACTCCTTAAAAAGGATGAATTAGTGGATATTAGAGTGAATCATGTTCTACCTAGTAGAATGATAAATGAAAAAGTGATATGTTACATAAATGAACTAGGTGAAGCTTGAAAAATCTATAAAAATGACTGTCAAACAACTAACCTAAATTCCACCAAGGATACCGCTATTGACGTTAGTGATGACAGCAGATCATCCGAAAAAAATAAAAGAGAATCGACTACAAGCAAGGTAATAGATGACTTATTAAAAGAAAACCATAATATTAAAAATGAAAATGTATTATTAAGAAAATTAGAAGAAGAACCATTAGAGCGTATCCAGTTACATGTTATTTAAAATAAATGTCCTTGAGCAGGAATATTCAACACCACACTGTAAAAAGCATGCTATCCATGAAAATAACGTTAAAGCCACACAAAAATTAAACATTGCCCAAAAGATGGCAGAAGCAACAACAAATACACATTCTCAAAACAAAACAAAAATACAGATAACACCAAAACAGTTTACAGAAGTGCGTGATACGCTAATGCCGTTGACCTTCTCAGAAAAATGTAAACAAACAGTTCCCAATAAAACTAAGCGAAACACAACGATAGGAGCAAATAGTTCAGTAACGACGTTAAGATCAGCTTAGAGGACAGCCTACATGCACATCTCCAAACTACACCCCGATACTGAACCTGACGATATTGTAAATCATCTAAAAAACATGTTTGAAAATGTCGTGTGTGAGAAACTGAAATCCCCATATCCTAGTGACTACTCGTCCTTTAACGTAAGTGTTCCATTTGATAAACTAAATGATATCAACCGACCGGAAAATTTAGATGCATCTCGTATCCAAAATTAATGTGCTTAATGATTACAATAAACATGTTAAAATAGGTGGTGATTTTAATGTTGATTTCTTGGTTGATAGTAATCAAAAGCTCTTTCTTTGTGATATGCTGGGACACCTGTGGTCTGAAACTAACAGTAAACGAACCAACAAGAATTGGCAAAAAACTGCAACCTGTTTAGATAATTTTTTTATTACTAAAACTATTGATAACTATGAAATCTCTAATTAAGAACTGGGGTTGTCGGATCATAGAAATATTGTACTTAATGTAGAATTTAATATAAACAAAAACAATTGTCATCAACATTCTTATTTATATACAAGAAATTTTTGTGTTAAAAACGTTTGGTCTTTTTCTGATCCTTTGGCAAGTGAACAATTGTTTAATGTTTGAAATATTGTATGTCCCAACCAAGCGTATAATAATTTTCAAAATACGCTTATGTACTATTTTAATTTATGTTTTCCGAGGTATCCAAAGAAAGTTAAAAAAAAACAGTTGTTTCTGACTGGGGATCCGAAGGACTACTGAATCTGAAGAATAGGGTTTGTTTGCTTACTGATTTATCCAAAAAAATATCCAAAATTGAAACCTCTTTGTCGTGAAACTAATTGGCTATACAAATCCGAATTAAAAAAGTCTAAAAGTTTATATTATGATAACAAAATTTTATTTTCTAAAAACAAATCAAAAGCTATGTGGAATATAATAAATGATCTGCAGGGTAAGAATACGAACAATCAACAAATTAATGTTTGGGAAAATGATATTCAGTTAACGGATGAACATGTAGCTAATGACTTTAATTCCCATTTTACAGCAAATAGTGCTAATGCTAATGTCAAAACAGATTTTTGTTTCTTACAAGAGAACATCCCAATGAATAACATGTCGTTTTTTTTTGTCACCTGTAACTTTGCAAGAAGTATTGTCGATAATAAAAGACCTAAAGCCCTCATATGCCAGCGGTTTCGATCAATTCTCAAATAACTTGCTCAAAAAAATTGCCCTTCATATCAGCACCCTGTTAAAACATAATAAATTTGTCTTTTGAAAAAGGAATGTTTCCAAGTTGGCTAAAACTGTGTAAAGTTTTACCATTATTTAAAAAAGGTGACAGAAATGTATATTCAAACTACAGAGCTATTAGCTTAACCTTTAGCTTCTCAAAAGTTATGGAAACTGCTTTTTACAATCAAATATGGAAATTTTTTCAAAAAAAAAAACTTTTGTCATCTTTTCAGCATGGTTTTGTAAGGAACAAGAGTGTATTCCGCTTAGTTTCATTTCTAACTACTCAAAAAATCGCTCACAAATTGTATGTTTTAATAACTCATGCAGCAAAAAATTAGAGGTTACCTCGGGTGTTCCTCAAGGTTCGATTCTTGGACCATTTTTGTATGTAATCTTTGCCAATGACCTGCCCGCTTACATTCTTAAGAATTTGGATACTAATGTAACTTGTTACGCAGATGACACCAATTTCTTAATTGTTAAAAATGAATATCAGTCAGCTCAACATACTGCAGAGCAGATTTATCGAGACGTAATTAAGTGATCGCATAAGAATGCCTTACTCTTAAACACAGGGAAAACTATTGGTGTAGCTTTTAAGAAAATGAAAAATGTAATTGAAGTTAAATTACTTGGTCTCGTTATTGATGAAAATCTGAAATGGTCAGCACACATTGACAAACTTTGTGAAAAGTTAAGGCAAACTGTTACGGCATTAGGCAGTTGAAAAATCTACTTTCGGTGTATTATGCCAATTTTCATTCCCACTTGCGTTACGGGATTTTGCCATAGGGTCAATGTTCCCAAATAAAGTTTTTTTTGTTGCAAAAACAAGTAATTAGAACTATCTGTGGTCTATTATTTCGTGAAAACTGTAAAGAAGCTTTTAGACAATTAAAAGTTCTTACTCTTGTGGGTAATTTTATGAGGTCGACTGTTTTGTTTATAAATACAAACCCATATTTTTTGAAAATCAGAGGACTCATCTTTATTCTACTAGGTTTAGGGAGTCTTCTTATGCCCAATCAGCATTGAACATCTTTATACCAAAAAAGTGTTACCTTCAGGGGTTGCAAAATATACAATCTCTTACCAAGTGATATCAAGGAAGCCAACAATTTTTTCACCTTTAAAAAAACATTGAAAATATTTCTCTTGGCTAAAAATTATTACAATATTGCTGAATTTTTTTGTTCATAACCTATGTTTTTTGTCTTTATATATTTATATTTTTATTATATATGTTTGTCTTTTGTACTGTACGTGGCTTTCTATTTGCATGCAATAGACATTTAATGTACGCACTCATCATACAGTTATGGATATAATTTATAATTTTTTAATTTGAATGAATCTTTTGTTTGTTTGTGAATAGAGCTATTGAATTAGTGGGACAATACTTATTAAAGGAGTAGGAGCGAAATAAGTCACAATGGCATTGTCATTGAGGTGTTATCAAGAGTGTTACATTTATTATTTTTGACTTCTATTCATTTGAATGAGTAACAGCTTTGGGGAGTATATCAAAAGTACATGATCACAATTACAACTAGTTCCTTGAATTTCAGAATATACTTTAAAAGAGTTTTAAATAGTTTTTTAATAATTTGTAACAAGTGGAATGATAATTGATTATTTCAATATGTTTATTCATTATTCAATAGTTTAAAAAAAATTGTACTTTTTGGTACGTTCAAAGAAGCCAAAAAACTTCTGTTGTATAGGAGCTAGTAACATCTATCACTGAACTAAACTAAATGTTTTACACATTCTTAATAGTATGCGCTAAGAAGTAGTTTTTATGTTTTTTTGTATAATTTAAGTGTAAATTTTATTATTGCATTCCTATGGTCACCTTTCTCTTAATCAACCGAATATCTAATTGACACTACCGGTAAGGGGGTTAATTTTAATGTGTGCGAATTGAAACACACATGGATTAGTAAAGCTTCACATTCAGTCATTTTACATATTAGTAAAACTTCAGACGTGGTATATACTTTAGAGCAGAAGCAGTTTTAAAGTTTTTTTACAAAGGTAATTGTTTTTGTCTCAAAACATCATATAAAACTTAACGTATGACGTATTGATAAATTCTTCGTGCATTGTGGTCATGAACAAACAAAAAGTAACAGGAAAAATTAACTGAAATTCTTTTATTTAAAGTCTCACGTTTCAAAAATTAAAAGCAAAAAGTATAATGTGGATATATTGCTATCCCGTAGACATTTTGTGGTGATATATTTAGGTAATTTATTGAATGAGCCAGTAAAAGTTTGCCTAATATTGAAAAACAGTTTATTTTCAATTAATATGCATCCGTATTTAATTTATATATTAACCTAGAGCCCACGCTTTGAGCAACCTACATATAATTCCAATCTGTCAACATTTCGATCGTATTTTAATCGACCTTTGGTATTCTATTAGGTTATGGAGCATCTAATTTACCACATTCTACATTTTTTGAGTCAGTAGAGTTTGCAATAGTTATTCGACAGTTCCGTGCATTTAACGTTTTACATAATTGAATAGGGGGATAATTGATTTTGTTTTTTTTTTAAATTATATGAGCACTCTATATGAGGCTGCTGTGACCGTGACCCAAAGGCACTACTGCACTGAAGTATCACGTTTCAATTTATATAGGATGATAAACTAAATATTGATTGATTAGTAGCAATGTGTTATATAATTCAATGGATTATTTGTTTCATTAAGCTAGGTGAATCAAAATTCTGTTTCAACATTTTGCTTACTAGATACCATACATATTTGTGTTATTTAAACATTTAGATGTTACTAATTCGTGTACCATCAATATTTCAATTTTGTTAATTCTATTTAAGCTAAATGTTGGGGGACAATTAAATACGTAAATTGACCTACATTGATTTCGATGTTCTGTAAGTAAATTCAGTGAATCAATCCATGTATAAATAGTCATATAATTTTGTATCAGAAATTACGACAACTTACTGCTCTATACTTTGCTTACCAAGGTAGTATTAGTAATAAACCAAATAAACCCAAATCTTCCAAACAATTACCTACATTGATTGAGCTCTTCGCTGGGAATATTTAGGTTGTGGGTTACGTTAAAAAAAAAGTAAATTTATTTAAGGGCACTAGACAGTTTAATAACCGGAAAATATCAAAACATACTGGACAGAACCGATACAGGTTGTTCTTCAACTCCAAGTATGTTCGCTACATGAACTTATCATAATCTTTATGTAGATGTATATTGATTATTTTATCACTGTATTCAATATTTTCCCTTGAGCTTTAGCTAAACAACAAATATCTACTTTTAATACAAACGAGACTTTATTGATAAAATAAAAAATAGATTTGGTACCAAAATGTCTATAGGATATAAATCGTAGAACATTAAGTCTTCAGGATTGAACCAATTATATCTTAAAAAGCTGTTGTACGATGTCCAAAAAATATGTTAAAGTGATTCTAAAAATGTATTTTGATTCAAGATATTTTATGACATGCCTTTAAAAAGATATAGATATCTCTGCCAACAGTATTATCTTATACCTTGTACAATTGAAGATGAATAATCTTTATATCATATATAAACCAGAAAAAAACTTATGTACTATTCTTTACACTACTGTCTTCATAGAAAATGCAAAGTCATTAAATCCATCCAAATTATAGTCCTACTTCAAAACCGTATCGTCATTAAGACCGGAAACCAAAAGTATCCAAAACCATTCCCAAAACGTGGCAACATCCAGTTAACGGTTGTGTACTCTGAACGATAATCAGCACACCCAATACTCCATAATAAAACCAACCAATACGTCGTAAAATAGGGCACAATTATACCATCCAACAAACAACCAGTCAGTAATATCATCCTAGTCGGTTATACTGTTAAATTAGCTTAACGGATAAATAGCCATACTCCTCAAATATGAGCCGATAAAAAATATCCACATGTAAGAATGGTACTTTAAAATGGCGTATCCACTCACCTTCTAACAAAGGATTATAACTAAATCTCAAAATTTCCAACCAATCTATACATATTCGAACTACCAAACGGTGCCAGGAAATATACGGTCTCCACACAAAGATTTTTTACGACTGATATTTCAACTATGTCGGCTGACAGAAAGTACTCAGGCTGTGAAACTGTAAATCCGCAGGGAAGGGGACGACGTACTTTTTCATCAAACACTAAAAACAGAAGAAGGACTCCTCTTTCCGTTTGACACTAAATCCCCTCCTCACCTACCATCTATCCTTTCGACTTGTTTATGAAAGTTAATTCTATAGATTAACCAATATTGCGTGTAAGTATTCTCTATTTTTTTATTCCTTGCCCTGTAAATCTGACAGAGTTAAATAAATGATATCTGATGAAAACAAATCGATTTTAAGTTGGATATTTCGTTTACTACAAGCGTCAGGTAGCAAATGTTGAACAATATAACCAGTTTCAATTAGAACACTGCTTAAATATGAATATACACGTTTGGTATGACGTTTTGAACAACAAATAGGCTAAAAGAAATTCGCATTCAGTTCTAACAATAAGAAGATGATAATAATGTCTTTAGTAGCACTGGCATAGGAAATTCGCCCAGACAAGGATATAAGGTAATCAAGGAACTTCTATGCAATTGTCGAGACATATCCTTTTATAAAATATACTAAATAAAGTCAATACTGGCTTCATTTTTTTACGTGTCAGAATATATTGTTATTTTTCGGTTTTCTTGGGAATAACACCACAATTGAAATTAAAAAAGCTGTATAATGAAAGAAAATACCAAACGTTTCAAAGTCGATTCTGTCAATGGCTTTAAAATATGTAATGAAAATGTAAATTGCAAAATTGAAAGTTTGATTTATGACATTTAAGTTGACAAGAAAACTTAAAAATAATCAGGAACATGCCACAAATAACTTTTAGAAGACAACAATATATTGTGAAATTATATTTTCTTAATCCAATGTTATAGGAAAATTATTTTCAGTTAATGCAAGTTGAATGATTTTACTATCTTAAAAAGCGGAAACGCAGTACCTACCACGGCTACCACCAGCGGTGGATTTACACTAGGGGCAGTCGGGCTAGTGCTCAGGGCGGCAAAGTTTTTTTTATTGTCGAAAAATATTTTGGAGTTATTTTTGCATTTTTCAAAACATAAATTTTAATCAATCAATATTTTATTAAGAATTCTAATTTAAAATTTAAAATAATAATTGAATTTAATAAACATGAAAAAGCGCATGCTGCCACCTACAGTCTGTTTTACAAACGTATATAGGTTCCTTTGATATTAAATTTTTCCGGTGCCTAGGGGCGGCATTAAGTTAAATACGGCCCTGCCTAACACTGTTTTATAACATCCTAAAATCATAAAATGATGACATGAGATAAAGCTTTTGCCTAATTTTAAGGGCTCCATACATAAAATGGGAATCCTCAGCAAGAAAACATTAAATTTGATACTTTTTCAAGTAATTCAATCACGTATGCAATGAATTCTGATTTGGGGTTTAATTTTGGGGACAAACTACAAAATTAAAAATTAAACTGCATCATGTGCTTTAGCAGGTTTGTTATGACAAATATAAATATATATTTAGTTAAATTGGCAATTCATGAGCCAAAAAATATTTAAGAAATCGAGACTAAAATCTTTTAAGATAATAAATTTTAAATGCGTCATGTGACCCATCAATTGAAAGGGTTCCTAAAGTATGTGTTTTGTTTTGTTTTCCTAATATTAGTTAAGAATATTAACCGTATAATATTAGAGCTATGTTTCAAGTTTATCGGTATAGTGGGTGGTAAAGAACTGTTTTAGTTGTAGATAACTAGATAGCCTACAACTTCCTAATAGAAAACAATAATTTTATTGTGATACCTAGTGCAATCAGTACGACAGTCCCAAATTTATCGATCACATTTTATGAAAGAAATCCTTTCTATATTCAAATCTTAATATTTCTTGTCTAGGATCCGGTTTGATAACTAATATTAACCGCGTTTTTATTATGTTAGTTTAAACCATATTTGAAAGCTGATACACAAATAGTCTCAAACTAATATCAAACTGAATTCTCCTAATCTCTGGGTAACGCCCGCCAACTTTGCTTAATAACGTTAGTTTTAGACGACTTTAAGGTAAGACGTATACTAATTTCTCTATTCTGGAGATTTTGCTGTTTCAATTATAACATTCTGATATTTTATATTGCATTTGTTGAAAATGTTTTAATATTGAACGGAACAAACTAATTATTTGCGGCTGTTCTTTTCTATAAGATGACCAAATCTTAATGTTTGAAATCAGCAATACATTATTTTTTACTCTTCATTTCACCAAGACCAACCCAATCAAATAAGTTCTTATAAATATACCTAAGTGAAAATTTCTAATTACACAAACATATATATATATATATATATATATATATATATATATATATATGTATTAGATGGTTTCCGGGAATTCATCCGCGTAGTTGATAACTGATCCCTGCCGGGATCGATGGTAAAATGACGACGTTTCGGCAGAGTCACATCTATATATATATATATAATTTTTATTGTTTTATAATATATATATATATATATATATATATATATATATTAGATGGTTTCCGGTAATACTTCGAGTAACTAGAAGCGAAAGCAGAAGGCTACGAGAATTATGCGAACCGACCTGAAGAGGGCAGATGTGACTCTGCTGAAACGTCGTCATTTTACCATCGATCCCGACAGGGATCAGTTATCAACTACGCGGATGATTTCCCGGAAACCATCTAATACATTTAGTGCCCGCGAAAACTTAAAAACAAATATATATATATATATATATATATATATATATATATATATATTATAAAACAATAAAAATTACGTTATATTTTGTCTGAATATGCAGATTTTAATGACAGAATAAATTTGTAAAACTCTGTACGAATTAACTCACTTAAGTTACATTTAGTTTTTACTTTAATAATTACTTGAAGTTGAAACCGGGTGTTGTTCATTTTAAATTACATATCGAAAAATTCTCTCTACTTGACCATTTGCAGATTTGTAAATTCAACCAATATATTTAACAAAATGAAAAACATTTTGAAAATGTTGGACATGCTGTGTAAAACAATCGAATACTTTGGTCATTAGTCCATTTCTTACTAAGACTAAAATGATGTCCTTTCATTGATATTAATAGCTTGAACAACTAACAACACATTATTTACCCTAATTTCTTTTTTTCAGTTAGAGTTTGTTTGGGTTGGTAATCATAATGATGAATTTTGTTTAATCGTTGGTAGTTTTCAGTCAGACGTTTAGAATTTGTAGGTTTTTGGGTGTTTCAACTCCTTTAAATAGTCTAGGGCGGTAATACAAGTAAAAAATGAATTTATCATGCTTTGTAAATGTAAGTGATTAAATATAAATAAGTATTTACGGGATTTTACATATTTTTACAATTTCTACTACTGAAATCTATTCGTCTTCTGTTTCAATTTTGATTTATGAAAATACATGCTGGTAACTTACTCAAGTGGGAGTTGTTACTCTGGTACTAAGGGTTCCGTATCATTAGGTAAATTGTAACACGTCTTTTAATTGCCTAATTTCGTTTCATTTTCCTATAAATTTAGAGTGAGGACATACATTCTTTAATAAATTCTTTTTAAAATTTTGGCCTCAGTGGCATTTAAAAGTATAAAAAGTATATAAAAGTATGTTTATTAATGTACCAATTTTTTTAACTTCTAATATTGTGTATTCACTTTAAATCTTGTCTTTTCTTGCTCTTGAACTATTTACATATTCTACTGGTTTTCATACTCATACCTAAACCTTTCAAATGAGTTCTCCATACTTTCCTTGCCATTAGAAGATTTATTACAGATTTCAGATGCCATTTTTGTTCAACCCAAGTAATTCTTTATGTTTTCATGTTCGTAAAAGGTACTCATAATGTCATATTCCTGTTCCCTATAATATTCTAAAAGTGGTCTTTCGTTTTCACTTAATACCTTTCCTCGAAATCTCTCAACAACGTCATCATTATCTCTCCCAACTACACTCTTTAGGTCTCCTATCGTCTCCTATCATAATTAATTTCTTTAAGCTCTCGTACTCATTCCACAATGTTTTCAAATGTATTATAAAAGCATTGTTATTCATGGCGTAAATGCCTAGGCTTGGTGTTTGTTGTCAGTTTATATTGATATCGACACCAATTATTCATTCATTTATCTGTTCAAATGATGTGATATGTTCCTGTCACTTTTTAATAAGGATAGACACTATAGTTTTTGCCTGTTGATTTTTCGGATATTCACTGCAAATATTTTAGTAATTATCTCTTATTTCTTCTCATGATGCCTTTTATTTTGTTTCTGTTAATATGACGATATTACGGAGTCCTTGAATACTCCATGTTTCAACTGTAATAGTTTTTTCCCCTTAATTGTTTGTTTGCCCATATTAGTTTTCTTTCTCAGTCAACTTTTGTCCCCACCCCTAAAATCAATAAGGCAGAGTGTAAATTTAGATGACATCGACAACTTTCAAAAATAATTTAGTAATCGCCTTGCTCATTGTTTGTTTGAGATTGTTAAGTGTGCTTAAGTTGAATATTTAATTTAAATAAAATTGTTTAAAATTTTGATGTTTGCGATAATAATTTTTCCTCACAATTATTCTCTTATCTTACTATCGTCCGTAATTACCTTGTCGTAGGTAAATGTATCTAATTATGTTGACATTGTAATAAAATCGAGGACTTCATAACTTTTCTGTTCCATGGTGTATCTAGGGTCACGATATCAAATAGACAGTATCGATACTGTATTCATGACTGGTATCGAAAAAAAGTATCGTACTAGTAAAAGTATCGAAACAAAAGTATCGATACTTCACAGTATCGAGTACTTTTTTTAGAGCCCAATTCCCACACAACTAGACATCATGACTCAATGTTAGTCATTAACGTTAGTTCAGCTTTAGTAGTAATCTAGGCAGGGCCTCCCAATAGCAAAATTATTCCGATTCATTTTGTTTGCTGATTCATTTGCAAAAAGGTCTCCGAAAAACAAATCCAAAGGTTGCGGTAATCTGGTCGAGATGTTATTTAAAATAACCTTTTAACACATAAAAAAATCAACCTTTTTTTTAGGTCTTTTCGGTTATTCGGAACAACAAAGGTCTCTTGTGATTTTTCTCCAAAGTTGATCGTTTTTGAGTTATAAGCGATTTTATTAGTTGAAAAAAAAACAAAAATTACATTGTCAAAGCTCTCTACCCCGATAAAAATATCATTTTTGAACCCACAAAAAGCCAAATGACAGGGTTAACATTCCTCTACAACATCATGACAACAACTAACAAATTTTGTTTGGTCCTGAAAGTTATTCTACATTATCGTGCTATTGAGAATTCAACCACAAAAATTGATATTATATGATAATCACAATTTATTGGGTACTCGCAAATTTTTCTAAATATACTTTGTCAACTAAAATCAGAAATTTGTATTGCGTGGCAACTGAACAATGTTTTTCCGATAATATTTTATTATTTAACATTATACTATTAATTTATATTGTTTCTATTTTAAAGGCTATTAGTTTCATACAATTTAACTAAGATTACAAAGCCTATGGTATAAATACAAATAGTTTAATTGAAGATAAATAGTTGGATCTGACATCATGGCAATGGTTCTCGAACAGTTCACGGCCAATCACATTGTAGCAGATTGAATTTCAATTTGACATTTTTTAACAGTTAACCGCTAGGTTAAGGTACCTTCTCAATACAATCAAAAAATTATCAATGTATAATTTTCAAAATTTCAATTTCAATGAACTTACAAAAATTGTCAACAAATAAAGGTATTATTTAACATAAATTAACAGGTGGTGCACTGTATTTCTTAAATGTTTGATATAATCCCCCGATGAAAACTTTTACATAAGTAAACTGACTATTGAGAGATTATAAAGCTAATTGATACATTACATTTCAGATCCTCTCAAGTTGAATATGTTTTTTATTTTATGCCATGTGCAAATGAAAATTATATCGCTGTTTTATTCGATATAAGGTAATCTTTTAAATTAATTTTAACATGTCGTCTAAAATATTAGCAGTCAGTCAAAAATTTTTAAATGTTCTTTTAACGAGATGTGATATTCTGCAAATATATTTTTACTTATTTATCTAACAATATAATACATATAATGTTTTATTTATTTAGGTTGAAACTACTCTTGAAAAAAATTTCCAGTACAAATTGATGTGTAGAATCTTATAAGAATTTTATCGCTATTTAATATTTTTTAAAGTAAAAATTGCTGCTTAGGCGATTCTAGATATGTTAGAAATCATTTTTTTCGTGGGTAGCACAACCAGTTGCATATATGGGGGTTTAAAATATAGAGTAGAGTGCAATTATAACTAATAAAATAATTATATAGGAAAGCCCATTAGCGGTTGATTTTACAGGGTTCTTGGAATAGAGGGCGCAATAGAATTACATTTATACAAAAATATTATGCAAAGATGCATATACAGGGTGGCGGAAATGGAAATGCAACATTTCGTAACCCCTAAGCAGTAGTATATATAGGGTAGATGAAATATATGTATTATAGATATACAGGATGATTATAAAACATGTATATATATAAAGGAAATGATTTATAGAGTAGCCCACGATGAGTTCCATATATATGATGATTGAAATAGAGATCGGAGTAGAATTATTGTTACAGAAGATAGTTAAAAATTTCATAAACAAAATGAGTAAATACGGTGGCTTATAGTCAGTCGCATATACTGAATGGTTTACCGAGTGGTTCAAAAATGTTAAAAAATATTATGCGTGGTCCATGAGCAGTTGCATATACAGGGTGATGGAAATATATAATGAGATGGAATTATATATAAATGTTAGAGAATTGAATGCAATTATAGTTATACAGGGTGGTTATTATGTAGGGTAGCCCATTAGCGGTTGAATTGTTGTCATATTAAATTAAGATTTACGAATTTGAACACAAATAAAGTCCTATTAATTATATCTGAAAAAGAACTTGAATTTCGTTAGTTATTTGTAGAAGCGAGATGTAAGACCGACATCTAGGATTTCCGAGAAAAATATCACACAGAGGTTCCGAAACTGGATCTGTTTCGTGTAATTGCTGTTCTCCCTTAAGTCCTAGAATAGAATGTCACAATAAAATGTTCAGGGTACTTCACCTGCCAGAGATATTGACACAATTGGTCGAATTTCGACCACTGGGCGACAACTAGTTAACGTTATTGCTCTCACATTTAAAGTTTCTGCTTTAGAGAAGAAGTGCCACTCATTTAGCATGATACGTATTCTACTTCTCGTTCCTATGAATTTGAGAAAATCTGAAGGATTTTTAATTTTGTTTTATTTATTTTGTAAATGATTTGTTGTCATTGTTTGTTTATTTATTCCACTTTATAATACATAGCGAGCCTCCACATTAATGCTGCAGTGCCTTTGTATTTATTTTTTTAATTTTCATATATTATTAAATGTTCAAGTTATTAATTACATCAAAAATAAAACTGCAATTTAATGCCAATTGAATCATTATTCATCAAAATAAAACCAAAATATTATGGCGTTACTATGCTCTTGCCTTATGCGGGTTTAAATAAGCAAACCGCGAGGGATACAAGTGATACAACGATATATGTTTGTTCTGTTTTTGTTATATTTTTCTGTTCAGGGAACGCGTAACATTTTATGTATGTACTTTATTGTACCTGTCTTTACGGACACAAACGCACATGATTCTTTTTAGCAATCTATGACACAATACCTTTCGAATAATATGTTTCATTTTTCTCCGCTGTAAAGTACGACAATATATTGTTTACCCTAAAACTCAATCTGTAGAATTATATTTAATGCAAAACACTCAATTTGTAATGTGATGTGCAAACTAGTTCTTATAAAAAAATATGGTAATAGAACAATGCCGTTGACTGGTCTAAGACTCAACCAAAAATTGACATTGATCAATTTCAAACAATAACACCGATGTTATTTCAGAAAATTGCAATTTTGAAGAGGCGTGTAGAAAAGTGCTTATTTAGGACTGGTGTCGACTACTAGTTCGAAACTGAGAATTCATCGAATGAAATTGGAAATGTATTATTATTTTGAAGATCCTTGTACTTGCCATTTCACTTTGTAGATAGAGGGTTGGTTAAACCGACGGAAAGTCTGGAACTTTGACAAAATTAAATTCCCCTTACAATTTTTTTCTAATGTTTTCTACCAAAGTTACAGGTTTGGCGTGCTCAGAATTTACATACGTAACTACGAAACAGCGTTTAAGTGTAGACTTTCATTTTGTACTACATGCAAAGATTATAATTTTCAGCTTTTCCTGAATGTTTCCAAAACTAACGCTCATCATTCTCTTCTGGTTATTGTTATCTGTTTCTAATTTATTAGATTTATTGAGTTTGCTGTTTTTTATATTGTTTAGTAACCACTTTCTTGGTCTGTTATTTCAATTCCTCTAACGATTTTCTTTTTAGTCTCCATACTTTTTTGTATTTGTAGAATTTAATCATTGAGGTTTAGATATTTCTCCTAGAACCTCATTTCTGCTTGTCTTTACACGTGATATAACTGTAGCATAATTTTCCTCTTATATCCTTTTGTATACGTCCCTGGATTTGAGGAATTATTTTAAACTCTTATATATTCGATTTGCTGTTAAAATATAATTATAATTTTTGTTCTTCTTGTCCATTTTGCTTCATGGTTACATCGCTTGAGGTTGACATTGATTTTATTGGATAGAGCATTTTCATATTCCCCGGAATACCAAGTTTTAGGTAAATATGCCTACTTAGCTTAAAATTTCTAACGGCCCATTTTAGCGGCACACCTGGTATTTTAGTGTTTCTCATTATTCCTTTGAGTGTCAGACTGAAAACGTTTGTTGAGAGCAAGTGTTCTTGTCTAAGTTCTTTTCTTACTTGTGGTTATTCCAGACTAGTCCAGAGTTACAAATTACCTTATGACATTTCTTCTACTATTATAGCCCATATTTTCTTCTTAAAACCAATGTACGAGATTGTCGTATCACTATTTACTTCTATCCTAAAGCCAGCTTTGTATTTTTCTAAATTTTCTTTACATTTTCTTACATTTTTAAATAATATAAATATTTGAATATACTGTGTAAACTTTTTTATTTGTTCATAATTGTTTTTTAGTTTCATTACGTTATTTATTCTTTTAATCATTCTGCTCATTAACCTCCACCTCTTTTGCCTGGTCTTGATCTTTGTATGCTCCTATTTGACTCTTTGTAAATTATTAAATTTCTTTCATGTTGCTAGTTATCATCTAAATCTAAAACTATAGCTGAAATAGAAGTAGAAGTATTTAAATTGTAAATTAATTTTAATAATTTTTTTGTTCGAAGGTGGAGCCAATTATTTGAAGAAAAAATGCTAGCCCTAATTTAAATAATTGTTTTGTACTAGGTACTAGAAACATGTCAAACTATAATATAGGAATAGATTCATTCATTGTGGCTTTAGGCACGCCAAGAGATTTTTGTTAGCTTTTAGTTTCAAATAACGAGGACGTTATTGATTTGTTTTAATTTTTTATATATGATAGTCGATTAGTCTAAAACGGTACAATGAATTTAGATAATTTAAACTGTAATTTGTTAAGCACTATCGCTAATAAGTACCACAAAATTTCCCATGAAGTGAAAAAAATTTTATTAAGCCAATACTTTAATCATTTTGAATATCTTATGTTGTATTCTAGGTAGATTCTGAGGTGAGTATATATTCTTCTATAACGTTAAACAAACTTTTTTCACAAAATCGGAAAAATAAATATAAATGCAAGTTACTGTAAACGTAAAAGAAAGGTCACATAAAATTTCTAGACAAATCTCTACATTAACATGTGAAGATATATTAGAAAAAATTATTGATTGCATGGGGTATTCTTTAATGCTTCTCATTTAGATTTATTTGAAGTTAGCTCTTTTTTAAAAATTAAGTGTTTAAAATTATAGTTCGTTTATTTTTTCAAATTGGAAGTGAAATTGTGACTAATTATATTCATATAATTTTAAAAAGTTAAAGTAATGTTTTTGTAAGTATTTAAGCATTCTATTATACACCTCATGAAGAAGCTGATTAATCATTTAAAATGATATATTAAAAAGTTTGTGGGTTGTACTTTATCAAGCATAATTCTTAGAGCATATATTACTTTAACAAATACAATATAGCTTTAGCTGCACTGTCAAAAGCCTGTTTGGAGATAAAACTCTCGGGTAGGGATATAATCAGGGTTATACCAATAAATCTATATTTTTTTCATAACCAAATGCCTTAACCGTGATCGGCTGTGTGCGGATAGTGTTACAATAATTTTAAACATGATTAAACACTAGATTAGATGCACTTTTGTCATGTGAGAATATGTGGTCTGGAGTGGAATCCTACTATGGTAGAGTTTTGAGTTTTAACTTTTGTTTGAAATAATTCATTAAATGATGATTGCTATGGGGGATATATCCTCCCATCCACCGAAGATAAGCCACTAGCTGTTGGCAAGGGCCCTACTTTCTTTTTCATTACTTGAGGCTAGACTCATTCCCAGTTTACACAGATGGTGCCTCCCTCTTCTCGATTTCTGGCTCGGTAAATGGTTAATGAAGAGATGGCAGAACATGAGGCCGTCAAAGGTGTATGCAAACATATTTTGTTTCGGATACATTCGCATCTATTTTGGATTGTACTAAATAAAATAAAATCTACAACTCAGAAAAGAGACACGAACATACAGAAATACCATCAGTCAATTTGCTCCTAAGCTGCTGGAACGTTTTGTAATGAGGTATCTACATTATTTTATAGTATTATCTGCATGAAGTAAAGTAAATAGTTACAATAGAATAAATAGGAGTATTTCGTCGTAAAATAAATAAACCACTGAAGCAGCCGAGATCAGTCTGACAAGCCGGAGCGAATAACACAACGTTCTTCACGGACGTGTACGACTCCTGCCACCTATATCCCTAGATTGCACATTCAATTACTCGCCACACTAAATTACTAGCGTAGTCCGAATTAGGCTTTTCAATTAAGTAGTATACAAAATTTCTATTTTCGTTACTACCCGTTTAAAACTTCAGAGGATTGTGTTTGTGACATCTTTTATTTCCACCTTACAAATGCCACTAACTAATATTACCGAACTTGATTTTTAAATATACATTTCCAAGAGTTAGGAAAAAATGACCGTGAGGAAAGTGTGGCTAAAAGATTTCAGCATTATGTTCAAACGTAAAAAAGGTGGGTAGTTGAATGGCTTCAAAAGAAATCACAAAAAGAATTGTCATAAATAGCAAATATTTGTTATGTTTGTACCTAATACACTATATTGTGGGATGGGGTAAATTTCGGGTTTTTTTGCGAGTCTGCGACCACATAAGGCGTTGTGACCTAAAAATACAGGCCTTAACGAGGAATTTCCAACAAGAGAATCTAAAAAAGCTTGTGTGTGAGCGGACAAAAAGAATTTTACAAATAACATGTTAATGACTATCTGGAGAGAATAAATCGAGTTTTTTGTTTACGGTCACATGATAAATAGATCCCAAGTGCTCCTTTCTGCAGTCAGTCAACCCGTTTTTATGTTTTTGTGGGGGTGTGCCTGCCGCTCGTCTATACTTTTTGTCTCGGTTTCGTATTGTTTTTTAGTACTAATTTACGGCTTTTGCTGGTTCAACTCAAATGAATGTTACCAGTTTACAGCATGAAATAGAAATTTTTGCAACTTTGTGCTCACAAAATTGTTAGCAACAGAGCAAGCTTTGTTTTTTTGAATATATGCTATGTCTGTTACTATCTAGCGTAATTTACCGCCAATTTTTATTATCTCGTGAATTGGGTGTACAGATTTTATTGTTTACGGAACACCTATTTTATATGTTCATGTGAAAACGCTAATTTAGTGTAAAAGTGAATTATTTAGAACATAGTACTTCTTGTAGTCGATTCGAGAATAAACTCAAAGAAGTTACGTTGTTGCGGGTGATGGAGACTTCATTCTCCCTCATTTGAAAGCAGTCTTGAGTTTCTGACAACAAAAACTACTAAAGACTTAGACAAATAGTGGAATTATTTCATGTAGTAATTTGATTGTTGAGGTGTTGAGGTACCTATTCATTGAGATCTTCTCTTCTCACTTCTTTTCTTTAACAGATAAATATTAGAATTTTGCAATGGAAATAAAGTCTAGTGTCTAATGTAATGGTTGTCTTCTAAAGAAAGTCTTCCTCACAAATGTTTTGAGAGAAAAAAATCTCTAACAGATGATCAACCTAAATGGGTGCCAATTGTTATACTTATCTATTGTGGAAACGTTCCAACTCCAAATCTAGAGTCGTTGTTAATTATTTTATGTATTATTAATTAAGGTGAAATTTCTTGGATATTTTGTGAGTGACCTTTGAATTTTAGTGCTACCTCAGATTTTAAATTGTAATAAATCTTCAGAATTCTTCTCCCATTTCTGTATTTTATCAGCAATTATAAAAAATAAAAAATATTTTAAGATCGTGCCAATTCCCTGTCTAAACTTTCTAATTTCCTAAAGTTGATTATTGAATTTAGCCCATATCGCATTCGTTAGTGATTTCGATATTATGCTTAATTTCTTGGATATTTGCAGAGGTACATTTTTTTGTGGTTACCAAATAAATTTAACAGTGACAACTATTAACCCCCCGGTTATGGCCTTGACAGTGATGCACAACTCAAATTTTTTTATTACCTTCAAGTGTTTAATTAGTTAATAAATAAATGAACTATGTTTAATGACGTGCTAATCTATAATATTAACAAAAAAACTGCTTAATATAAACTTGTCACCTATTTATACCATTAATTAAGTTTTTCCAGGAACACAACAACAAAAATAAGACACCAAATCAGTGAAGTTTACAATGCTCCCATTTTGCGCTAAATTATTGTAATAACCATCTGAAAAGAAAATATTAATTATCAAATCTTTCAGTTAAATGCCTCATAAATTAATTTTATATTGGTTTTGTTTTTTTGTATGTAAATTCAGTTTGAAAACCTCCATTTTTTTGTTATTCGGAATTAAGTAAATAAAATTTACTCTTGTAGATGTCTTTTCTCATCAATTTACTATTCGCTCTGTGCGCGACTTCAGCACCATGGTATGGTTGAACTACAGGGGGCTATTGTAATATATTTTACTAAGTATTGAATGGCTGTCAGTAATAATAATATCGAATGATAAATAAAAAAATGCTTTTTTAATTAAAGGGAATATTTATAATAAATATTTGTTAATGTAAAGTGTTCTTGTGCATTACAAAATAAAATGTAAGTATAGTTAATACTGAAAAAGTAGCATAGAAGTTAGCACACATAAAGATAGGTTAACTGAAATCAAATAAAAAGAAAATAGAGAAAAATTTTTATAAATTTAGATTGAACGAAATTACCAAAATATTTTATTGTTTCAAAATTCGCATTTTTTAGAACTACTCACTCTTCTTAATAAAAATTCGAAATTTTCAAAACTCACTCCTGCAAGATCTATCAACTCATTATTTTTTTTTATCGATGAAAAGCCAATGAACTGAGTAATGTCAGATTGCATTTCTTGATTAACAAATGTTGTATGAGGAGTACCACATTTTTTGGAGATGCATTTTTTTTATCAATTTTAACTTTAATTGACCTAGTATCGTCGATAATTTCTGTTTGAGTCTCTGCATGACATATTTCATTTTTAACATATCTATTACATACAAATGTGTGAAAATTGACATCAGACTCTGAATCGAAGTTAACTTGACACTCTTGATCAACTCTCAAATGAGTTACTGTCGGCGGATCTTCAGTAATCATTTCTTGCAATTCATCAACTTCAGGCTTAGGATTGAGTGCTGAAGATGCATTTTTGTTCTGCCGGCGGTCCATTAAGCGCTTAAATCTGAAAAATTTATTACACAAAAGTTCTTATTATTAGATTGTTGATAGTCACAAATTTTAATAGCGACAGTATTTGTTTATAAAATAATATCTAAAATTTATAGTAATACTCTCCTATTTAGTTTTTAAATTATGTAAATTTCAATATATTATTACTCACCTATTCGTAACCATTAACTCATTAACTTTTCGAGATTTATAAGCTGTAGGAAATTTAGTAGGAATGTAGCTGGGACTCGATTCTATGTCAGACTTTTGGCCTCCAATAAAATGATCACTACAAATATAATCATGTGCCTTTGGAGTCCACAATGAGCCATCAATACTGCAAGGAAAATTGAAAATTTTTAATATTTAATACTTAAAATTTATGATCATTGGTATGGATAATCTTTTTGTTTAATATAATAAGTGGCAAAGAGTAAATGAATCTTAAATAATTAATGAAAAGTTTATAATAAAAAAATTCAATCTTATTTTTTAATATATAATTATGCTAAATTTAAAAATGTTTAAAAAAATTTTTTTTTTAATTAATAATATTTCCTAGTATTTTCTAAACTTACTATTTTTTTAAGTTTCACTCCTTTCACGATTTTTATTATTACGGATAGTAAGGTTATGATTCTACTTACTTTTGTCTCCTAACAGCAGCTATCCATTTTTTCCTTTGATTTATTTTCCAACTTGCTGTAGGAAATTTATAAAAATGACAAGCACTTTTTCTACCTGTATTCTTACAACTTACAACACAACAACTTTTGTGACTCATTTTATGTTATTTTATTTAAATAAATTTTAAATAACAATTCACTTGTATATTTAGCTAACTCGAAACATAAAAACAGCCCCCCGTAGTATCGGATATAGTCACGGGTAGCGCTGACGGTAAATCAGTTTCTCCCCACCATGGCTTCGCACTGAGCGAATTGCGTTCAAACTTACATTCAATCCACAATGTTTTTCACATTGAAAAATATATTTTCTTATGTACACATTATTTTCTCACTAGATGATTGTAATAAGGAATTGATAATAATAATTCATTTTCAAATATATAAATGTTGAAATTTATACAGGCTTCGATTCTTTTCCTAATATATAAATGCCGTGCCAACTGTAAAACTTTCTGGTGACAGTCCCAAGATTTATTATATTACTTTTTTCATATTTGTATGTAATTATTTAGTTTATTTTTCTATTATATAGACTATGTAGCCAAGTAAACATTTGAATAATATTTGATGTTGTTGTAAAGGTCCTAATTAAGTACAGTATAATATTCATTTACTCATTAAACTTTGGAGATATCATCGTTTTAACTGTAGTATTAAAGATCCATGGAGTCATCAATATTTCTAGGGGTTCAACACTATTTTTAAGGCAGAGAGAATTTTACAACCGTATGCCCTCATTGAATCAAATAACAGTATTTTCAGGCCAAATGGTCCAGTCCTAAATTCATTATTTTTATAAAAACGTAATAGAGTAAAAGTACAAAAATCAAATGCTGATCATTGCACTATAAAATTGATGATGGTAAAGATAAGTTTTTTTGTCTTTAAATTCGTCGAATAGATTAAATCTGATCGACTTTATCACATTTAAAACTCTGACAATTAAAGTCAGCAAAATTATTACTATGGTAAATTATATATAAACGGTAATTTCTTTCATACCTTTATTGAATAACATTACACACAAATCATTCCTTTAACATTTTTCAATATACCCTCCTGCATGATCTACACACTTCTGCCACTGATTTGGGAGTTTCTGTATTCTTTATTCATAGAATATTTATTTATTTATTCTTATATACGGGTAAACCCATTTACATAAAATACAAAACAAAAAATTTAGAGAAAATAACATTAAAACTAAGACTAAATCTAAAAAACACAAAACACACAAAAAACATATAAATCTAAAGACTAACATCGAACTCAACTTTTAGAAATAATACAAAATATAAAATATAATATAGTTACTTAAAATTAAAATTATAATTAAGATACATGTAGTCGCGAACAAAAGATAACACATCAAAACAAAACAAACGGCAGCATTAAATATTATAGCATAACCACCGCTTGATTACCCTGATGGAGTTGTAAAACAGATCGATATGTGAGGACTTCTGATTGCCTGTACGCAATAACCTAGTCATTGCTGAACAAAATCCATAGTTAGTTCTATGAAATGACACATTGAAGAGTTCTGAAGAACGAGTTCTCATTGTCGTATTCAAGGATGTTCTGTCTAGTAAGCAAGGACAGTCAAGTTCACCTGACAACAACTTTTATAGGAAACAAATATCAGCTATGTTACGCCGATTTTGCAAAGATTGTAAATGCATTTGTACTAAAACATCACTATATTGATAATTGTGCCTGCTCAAACCCATTTTAAATGCTACTATACGAAGAAATTTATTTTGAACTTTCTCAATATTAGCTATATGTGTGTTATAGTGGGGGTTCCATATGACAGAACAGTACTCCAGAATAGATTTGAGGGTGAGTTGCTAGCCAACTGCGTATATGCTCCCCGATTTCTTCATTTCTTCCAAATCGTTTTCCTCCCAGTGATTCCTTCAGAGAATCGAACAAAAAATAGCAACAAGAGGGCAGGTCAGGGCTATCAGTAGGGTGCTCGAGGGTTTCCCAGCCCATTTCTTACAGTCTATTCCTTGTTTATTGTTTCAAATACGCGGCTTTTGTCAACCGTAACAACTTGCAGTTGTAATTCGCATACACTGTATAATGGTCATGTAGAAAATCCATCAGTAAAATTTCCCTTAGATTCAAGAACAATCGTTGCGAAGACTTTTCCAGCTGAGAGGATTTATTCTTTCTTCGCCACTCCTTACTGGCCATTTTAGATAATGCACTTTAAAAAGGCCTTCACTTCTCGTTAAAATCTCTTCAGAAGCCTTTCAGCGATCTCCGACCTTATCTGCTTTTGGTTTCCAGTTGACAACCTCAGAACCCATCGAGCACTAAGTTTTCGCCAACCAAGTTGATCAATGATTATTGATTGAACACTTCCATATCTGACACTAAATTCTGAGGTTATTGCTTCTACGGTTAATCGGCGCTCACGTTTAATAAGCTCTCGAACTCTACTGTCATTGTCTTCTGTAAGGCTTGTCCTTGGGCGTCGATTATGGTTATTGTTCTCGTCCACGCTTAAATTTCCTCACGCACACTATGCCTTCAAACAAGTTAAAATTTCTGAGGGCTTAACGCCTTCATTGGTTAAAAACTTAATGATAATCTGTTGCGCAATAGTCGAATGTACCTCTTGCTCTGTGATGGCTGTACTGTACTGTGTGCTGACTACATATCATACAATAGTACCTCTTGTGTGACAAAGCCAACCATGCACGCGAATCCGACTCGCTTCCCCACTCCTCATAAGACACTATTCCACACAACATCATCTAACTCGAAACTTTATTCTAAGCAGAATAGCAAAATTACCACTTATATTTGATTTACCCTCGTATATTAAGTGATTTCCTTGGAACAAACATTTATATATGTGTGCCGAAAGATTTGATAATTACCGTGTTCCATTCAGATTTATTTAAAAAATTGATGCAGAATGGGAGGATTGTAAACATCACCAAAGACCTCTCGAAAAAAAAAAAAAAATTACATTTGTGAGAAATTTTGAACAGTTATTTTCGGTAGCTAAGCGAAACCCTTTGCTGAGTTTCATTGTCCTAAGTTCTTGTAGACAGTAGCTACGAATGATTTAAAATAGGGACTTTTTTCATATTTTCGCAAATAACTCGCTCATTAATTAATCAATCGTATCGAACAGCATCTCACTTAGTAGGTTCTAAAAATGTGGGTACAACACACTGACCTTTGATAGTGTAAATTTTTATTCTGTTGTTCACAAAAACTGGCAAAAATATGGTTTTTGCTATTTTAAACACATCGTGTTAACTAAGAATTAAAAATGTGTCAACAAAACTTTTTATGTGTTGTGGGGTGAACCTTCTTCAAGAAAAAACATTCATACACCTGGGGAATTTTTTTGCAAAAATAGTATTAAAGTAATGCTAAGTTCCCTACTCTAAAAGTAATCGGCTTAATACTAGCAGTGCCAAATTCCATTGACGCAAGTGTTTTGAATATCTCTATATAAAGTACCATTACCATTAGATTCTTTACGTTTTCTCAGTTTATTTTCATCATTTAAAAATACGATTAAATAAATAAGATTGATACCAGTAAAGTTAACAGTTTTTTTTGTAAGAAGAAACATTGAAAACCTTATATGAGCCTAAAAGAAAATTTTCAAACCAATATGTATATAAGTTATACAGAGTAATTTATATTTAACCCACTGGGACAACAGCTATAAAAAAGTAAAAATAGTTAAACACACCGTAGACTTGTTTTCGTTAACTAATTGTATGAAAAGTTTTCGTAATGTTTTTATTTGCACCACCTCTTTCAGAAAAAAGTAAGAAAGGTACAAGTAATTTGCCTCCTTTAATTATATGACTTTTTTATTACAAGAGCGACTGTTACATAAAACAACAAAAGGTAGAAAAATAGCGGGTGTAAAATAACTATTTAGTAGCTTCTTTTCTCTTGAGAAAGCACTTTTAAAAATATTTGAAATGTACTCAGCAATAAAAAATTAATTACATTTCTGCACTTCAAGTTTTACAGACAATTTCTCCTTTTTTACCAAGTTTGGACCTGCAAATGCTTGGAATTTCCTAGTTAAAACGGGCTGGAAATGAACCCCATGGAGTTCCTTGAATATATTTAACATATGAATGAAGGCATGCTCCGGTAGATTTTGAATCATTAAACAAAGTCTGGCAGCTAGTCCAGTGGTGGCGTTTCTTTTATGAATGAGGGTTGATTTTAATACCACCAGGAGGGCTAGCAGAATAGATAAAGTTAGGAGATTATACTCAAAAACAGTTTGAATAAGGGATGACAGAATAGCCCGTACTTTGTGGTTGTTAGGGATAGCTTTGCAAGTAAAATCTTTTGAGTGTCTGCCAAACCCTTGAGACAAAGGATTGAGAAGAGGGTACAAATATAATTCCTGTTTCAAAACATCTTCTTGTACACATTATTACAGTTTTTTGAGGTATACAATTTTGATTAAATCATTATAACTTCAAACGTACGTAGGGGTTTTATTTACATTTTTTTTCACCAGCTCATTTTCCGATATTTCCAAATCGTTGTAGTTTTCTCAAAACAAATGCATACATTGTTTACTAAAAATACTTATGGCATCTTTACATTTTAAGATGTAAAAGCACAAAGTTTTGTATCCTAACACCAAACTTTTATTTTTTCACTCTACGCACATTTCAACATCTAAGATGCCATTATCTGGAGTAAACTAAAACTGGTATCCTCGTATGCTAATCTCAGAAATTACGATATGTATTTTGATACGGTTTTTACTGTTAGATAGACCAATCCAAGACAAAGCTTATTATTTTTATAAATATTTTCTGATCCCTGCAAATTATTTGAGTTTGTTGGTTAACAACATACTATTCTTTAGCGAATTAAAGGTGATCGATGCTTTCAGTGTTTTTCCTCTATTATATTAATTTTCACCCCAAACCTTTAGGCGCAGTATGTCAACTTTTATATGATTTTTTCGAATGCCCGAATTCCATTTATTGTTTGACTTTGGAACTGAATATCCATACATATTGCGTGTCAACTGTCATGTGATGCGCTTCTTCTCGCGAACACTCAACGCCGTTTCTACAGCTAAGTAGAGTAAATAAACCCTGAAGATAACAGCTTGGGTTTGAGTCTTAAAAATAAAGTTTGGTGTTGTGGTATATTTACACATCTGTGATACCCCAATAGGTTTTCAGTTCTAATCCAAATTTTCATATTTGTTTTTGTAAGTAAGTTTATTCTATTGTTATCGTATCCTTATTAAAATAAACGTTCGATGTAATTTGCTTCATTTGTAGTATGATGTTATTTTTTAATGGTTAGAACAAAAGTTGTAGCATATTACATACATAAGAAATGAGAAGTAAAAGTGCTGTAGTCTTACGATTACCTAAACATTTCCCAATGAAGATCAGTTGAATTTCTGCAAAATATAAAACATCAGAGCTAGTTCCCCCTTTCACCTGTCTGGCGACGCATATGGACCCAGCTAACAATTCGAGACGATAGGATCTGATTCCGATTGTTTAACTTGCGACTGTGAAATAACTTTTAAGCGAGAAAGAGATGATACAACCCAGTGAGAATTTTGAAAAATGAAAAATTATTCAGGTAAAGTATTTTATTGGGATAAATCTTACTTCATGGTGGCGCTACATTTAAGTACTGTCAAAAGTTGGTCAAGTAGCAGCTCTTTGACCAGTGATAACTTAAGAACGGGGAAAGTTAGAACTATAAGGGTATGGTGCGGTCTAATTAAAATTTGAAGAAAGGTTATATATAGTTTGTACATAAAACTGCCATGTAGGTACTTACTTGATCTTAGCTTCAGTATTAAAATTAATTTTCTGTAACCTGTGGTGAAGGCCATACAATTAAGTGGATGCAATTGTCGTTGTTCGAAACCAGGGGTGTAGTTTGTAGTTAATTCAAAATAGTTTGTAATTAAATCGTAATAAATGTTTAAACATCAAGATGAGGGCTCTCTATTCGTCTGCATATACAGTGTGTTTACATAAGCTGGAGTTATATTGAAAACTTTGTATGAATAATATTAAAAAAAATTGTTTTTCATAGAAATATCATGTTTTCAAGTTTGTTTTTGATTACAGTAAGATTTGGCGAAGGCGAAAGTATCAAAGGACAATAAAAAATATATACTAAACTAATTATTAATTATCCGACTTCAAGATATAGAGGGTCTATTCATCTACATATACAGTGTGTCTGGACTCAAAGGGAAAGTTTTTTATTAAAAATACCACTTTTCTCCTAGGTAAAATAACACTCTCTTGTCAATAAATTTTTATCTCTATAAACAATAATATTGACGATTCGACAGTATATAATATCTCTAGCCAACATAAATATTACAACATTAAAAAAATACCAAGTATCGAACCTGCCTGCTTTAGATTTTCTATCCAATGCTTTTCCATCTAAACTATTTTGAGAGAAAATTCAGCAAAGGAGAATATAAACACATTACTTTCTATCTCCGTTTTCGGGATCAAAAGTAGTTATTCTCCACAATCTCTATATGGAAAAAGTTCGTCAATTTGTTGTTGCGTATTTAAAGGACGAACACACTTTCAAATTTATAGTAGTATTTGGAATAAACTTGTTAAAGATGATATAGTATGGAAACTACAGTCACGTAACTTGTGAAATAAGTGGGAGAAATAGATAAATTATTTTTATGTGATAATCTTAATTAAATACCGCAGAGTAACGGTTTCTACAAGCGCACATTACGAATGTAATATACTCGAACTCAACACTTAATTAACTATCTCAGCTGTGACAATATTTTATGGGGTAAAACTAACCAGTTAGCGCTGAGCTTGAATTTGAAGTTTATAGTGTCTGCAGATCTCACTGGTGATGTATACAACCTGTGACATTTAGTACAATGTTGTAGGTTATTCGCGTGTGTTAGCAGATTATTTTATTTTCTCTTTTTTTGTTTCTCAACAATGTACTGAAAACTAGGTCAATAAATAACTTAAACATAAAATCATTCATTTGTGAGTTTATTTGCCTAAAAGTTTTGGGGATGTGATGATAGAAAATGCATTCTAATCTTCTGTTAAAAGAATCTCCTTTAATGCTTTATATACATAAATAAGCGGAAACCGTCGGTTTTAGATAATCTATATATAAATAGGCTAAGACAAAACGGTTCTGTGCCACTTTATCCTCTATTCCTCAACCGTTTTGCTTTATTTTTCTTTTGTTTAGTAGCTACTGACGACCTTTAGTGCAGAATGCTAAAACTAATTTATAATATTGGTTCATTCATTAAATAAAATATACCTGGTGTCAATTAAGTCCAGGGACGGTTGAATATTTGCTAATGTACTTAATATCTGGAAAAGGTCAAGGTCTTTCCTTTATTAACTTTGACCAAGGAATCCGATGGTGACCCTGGAACCTCATTACTTTGTAGATATGGTTTGTAAACTGTAATCAGAATTATGTTATTTGATCAATTTATTCCTGATAATATTTGAAGCGAAAGCTTCTTAACGAAGGCCCACACATATGAAAACAGGTGAGCAAGGAAATGAAATGCATAACTTTCGTTTGTTTCGACACGACACGACTGACCGACCCACACCACACACTGCTTCGAATTTACAATACCCATCAAATTCAGTCCTCTGGGGAAAAAACAGGGACCAGGTAATATATTAAGAGCCTCCTCTTCTATAGAAAAACAATAACAAATAGGAAATAAACCAATATAACATCCAAGTAATATAGAATACCTGCACAAAATTTGCTTTTCGTTCGAATAAACACTCCAATTCTCTCTTTGTCATATATTAAATTGCAGAATTGAAATACGTCGGAAATTAAAAAGAATACCACACAAAAAGGCAACTTGGCATTAAATTTTCTTATTATCAACGAATCTAGTCTCATAAATGGATGCACATTAAACAAAACATGTCATTTGTTTACATCATTTTGCTGTCGTAATAAACAAAGTACGTTTATCACTCCTAGAGGCACTGATGTATTACATACAGCCGAGACTTTTCTATCTTCTGAAGAACATAATTGAATTAAAGACAATTGGTCAAGAGTCTAAAGCGCACTGCTGCACATCAAAAGTTATCGACTTCGTAACCGACAAAGAGTTGTTCTTTATTATATTATGTCATTAATAATTAATTTTATGTACTATTTTCAATTTAAAAAAATTAAACTTTAAAACTTAATATAATATTACATAGAAAGTGACGTAAAATTTTTAAATTGTTGCTACCGCTGAATATATAGGTATATAATTTATTGTTTTGTATAAATGCTATGAACCAAACGAACATTTCTTTGACATCTTTTCTTCTAATACTTCTTCAATATCTAAACGTATATTTCTTTGCAGATATATTTAAATTAAGAATTAAATTAGGATTGATACTTGATTTGCAACAAAATAATGACAATTATTTTAATTCACCTGATATTTATATCTATTACTAAGAGTGACACAAAGAAAGACAAATAGAGACAGTGAAATAACGAGAGAAGGCAGGAATATTTCGTAAGAAGCTTTCGCATCCATCGTTCGGTCTCTTTTTTATTAATTTTAATTTTATACTTTTAATTTAGATTATTTTTATTTTTATATATAATTTCATATAATGTGGCTAAGATTAGAAAAGTTGTGAATTTGTACCCAGACCTTAAGAGTCAAGATAAGTTAAATCTGGCAGCCCTGATGGTTATGGCTATCTTCGTTGTAGGGAATTTGATGATTTAAATTTGGGATTTCATATTATTATTAGCCATTAGGTTATTAAAGCACGGTGGTAAAGCTAACTTTTTATTCCATGTGTAAATTTCAAGATTGGAATTTCATTCGCGAAGAAAAGTTTCCAACAAAAATAGGTATTATTTAACATTAATTAACAGCAGGTACATTGTATTTATTTATATTTTCCATACATAACAGAAATAGTCATCACTTATTAAAATTAATGAAAATTATATTGAATCTTAAGACATGTGGTTTATTAATATGTTATCTTTTATTGTTATTTTGTAATACTAATACTAACTTTTGCGTTGGTTGCTTGCAATTTCTACTTACTAGTTGAAATCGTTAACTGTGAAATGTTAAAGATTCTAATTCGTTTTATTAAGTACTCAATTTAAAGCTATTAAAATTTTTCAATCTCATATTTAAATATATTTGAAGGCATAATCGGTTTACAGTTTTCTGACCATGTATTTTTACATTATATGGGCCCATTCCTACAAAATCCTAAGTTTTATTACAAGGTAGCTGACTTTTAAATAAAATAAACATCGCATTGACATTTTAAAATGTGTATTAGTTCAAATATAAAGAAATTCAATTCATTTACTGATTTGTTATGGTAGGTTAGGTATTTACACATCTATTCTACAATAAGACATATATATATTTTTATTCGTCATATTTTTCCTTCGAAATCATACATAGCTGGCGTTGACCGTCAAAACATTGAGTAATTATATATGAAGGGAGCGTTAGATTGGTTTACAGTGACAGGCTAACGCTCTTTCAGACCATCATGCGAAGACTATCTTGGATATTTCAGCACAAAGCATTGATATTGTTTAGTGGTAAAATGGTCATTGTAGTAGATCAGTATTGATTTTTCGGCAAGTTGCAGTAACTTTCATATTAAATATTCTGTTTTTGATGTCAATTTAATTATTTTTTTAATATATTATTATCACAATATTACGAAGGTTTTGTATTCTCATAGGGTTGTTGATCATCTCTTTTCTTTAATAATCATAAACTCGAAGTACAGTTACAGTTATACAAGATAGTTCAAAAAAATGTTAGCTAAAATTGTTATATAGAGTGTTCCCATAAGCATTTGCAATTTGGATGAAATATATTCGGGATTGGTGAATTTATAGTTATGTAGCATGGCTCAAAGAAGTTTGAAAAAATTGTAATATAGGATAACCCATATGTTTCATAAACTCTTTTTGTAAAGAATTGCACATTCCATACCCGGGTAAAACCGCGGGTAACGGCTTGTGTGTGTTATAACGATAAACTGATCAATATTTGTTCAAAACTTAAAAGGTTCCTTATTGGAAAAACCTGAAGAAAACATTGGGTTTTCTTCAGGTTTTCTTACGACATGTATTGACATGGCTGTAAGAGATACAATAAGATTTGAATATGGAAGCGGAATGATAAACACCCAAGAGAATATAAATACTGGGATGTGAGGTTAACAAAAGATGGAAATGGCGAAAGAGATATTCTCCAGAAAGTAGGAAAAGGGAAAGCTGTTACAATTTAATTGAATTCGATGCTATCTGTTTTTCATATATCCTTATTCCAATAAGAATATAAGCAAAACACCAAAAATATATTTATATAAAACACTGATGGAGACTACCGTGACTTATGGCTCAGAAATATGGGCGGTTAAAATAAAATTAAAGGACGAATAAATGCCGCTGGCGAAGATACTGTCGAATTACTTTAAAAATCACGGACCTTCTGACCAAAACAAACAGATTATGGGTATACAACCAATTCTCACTGATAAAATAGAAAAAAGCCATTATAGTGGTAGCGACAAATGAGAAGAATTACTCAAGAAATATTGCCGATTAACGCTCTGCCTAAGAGAAGGCGAAAAAGGGAAGAATTCTGTGTCAAAGGTATAGGAAATGCTATGATTGAGAAGGGTCATGGCAGAACAGATGATGTTTATAAACCACGATGTAGCGATTTTTAAAAATAGTTGCTATCTTGCCTAATATTTGTCTAAATGTTTTATCTTCGTATTAAACCAGCCTTTTATTAAAACTACGTTTTCCACCTAATTCTTTAAATAAAGCCATGACGCCGTTATTAGCATACGCCGCTAATACATTTACGTATTAAAAATCTCTTTTATACCAGTTTTCCGGTAATTTAGATTTTTTGCGACATTAACTGGTGTAAATGCCTATTTGTAGAAAATTTATATTCATAGAAAGTACCCTTGAGTATGTTATTTTCACAATATGAAAAACCTTTAATGGCGAATTTTAAAATAATGGGTACCCATTATTTGCACTTATTTGCAGTAATGGACAGTTGTGAAATATAACCTGTTCTGGATAAAGGCAATTCATGAAGATGGAACAGTCATTTTACACCGATGGAAATAACAGGGATGTAAATATACCCCCGACTATTATATGCTTCTGGTTATCGATCTCGCTAATAAATTTTCCTTGCTCCTACTGCTGTATCTACTCAGGTGTATTATTCTAGGCAATTTAATCTCTCGTCTCCGACTATTGTTTCCAGGCACTGAAACGTCGAGTGTCTTGAATTTCTGTATATTGTACATTACGAAACAATTTGGAATTTATGAGATGTTTTCGAACAATTTCAGGGTAGAAGAATGATGGTAAAAGAAATTACTTCAAAATACGATTAAGATGACTGTTATTGCCTTTGAGAATATTTGTAGTGAGAACACGGAATAATCAATTAGCTACTACGGACTTTATGGGCCTTTGAACGCAAGATTACATATTATTTCTAGATGTAAACCTTCATCAGTTGCATTAACTTCAATTTTATTTATTTATTTCAAACATGTAAAATGATTAGCTATGTAAACACGATTTGATTAGTTACATCTAGAAGTTTCCGGGAAATCAACCACTAGAGTCTCCCAAATCGAGAGATTAACTAAACCTTTCAAACCAATTAGTAACCTTTAAAGACTATGGCATTTCGGGTTGTTTTTTCGTGGTCTATTTCCTCAGATCGTTGCAACTACGGCAGACATTTTCAGACGTGAATTAGTATGTATTCTTGTCTGTCGGACCACGACGTGTCTTGCTTGGCCACTGGCAATGAAACCTTTCATGGTTTTGGTTTCACGCGTCGCAGAGGGGGATATTATATTCCATTCAGTTTTAGACCTTCTTCTTTTCTTTTAAAATTGTTCTGATGTTTAACGTTATTTATAATAGCAGCATACCGATGCATTATCAACTACATCCCACTAACATTCTCGGGAACGCTGAAGATATATTTTCTTGCATTGATTGTCTAATGAGGTAAATAATCTTTAGGATACATTTTTTGATAAAGGCTCCTGGATTATTGCCTGTGACTCTACCCGGAGTTGTTTTCAGGTGTCCTCACACTTCTTCTGGAATCTAATAGCTTTCACTTGCAACGTTTCCTAGTAATCTGTATCCTTTTACTCTTC
The DNA here is from genome assembly GCA_034190945.1 of Octodonta nipae. Classification (NCBI taxonomy): domain Eukaryota; kingdom Metazoa; phylum Arthropoda; class Insecta; order Coleoptera; family Chrysomelidae; genus Octodonta; species Octodonta nipae. The sequence continues at coordinate 176,305,178 of CM067216.1, forward strand.
GCAGATCCTATTGCAGTTTGAAGCTTAAACCACCAGTTGAAGTCTACATTCACAGAGATGACCGGCATTAATTTTCTACACCTAAGATAAAATCAAATGGTATATCTTATTTTTTGTACAATAATTTTCAAAGTGAAAACATCTGATTGCACGTTGGGCCACCTTTGGATAAAGCTTCGTGAAATAAGTAAAGGGGTAATGTCATATACCAATATGCACATTTGAAATTTTTAGATAATAATATGCAACTAGTTTGCAAACAAAGCGAGTTATACTGTATGACTACTTGCCGCAGCTGGTTGCAATTACTGGAGGTTCAGTAACGTAATTAAAAATGGATCTGTGTGGAGATAATTATATAAATAGATAGTATATAAAATGTCTTCATTTAGGAGTTAAAATGTCAAGTTTAGCTCTGATGTACGAAATACATAAACAATTATTTAAGATTTCAATCAAGATGCTATCAAAATTGTTTTGATAATACCAAATATGTATTCGATACATATAGTTTAGTCATTGCATTTGTTTTTGATCATTTTTTTGCCTTTTGCCCGAAATGTACCCTTGAAACCATGTTTACTATTATCGGTAATGTTGTATAGAACTGGAAAATTTACAAAATAAGCTGTAATAAGTTCAAATCCATGAATTTGTTGCTTAGAAGGTTTCTACTTCCAAAGGCAGCTTTCTGGAAGATGATAAGATCTTCCGCTGAGGTAACATGACCCTATAAAAAGAGGCTTCCTTATTTTGAAAAACTATCAAGTTACGTAGGGCAACAGACATTAAACGAAAATATTTAGCATTTTTTTAAATATAAAACAAAAAATATAGAACACGGTGATGTAGGTTTTGTTCTTCTATTAATTGGGTTAAGTATTCTCATAAATTTCGTAGACATTTTGGATATAATGGGTACATAATTGCAGTAGAGCTTCAAAGCTTTCTACTTCTTATTCCAGAAGTTGTTGCTGGTTGTTGTTATATTATTTCAAATCTCTGTTTTTAAATTCATAATATTTTGGAAATGTCGCAAATCCTATTCTATATTTTACACAACTTCATTTGGAAATATTTTTTGAGCTGTTTTCCTTCGGAAGACTCCATTATACCTCTATATTGAGTTCCTTTTCCGGAAAATATTCCTGGATTATTGTAGATCCTTTATAAATGAAAATTCGTATTAGTCAGCTAATATTTTGCGTTCTTTTGGACTGGCAATACTGGCTTCCTAACAATAACTATTCTTTTATATGGCGATCTTTCGATAAACTTCGGAGACGACGTGTTACCACAATTATCGTTTTTTTTTTCATCTTAAAGGTTGCTGACGTAAAAGACATTGGTCGGAGAAAATAATGGACAAGCCAAAAACACTTTTGTTGTTTCTTTGTTCACTTTGTTCCAAAATTATATGATTACCCAAATTATGTAACTAAGTTAACCGTTATTTTCAAAAAATGTTTATAATTTTGTCTAAATGTATTAAAATTACAATTTAGTTTTTTTTATGACTGTGACTGATTTTAAAATATGCAAGTTATTTCTTTTGATTGTAGATTATATTGCCAAATTTGAAAACAAAATGATTTTTTATTAATTATATAAAAAGAACATTCAGTCGTCATTTTTTGGTTTTTCTATTGTAACATTTGGATTTTAGAATTGTGTAGCTTTTAAAGAAATTTTAATCCTATTTTATTAATTATTAATTTTATAGACAGCTGTATAATAAATCAGTTTTAAAAACAATTAGCTGTAAGAGAAGATGAAAAAACGAAAGTTTTAGAACATCGATGGAACCCAGGCGGGACTAAAGGGCTCCAGCTACACCCCCTTGCTCCGAAAAGCATCTGAGGTTTATATCACTAAAACCTACCCTCAGCGGGGTCAAGCTCTCCCCAAACGACGAACCTGGATCCACCAGAAACATTGAAAAAAAAATTAATTCTACGCTATAAATTAACAAATGAACTTATTGAAATAATAACACAATCGAAACAAAAATCTGTATATTCAAGGAAAAACTAAAGGTCTATTCGGACCTCGTTTTCAGTGGCTTTAAACATTTATTGAAAATATAAAATGCAAACGTACGAATTAATGAACACAAGAATTACATAAAGAAACGACAATTTGAAAAATGGAAAATTTGTGAACATGACAATTCAACTATACTTCACAAAGAACAACATAACCCAATAAAACATTTTTTTTTAAAAATATAACCGACTTCCACCTATAACTAAAAAGCTAAAAATAATTCAATTCAATGTTGTTAGGTACCTACCCAGGAAGTAAAAAATGTAAACATTAAAAGGTGCTCATTCTGTACAAATTAATTACCTAACAATCTAGTATATTTTTGTAGTCGGTGCCAAGCAAATCTAAAATCTTTCATTGCGTACTTATCTACTACTTCACCAAACTTTATTGTTGCTTGGCACCGACATTGAATGTGTTATTTATTTGCTAGAGTTGTATTTTGTTATAATTATTTTTAGCTTTTTAGTTATAGGTAGAAGTCGGTTATATATTTTTTAAAAATGTTTTATTTGTTTTTCTTTTCGTTTTAGGTTTTATCTCTATGATATAAATATATGTTAATCTACGTATACTAACACCATAACACATATGCTGCAATAAGGGTTGCCTCAATAATTCATATCTCATTGTATAAATAGTCAGTAATAATCTTATATTATGTAAATAATCACCACATTTACAAAACAGTCTCTATATTTAAAAAAAATGTCAAACAATTTGGGGTCTGGTATGTAATCAATGGAAATAATAATATATTTCATGATTATTCCCATAAAATTTAACATGCCTCAACAAACCGTCGAAATTAATCTAATATTGTTTGGTAATTTACATTATTGTAGAATCACGTTTGGTGAAATATTACATAAGATTTTAAGCCTTTGTAAAGTATTTTATATATATAGTGAGTTTATTGTTATTATAATTCCAAATAATAAATGAGTTATATGTTTAAATGAGTTCGGATTGCATTTTGCAGTTAACAAATGTTCATTCTACAAATTTCAAAGAACTGGGCAAACTCGGTTTCTGGTAATTGAGACGCCAAAGTCAGAAAAAAAAACGCCACAACCCAACACAGACTATCTGAGTTATTTACCAATTAAGTGAAACTTTACTGGATTTTTTCTTTGATCAACATTAATTTCATTCTTTTACCCCAAAACCCATTACGACTAATTAAAGCGATTTCATTACAAAGTTCAGCGTACGTGCTATGTTTTCACAAAATCCAGATTTAAAAAGTTACCTCAAACTCTGATAGTTTTGGTGAAAGCGCTAATTACGTAAACCGAATATAATAGCTTTCTGCATTTTTCTATTTTTAGAGAGAGAAAATATCGATTTTGTATATGTGCAATGAACTATATTATCTTTTACCAGACGTCTTTATTATACAAAATATCGATTTTGTATATGTGCAATGGATACTTGATATTATCTTTTACCAGACGAATACCAAACGTTTATTATGACAATGGGAAATAAAACTACGTATATTGCAGGAATACCAAACGTTTCAAAGTCTATTCTGACTTCGTTGTCAATGGCTTTATAATAAATATAAAGCCATTGACAACGAAGTCAGAATAGACTTTGAAAATTCCTGCAATAACGTAGTTTTTTTTCTATTGTGGTGTTGATATGTTTTGTTATTTACCAAATAAAAAACGATAAAAATAAACTAGACCATGCCACAAATATGCTTAAAAAACATGATCTTTTATATTTGAGGTACGTATACAAAAAATATTATTGTAAAGTTAAAGTTATTGACCTTCTTGAAGAGTAGATTTTGATATGATATATTTGTGCGATATTGACTGTGCCATTTATTTATAAATGGTCTAAAAGCTGATTTACCAACAATGCCAACTCACACACTGACTTTCCTTAGAAACTTTTTCCGTCGGTCATAGAGAGAGGGATTTTAGAGAATCAATACTTCTTATTCACTGAACCATGTAAATAGAATGTGGCTTTGTTGGAAAATAATTGTGATTCGAAATTGGGAATTATTATTATATCCTTTAATCACTTACGCAATTCTACAAGATATCAGGAAAGAACTGGAACACGGCTCAACTATAGTTTTCTGACTTCAAATTGGAGTCATTAAATTAAACATACCTTAATACAAAAGTGCTTCCTTAAAATGTTATTGCCCCTTAAAGAAGATGTGTTTCGGTATTTTTCATTAACCAAAATGGCGATCAAGCTGAAAATTGAACACTATGGATTTCATGTGAGGCCGAACAACACTAGGGTATAGGTTTTGCCGAATAATGTAGAGGACCCTGTCTGCTTTTTTTTTCGTCTTTTTCCATATTTTTTTCATTATTAACATTTTCGTTACTATGTTTGAATTTTTCGACACATGTGTTGTTATGTACTTAAAAATAATTTAGACTTGTTACTTATGACTTATTACTAACTATAATATTTTATCAAATTACATTTTATTGCAACATTAATACTACTATTTAGATAATAAAAAAAATCTTCTGAAACGTTTACCTAGATGTTGTCTAACAGGGAAAAATGATAGTGCATTAGTTCTAATTTCGTTTCTATTTTCACTAATTTTCCTTAATAATACTTCTCTTGTACCAGATGACCTTTAAACAATGGATTTCATGTGGCCCCATAGAAAGAATAATGGATTAAGAATTTCCACTTCCGCGTTCTATCCATCATTGTGGAAAGTAGTTTTTTAAATAGTTTTGCACAATCAACGCGAAATGAGCAGGAGCACCATCTAGCATAAACCACAAAGTGTTTCTAATATTAAGAAGAATATTTCGTAGTAAAGTGGAAAGAATGTTATCGAAAAAAGATCAGCAGTCATCGCGACGATGGAAGCGAAAGCTTCTAACAAAATATACTTCTGTCACTCGTTATCTCCTTTAATTTAATTAGGTTATGTTAGGTCTCTTTGTGTTATATTTATAAATGACATGCCTTTCAGGAAAATTAAAATTTAAAAGAAGGACAAATCAGATATGTTCTGCTAACATAAATACAAATGGGCATTTAATGCATTAGGGATTATCTATAACAAATAGCTATAAGATTTATTTCGCACCTAATGAAGCGGCAATGAACGGCAAGTGGTACAAGGGGGGCAAGGGAAAATTTTTGGTAATACCTTTTATCCTGAAATCAATGTTCTTATTGGTAGAATGGCTAGATTTTCTCTCTCCATTGATGGTGATGGCACTTATAAGACTGAATTCAGAATTTGAAAAAATTAACAATTAACAAAACATAACATTACACAATAAGTACGTACGAATATATGATGTAATAATTGCAACTTCCGTACTTATTTACGCACAAAATAATAAATATGGAAAAATAACCAGTGACTTATTCAGACATTGATTACATACCTATCTAGTATATTTAGTACCTATGTCTTGGGGTCAAGTCAACCCAATCTCGGTTTGTTTGACATACCTCTAATAAATATGCAAACGTTTCAGGTCTTAATTGTTGTTATTCATATATACAGGGTTACCTAAACTAAACTTGTAAATAATGGATGATGCGGCAGTAGATTTGTTTCATTTGAGATGGTGTCACGGCCACCTAATATAGATAATAAATAACAAACAGCGTAAATTCAGTATAATCTAATTAGAGTAAAAATACTTTGCTCGCACTGCTAATTTTCGAAAAAAATTGGTAGCCAGGGAGAAATCATTTTTTTAATTAAGTTCGTAATGTTATTTTTAATACAAAATTAAAATTTATAGGGTGTACCGACTAACAAAATTGAGTAAAAAGTACAAGCGTGGTTCGTCATGATTTTTTCCGACCTTCCTGTATTATAACTATATTTTTAAAACATAACGACTATCGATAATATTAAAACATTTTTTTCCAAAATTCTTCACCGTTTATTCACAATCGTCCACTTCATCTTCTTGTATCACTCTGTATATCAGATTCAATCTTGAACATGTGAGGCCTGAAATATATCTCTGAACAAAAAAATCTGGCCATAAAATTAAAGTTTCAGATATCATAAGTTCGTTTACAGTTTAAGCATTAGCTCGCCAAGTCTGGCAATACTTGTAATGTTTCTGTCACTTGTTTGAAGCAGGTACACAATAACAAATTAAGACCGTATATATTTTTTCAGTAACACATTGATTACACTCTCTTTAATACTGGTTTAATCACATCTCGCATTCGTGGATTTTTCTACAAAGTTGAGTATTTTGTTAATCTCTTATTCGTTCCACGTTTTATTTTTAAATAATAGCAATTGTTTCACTACTAAACATGATATATTTGCAATTGATACAAATTCCCCATTAATTTTTTTTATACTATTATTGATTTGCTGATAAAATGATTTCGTTGCCACTTCATCAAGAAATCGGTTCCTAAACTTCTGAAACAACTTTTTTCATTGACTACTCGTCAAGAAATTAATTAGTTAATTGGAAAACTTTTTAAGCTGGAGAGTTATTAGATCCACTTAATTTATAACGGAAACAAAAATAGACAGCCTGAAACGAAGTTACTGAAAGTCACCTATCGACTTATTAAATTTAGAGGGTCGAACACAAACTGATAGATACTGGAGTTGAAAAAAAGCTTAGGCTCGTTTACGGTCTTTTGATCGGGGAGCATAAACTTTGCGCGTTTTTTGTGAACGCGAGATCTTACGCATATCAAACAGGAGTAACTATTGAAAATATTACAAATTGTAGAAAATTCGCAAAAATGAGCTTTAGTTATTTGGCAATAATATAGCAGATATTATGAAATTCACATCATGAACAGTCTTCCCTGCAAAAACTAATAATTATCCACTAGCCAACAGTTCGGGAAATTACTCTCTTTTTTGTGGTGAAGTAGATATTTCTATTTCAGTATTGAAGCTCGTGCAGTACTTTTTGGAATTGATTTTGTTTCTATTTTATTTTAACCATCTTTTAAACTAGATACAACATGGCACTTCTTTGTTGCTGAAATGTTTATGATTGCTTGCCCGCAAATCATACTTCACGGTTTTTCAAAAATATCAAACTATCTGACCAATTTCTCTGCTTGTTTTTGGCGCTTCATCAGTAGCTGATCGGAAATAACTTTATCGAATTCTATTAGTGGATTCTATGACCGAACTTCATTAACGAACTATCTTTCGTTATGAAACTAAACTAGTATGACGTTTGTCAGTTTTTTATGTTTTTGTTCCTACTTATATGACCTAACCTTATGGAACCTCGTTATGAAGTGTCTATCCATTATATATGTTTACATGATATATTTCAAACAATGCATCTATTTTCACAGATATCCATATTTTACATCTTCATCACAGCTGCTTCCTTCTAACGGTTAAAAATACATTAGGACTCTATAACTCAATTATTGAACAGCTGTGTGCGCATCATGTTAAATGTTCATTCATAACATGATGCGCAGGTGTGTTATTGTTCGCCTATATATATATATATATATATATATATATATATATATATATATATATATATACTGTTATAACATTCATTTGTCGCCACTAAAATTTAAGGGAACCTTCTGATAAAAAAATTGCGGATACGGAACAAAATCGGCTGAATATAAAAAGCAGCATCAACAACAGCAGTCTCTTAAACTTTGATCAACGTAAAAAATCAGGTTGCGTGAAATCGAATACCATATAGACTGGCAGACTAGAGATCATGATGAAATAATCGAACGAATGATGTATATACGACGCCAGTGTTTTATGCGGGGCAGTTTGAGTTGGAAACAGCGTGTAGCACACCAACTGATAGTATTAGCTACTTTGTTTTGTAAAGACATGTAAAGTGAGTGAATATTTTGTGCATTTGAAACCACGGAATGTTTTATTTGTGTCAGAGTGGGATAAAGTGAACTTAGCTTAGTGAAATCTCAATTGATTTATGGCTACAACCAGAAGTATGACAGAAATGGGCGAGAACAACAAAAAATATTCAAATAAGTTGCCGATAAGCTGGACGAAAAATTAGTCAGAACCTGCAAAAGTCTGACAAAAAAAGAGAAACAAAATCAAGGTGAAATCCAACTAAGGTTAGTGAAATCTTTTGATGAAAAACGTAAAATTGAATTAATGTGGATTAAAAGCAACAAAATTTAATTAAGGGGTCATTTGCGAAATTTGAATAAAAGAGACAAGATGAACTTAAAATATTAGAAGAAAAGAAATAAGCTGATGAATTAAAAAGGCAAGGTGACTCAAAGATGCAAAAGAAACAATTAGTAATGCTAGGTAAAGGTACTGGTCCTAAAAATACTGTTGAGACTCTTGAAACCAAAGTAGATGACATCGATTCCATTCAAAGCCAGGTAAAACTTGAAATCAGTTCAATTCAAAACACCGGAGATTTAAAGAGTGCAAATGGAATTAAAGAGCACTTACAGCGAGGAAAAGATCAGACCACTGTAAACACCGAAGGTTCCTTTAGCAAACCACCTACATTTGATGGTATTTCGTCTTGGCCTATTGAATCATTAGGAATAGCTAATGGATCGGACACCTAAAAAATATACCTCTCTGGACATTTCTTTAAGACAAAAGATACGACAATCAATCCTTGAGCCAAGTATACCAGGTGCAACTAAGTGGAAAAACACTAAACTCTGGAGACAGTCTACAAGAATTCGAAGCGGAAATTGGACATTTAGTATACCCGTCTGGTAGATCTGACCAGAGGAAACTAAAGATCAATTGGCCACACCTATATTATAAATGATATCAGAGACGTTGAAGTGTAAAGAAATCTAAGACTTAGTAGCATCAAGAAGAGCCTTGCTCCGGACTTTCTCAGAGGCCGTCATAAACATGTCCAAGCCGAGGGTGAGAGAGTTTCCTTCACACAGGAGGAATTAGAGTTACCCTTTCATGCGTTGACTGGTATGAACAAACTACTCCATCGGTTACAAAGAACTGGAACGAAAGGTGCCTGTTTCCGTTGTGGACGGACAAGATATTTTCAACGTGACTGCAGGGTAAGCCTACCTGAACCATCACCAATCAGAGTTGGCCAACGTAAAGATACTATCTCCAGTCAGCATAAGGCGACAAAAGCTAACTAACTTTCCACCAGCCCCCAGAACAGTATCCATTTAGGGATTTTATCGATGTAACAACAGCCTAGTCATCAGGGGCATTATCAGTGGTCAAGCAATCGCCCCCCAAGTTTGACAACGCGCCGTTGTCCAGCTAAAAACAGTCACCGGCGGCTCCATGTCAATACAGGGTGAGGCATATGTAGTGCTACAGATAGGAGACAATATAATCCGGCATAGGGCCCCGTAGCGGAGATTGAGGACGATAGACTGGGTATGTACCTAATTAGCCACCATGTCATAAGCCCGTTTACGATTCAGCGCCTTGCATAAAAATTAGCGAGATCCTCAACCAGAATTCCCGCTCGAACGGAACAAATTAGTCATGGGCAACTAGAAAGAACTGCTAGGAGCTGCACTGGAGTGGTGGAGTCCGTACATTTAGCTCATAGCTACTTGGTTGGACGGGCTCTAATATGTCCAACAACGACATCCGAATTGCCAATGGTGGAGAAATGGCTTGTTCCAGTAGACAACATCATCAACTACTACATGGACTACATGAAAACGACATACTTAAAATTATGCATTTTGTTTTCTATGTAAACGAATTGTTCTATATCTTTTTTGTTGGTATGATAATTGAGGTCTATGCACAATTGTCAACAGTTACCAAAGTAATTATTTTATGACACACTGTATGTTATCATGTCTATGTAAATAAATGCATGCATCTTAAGCGAAGTTACACAGATCCTGTTCCACAAAAAAATTAAATGTTTTATTTATGTTCCAGACACAATTATAAGGAATAAAGTGAAAAACATAATTATCCTGGCGTAGCAAAATAATGATTTTCCTCTTGGCATAACAATACTTTTGAATAATCATTATTAGACGTGAAAAATAGCAAATGGAAAATTTATCATTCCAGTTTTCCTTTCTGACACAGAACTAGGTCAAGATGCTTTCTAGAGTTGCGGTTATAAAGACTCCGAGGGCAGAAATAATACAAACAGGCTGGTCCAATGCGTGAATAATTTTCTTAAGTCTTATTAATAGACGCTAGAGTTTGTTTGTCTTTTTGAAGTGAATATACTTTGTTCTTTTGCTTTCTACTGTTTCAGCCGATGAGAAAACTTAATATAATTACTCAACAATAGTTTAAATAAAAGATTGGCTATTTTTTACTTTTGTATTAAAACAAAAAAGAGTAGGACAAACAATTACAGCTTAACGATAAAACAGCACTGGCTAAAGAGCACAGTGGAATTAATCTAAATCGACACTGTCTCAAAACCATATTTATTTGATCTAATTAAAATGAGTCATTCTGTTTACTCACAGAAGTTGTTGCGTTTTAATGTTGTTATGATTTGTTTAATATTATTTCTGAAAGCGCCTTTGGTTTGAGTATCTAATTTTAATTTGCTTGAAGTATGAGTCAGATAATCCCACAAATGTTAAATTTATTCTTTTCTGTATCGCCTCTTATGAAGTATGGCAAGAGTTTTTGGTAACATTATTAAATCAAACCAAAAAGTATCGTCGTTTGTTGGAGCACTTGCCTTTCCAAAGCAGAACTAATATTATTGTTTAAGTAGAATGACTGACCAATAGTAGCATATTTACTAATCAAAATTTAATTGAAGGGCAAAAATAAAATATAATGATCATTATTAGACTGGGCCAAAAAAAAACGAAAAATATTTTTTAACTGTACTGTAAAATTATTGTTAATGATGACGAAAAAAGTTTTCCTGGAATTTTGAGCCCCTATTAACAATATTAAGTGGTGCATCATTGCAAATGTTATTTTTTTTGCAAAAACATCGGAAATTAAATTCACCACAAAAAAGCTCTTAGTAAATTTTCGAAGGACGAGCTCTTTCTCTGTAATCAAGCTTCCAACATTAGTTAACTTTTTCAATTTTTCACTTTGTATTCGATATTTTCAAAACGACCTTAAATATCAATATTTTCATAAGATTGTTAAAGGAAATTTAATGCTGTACAAAAAAGGTCTCTTAACATTTTTCGTTGAACTCACTCCTTTCAAAGTTATTCGATGTTAAAGTTAAAGAAATAAAAATATTTTACCGTTTATTTCGACATAATTTTATCCAGTTGTATCATACATTTATGACTCAAATATGAAAAATATTTTTTTCTCAAATAAAAAATTATGCAAATAAATTATTTATAATTGATAAGCGGAATTGTTTTTACTATTACAGTAAATAAAATGCAATAAAATTTAATTTATGTGGATAAACAACGTTTTTATCAAAATAATACACTTTAGTAATTTGCTGAAATTTTGAGTCATAAAATATGATACAAGTGGAAAAATTATTTGAAAAATTTTTTGAATTTAACTTTAGTAATTTGCTGAATTTAGAGCATTTTTCTTTAGGAATTATCATTGATATTCACTGTGTCGTTTTAAGAATCTAGAATACAAAGTAAAAAATAAAGTAAACCAATTGAGGCTTGATACAGGCTCGTCCTAGTGAGAGAGTTAAAATTTCCTACTAGTCCTAATTTTTTAAAAAATGCGGTAACAATTGCGATGATGCACCACTTAATGTTGTTATTAACAAAATGTCAGGAAACGTTTTTTTACAATAATTTTACTGTACCATTAAAAAAAATTGTTTTTCGTTTCTTTGGCCTAGTCTAATCATTATATTTTGTTCTTGTTATCGTCACATGTCATAACCATCGTCACAATCATCACTGCTGTCACCAGTAAAAATTGCACTTTATCTCTCGCTTTCACTTAATTTTTAAGAACATCTTCTTTTTTCCTAGTGTTTGTGTTTTGAGTTTTTTAGAGCTGTTAAGCAGACTTTAGCTTCTTTATCTGACAGTCTTAGTGGTTATGACACTTTTTCTATTTTCTACAGGGAAACTACTACTTTTTTTAATCTTTGACACATTCTAAATAAAAGACCTGGGTCATAGCAAAACTATTCTTCTTTAATATTTATCACCCTTACTAATAAAAATCTATAAAAGTAAATTCTATTTAAGTTGGCATTGACCTTATTCTTAAAAAAATAGTTTACATAAACAACTGCTGCCTAAAAGTTACGCACACATAATGAGAAATGAAGTTAAAATGCAGTATTAGTTTTCATTGTGTGTGTTTCCTATAACACCGTTTCAAACGAAAAAAAAGGCTGTTAGATATTTTACCAACAATTTATGACCTTTTTATTATTATTTATTTTAATTACCTTTTACATACTTTAATAATTATTACAGTCGCAAGTTATAAAATGTAATCAATTCATATACGATATGCCCGCCGATATAAAAAAATAAAAGGGGGGTTTTCAATAGTTTTTACTAATATTTTAGCTTAATTTGAATATATATGCAAAAATATCCAAAACCATTATTAATGCAAAACGGAATTATTACTCATCAAACATTAAAGTATTTGGTTTCATTCGTTAGTCCCAAAAACATTTGTACAACATAAAACTTTTTTTTATAAAGCTCTGAAACTAAAAATGACCTCATTGAGGGTATTTGTAATGTCATAATGACTTGAAGCAAATATGGCGATAAATACCCAATTTAAAAGCACCCAGGTGGCTGAGTAATTACCCGACTCACATCACTAATATCAGCGAACATTTTTAGTTGTTCTCTGAAGCAAACCCATCTAGGTTCAATTAACTTAGTATGTGAATACTTGAGAAACAGTTTTCAAATTGATAACGATTGTGTTGGTATTATGGGAGTGTGGTAAAATCTTTTTTTTCCAGCTCACAAATAAGGGTTTTATGCTACTTTATACTCTAGAGAAAATCCGTAGAAGAAAAAATAAAACAGTCAAATCAAATATCTATTCAATTCTTTTAGAATGCATTAATACATTTGAACTAGAAGAAATATTTTAAACAGTTTGCAGAGGGTAGTTTTTGGAATCCTTGTGTTAATCACTATGTTAACCAATATGTTGATATATTCGTCGGGTTAGAAACATCTAACTGTTTGAAAGTAGTTGTTTACTCCTATAGTTTGATGTACGAGGGTGAATCAAATATGAACCGGACTTTTCTGTTTCTCGCCCTGTAGGTAATTCGAGTAGCGTGACGTCTCGATATATGTTAGGTAGGGATGCTAAGAAGAGGGGAGTTCGTCGGTTTGGCGAGGCGTAGTCGATGCGCTGTTAGTAGCATCATGTCAGAGCAAGAGGTGCATACGTCTGTTGCGCAACATGTTGTTATCAAATTTTTGGCGCGGGAGGGCGTTAGACCGTCTGAAATTTTGCGTCGACTATCTGCACAGTTCGGCAATGAAACACTTTCAAAGACCCAAGTGTACGACTGGCACAAAAAGTTTTCAGATGGCCGAGAGACAGTGGAAAATGAGCCTCATGCACGCCGTCCCACGACAAGCATCAATGAGGCGAATATCTACGCAATTCGTGAGCTGATTGAAGGCGTACTGCTGATCGATTTTCTGCACGAACGCCGTACAATTAATTACTGCGAACTACTCCAACAAGTGAAACTTGCCTATCGGCAAAAGAGGCGGGATATGTCTATCCGAAGTGTGATTCTGTTGCATGATAACGCTCGGCCACATACAGCTGCATTGACTCAAGGAAAATTGAACAAAATGCATTGGGAAACCCTTGAACACCCGCCTTACAGTCCTGATTTGTCGCCATGTGACTACCACATGTTTGGGCCACTTAAAGAAGAACTGGGAGGCCACCACTTTGAGGACAACGAAAGTGTACAAACGTTTGTGCCCAATTGGTTATCGACACGACCAGTTTCATTTTTTGTGAAAGGTATTAAAAAACTTCCGATTCGGTGGAAAAAATGTATACATAAGAGAGGAGACTATGTAGAAAAATAATATGTATTAAAATTTGTATTGATCGTACCAATAAAATTTTTAAAACAAAAATGCGGTTCATATTTGATTCACCCTCGTATTAATTCACTAGATACAAATCTTGTTTATCTATAATTCCAATTAGGTTCTTCTTTTACTAAAAATGATTTTGCTCTTCAGTCGTTTTTATTTTATATTATTATTTTAGGAATTGAGCTTTCACCTTTCTACCGTTCTGAGTTTAGGCATGTCAAATATAAGTTTATCACGTCAAACTGATTTAGATAACAGATTTTCCACAATATACTTAGGTACTATTGTTGTTTAATGCTTTGAGCTTACTTGTTCGAATCTTTTGTTAAGTTTTATCAACACATTCAGACAAATTACTTGGAAACTTTTAGCTTTCATGATACCACCTTCCATTATTGGTTTCTTAGTAGAATTATGTGGGTTTGAATTTTGCTTGTAATTTCAACAATAGGAAAGTTTTTGCTTAGAAGCATAAATACAACTATAAGGCAAGCTGACAAGTGGCAAATATAGAGTTACACGTTTACTGTCAGTTCGTTTTTAAATCAATTCAAAGATAATTATTGATTTTAGTTATAAAAGTTGACTGAGCATATTTGAAATGAAAGAAACCTTTCTTCTGCATTTTCTAAATGAAATAACAATCGGTGATTAAATTTAACCGCATTAAGAAAGAATGTAATATTTAAGACCTTCGTTGTGGGAAGAACTCTTTCCTTGTTATTAAAATATCTTACTTGAGTGGGCAAAGGAACTTTTTTAATCAGTTTTTTACGAAGTTAGATGCCCCAGAATTGTTCTCTCAAGAAAAGTCTTTGATATTAGATAATTTTGTTTTAAATTTTCCTTAATGGTAAACATTGGTTTGCTTAAATTAAAAATACCCTCGCGGCCTATTTTGTCCTCTTTATTAGTTTCTCAAAAATGTTTGATAATAAATATTAATTTGCTTTACTGTAGAATTATGGCTTAGAAAAATTGAATTTAGCTTTCGTATTTTGATTTATCGAAATGTCAGGAATAATAAAACAATTACATTTAACGGTGGTTTTATATCGATCGATTTTGTGAAATTCAGGACGAACGCTATCAACAAGTTTATTGGTTTCTCTATTTATGGTTTAACAGCGTCTATATGGAATTAATGTCCGCCTTCAATTAAATTAAAGGATTTGAATTACACAAGAACTTGTATTGTTGATAAATTACTTCGTTGCTAATGGATACCTTTAAACATTGGCTACCATATACGGATAAGATGTCAGAACAAGGCTGATGAAATAATAGGAGAATACACCATTTTTAACCGACTTCCAAAAAGAGGAGGTTATCAATTCGTCGCGTATTTTTTCGCTTTTTTTTTGTATGTATGTTACCTGATTTTTTCTCCTGTGGTGCACCGTTTTGAACGAATATGGTCTTGTTTAATAGAGTATATATCCGGATTGGTGAAACTTCAAATTTGGAAAAGAATTCTATTGGTAAAGTGATAAAATTTGTGAATGAACACATGCGTGCATGGAAATTGACCAATATCCCTAATATTTTAGTCGATTTTTCGATAACTCCTTATGCATGTGTATAGTTTTTTAACGTTTAATCTATTAAGGAAGATCCCTAGGTGATCTCATATACTTTTGTCCGAAGTGCAACTTGCAATTTTGCAGAAAATCGCCGAAAAATCCAAAATTCTTATAAAAAATTTCATCGAAATGACATAACAGACATTTCCTCATAAATATTTTAATTCCAACGTAATAGTGCGGTAATTTTAGGCACTGGAAGTTTTAATTGCGAATTTGAAAATTTTCTATGTACATCTCAAGCATATAGGTAGTAAAGCATAGTATTTTCAGCTCCTTAAATCAATGAGTACCAAGCTCGTTTTGTTTGTATACCAGGTAAATACATATTTAAATGCAAATTTTTCCATTTTACGAAGACGGTACTTTTAGGTGTCACATTCTCCCGGCCTAATAGAAAATTCAGTGACAACACATGTCAAACTTTAAACTGGTACTTAGTGGCCTATAGACAGGGTGTTTAGTTATAGCAAACAAAATCACAAAGTAAAGTGGTTGAAGGAGTTGCATTTATATGAAGATTGAAATATAGGACGGATTGAATGATAGTGGTCTGTAGGCAGCCGTATATACAGGATGGTTGGAATATAAGGTGGACTGGACGTTTGGTGGTATACAAATGTTGAAAAAAATGTGAAATTAAAATTATATAGGCTGATTAAAAAACTGTTATATGATGTGGACATAAGCAAATCATATACAGGATGGTTGAAATATACGCTGAAGTTGAATTATATTTATATGGTGTGATTACAAAATTATTTCTTTTATTGCCCATAAGAAGTTGCATAAAGTGTGGAGAGGAATTAATGTTACACAGGGCGATAACATAAAATGTTAAAAAGAAAATAATTTATGGGGTAGCCCACAAGGAGTTATATACTATGGTTGAAATATAGGACGGATTTGATTCCGTAAATATAGGATGGATTCTACTCCGTCCTATAGTTTACAGAAGGCAGCAAACAAATTTATGCTTGCCGTGGGCAGTCGTATGTACAGGCTGGTTGGTACATAAGTTGGAGTGGAAATATCTAGTTATACAGGGTTGTCAAAAAAAGTTGAAAAAAGGTTACATGGCGTAGTCCATAAGGCATAAATATATTTTGGGCTTATTAAGTCAACGCGTACTAGTACATTTTGTTTACCTGTCAATTTAAATGATAAAATATCATTGTGTAATGTTGAGGCTTTCGATGTTACCTGGTTCTGTCTTTTAAGGTTATACATACAAAATAAAAAATAAACAATGAAAGCTACTTGAGTTCAAAAAAAACTAAAAAGTTGAAAATAAAACATTTTAAAAAAAAATATAACCGACTTCTACCTATAACTAAAAAGCTAAAAATAATTATAACAAAATACAACTTTAGCAAATAAATAACACACAATGTTGTAAGGTACCTACCCAGGAAGTAAAAAATGTAAACATTAAAAGGTGCTCATTCTGTACAAATTCATTTCCTACCAATCTAGGTAGGTAATTAATTTGTACAGAATGAGCACCTTTTAATGTTTACATTTTTTACTTCCTAGGTAGGTACCTTACAACATTGTGTGTTATTTATTTGCTAAAGTTGTATTTTGTTATAATTATTTTTAGCTTTTTAGTTATAGGTAGAAGTAGGTTATATATTTTTTTAAATGTTTTATTTCTATCCTTAGTCATATAAATGCACCCAAATTTTAGGGATCTAAGCCTTTCATATTGATAATAGAAAAATTAAATCTGAAGAGTATGACCTACTAATGATGAACTTTTTAAAAAGTAGACGCTGGATTTTTTTTCTGATTTTGAATAAACCGATAAACCGACTCTCAGTGATATAAAATGACTTGGTACCAGATTTTATTACGAAATGTCAAATGAAAAGCACAATAGCAATTTATCTGTTTTGAAAATTTGTCAAGAAAAAAAAGGACAACTGTTGAAATTGAATTAAAAAGACGTAGAATGAAATATTAGAGCAGAAGTTGTATATTACAAAATATCATTTCAAAAATTTCGTATTTCTGTAATCAGAAAAGTTTGTTTCTCAACAAATTTTTGAGCAGCCTGTCCAGCGCAATGAATTTTTAGGGAATACCATTATTTGGACTGTTCATTGGAGTATTTTCTCTTCACTTCTGTCATAGTTAAACAATTGAAATTGTAATGAATCAAAATCTAGTAGAGGCAATCTCGAATATTTACCGGGATTACTTGTTGTCTCTTACAGAAAGTTTCCCTTACCGATGTTCTGAAAGAAAGAAATATCTAAAATATTATCAGGCAGTCTTCCTGTGGCAGTGTGACCAGCTAAGAAGGCGACGTACTGTATTTGGGAAATTATCCATCGTGTAGGCTTGCGGCAAAAAAACTTATTACTTACTAAAATGGCCAACAGAAAAACCTAGAATATATTATCAAGTGTCTGAAATGCTCGCGTAACTGCAATCTTGAACCTAAAAAGTGATGTATCTGTGAATTCCACTATATTTACTTAACAAAAAAATACCTGATACTAAAGTCGAGGATAATGTGAACCTTTTTTATTTGTCAATTTTTGCTGTATCTCTAAAAAAAAGTGGTGGGGGGTATTCAAATATTTTCGTAAACAATACACTGTAATTTCGAAGCAGCTACCAGCCGATTTTAACAAGCTTGAAGAGAGCTATTCTTGGGCTACAAATGCTATGATATTTGAAGTTTTATTAGTTTCGCTGTCGCCGCTAGAAGGCTTTTTCTAAAAAAAATGAAATTATTGGTACGATTTTTTTTCATTAAAAAGTAGCTAAATGATGCCTAAACAAGCTCGTGAAAACCGCATCTCGATATGTTGTTCTTAACCGAAAATTTAAGCCACAGAAAATTGTATACAGAAATCCCTTTAATTTTTATTTTTTTTAATTGATATTTCTGGAATTCTTTTTATAAGTTGTGGCCCTAAAAAGGACCGATTTAAAAAAAGAAAGGTGTTTATTGCCTCCGTAAATGCTCGAAATGCCGACCATCATGCTCTATGCATTGCTCCAGCATCTCATGAGTAGAAAAAACTGCAATTTCAATTTCAGGTGTTTGTATGTTACCGTATTGGATACCGGTTTTTCATATCTTCTTTGGTTGAGTCTGATACACAATCCAGACTAGTTAGGTCTGGTGATCGCGGCGGCCATGGAAACAGACTTCCTCTTCTAATCCAACGCTGTTGAATTACTGCATTAATGTGATCTTGCATAATAATAGCAAAATCTGCTGGGCAACTATCCAACTGCCAAAACAAGTTTTGCCTTGTTTGCAGTGTCACATCTTCCAATAACAACGATAATTGATTAGCAAAAAAGTCAAGAATTGTTGTTTGTGATATGCTCAACTCAAGGGATAATGCTTTTGTGCTAACATGAGGATTTATTTCAATATATCTAGTACGCGGTTAATATTTTCTTGTGTTTTTAGAATTCTTTGCCGTTCAAACGTAGGCCGAAAACTACCATTGGCTCGTAAGTTCGCCATTAATCCGGGAAAAATTCTCACATCGCAAGGCGCCGATTTAAATATCGAGCCGTGTAAACTCTTTTGCTATTCTGGCACTTCTGTCAGAGTGTCGAAAAAAGCCATCTAGCGGCGTCTTGGGAAACTAACACAACTTCAAATATTGTAATATTTGTAGCCCAAAAATAGCTCTTTTCAGCTAGCCCAAGTTTGTTAAAATCGGTTCAGCTGTTTTGAAAATACAGCGTGTTTTATACGAAAACAATAGAAATAACACGCCACGTTATTTTTAGAGATACACCAAAAACTGTCAAACAAAAAAGGTTCACATTATCCTGAACTGTAAAGGTGATGTATTTTTTTGTAAGGTTAATATATCGAATTTCACAGAAACATCACTTTTTTAGGTTCAAGATTGCAGTTACGCCTCCTAGCGGACATTTCAGAAACTATTATTTTTATTTTCATTATTATTTTAGTAATAAGTTTTTTTGATGCAAGCCTCGACGATGTATAGTTTCCCAGATACAGGACCTCACATTCTTAGTAGGCCACCCTGTAGAGGGCGAGAGACAAAGACGTCCACTCTGTTTTCTTTTTCTCCCATTCAGTATTACGATTCCACTTGTAGACACTAGCGCCCATACTTCACAACTCTATATTAAGTATTACCTCTATGGTTGGAATAGGAGTGTTCTATGTTTTCTGGAAATAATACCATGAAGAAATTCTCAAATTATTTTCTGTATTATTTCTCTTAACCTACTTAGTTGGTCAGAGTTTATACATATTCCTGTTTACTACATCTTTTTTAGGTCTCATAATTTTGAAACTAAACTCATTAACATGTAATAGGCTTACAGCTCGGATTTGGTTAACCTGCAAGATTTAATTATACACAAAATTTACAGATGACATGTTTTCAGCCAAGATGCTGGGCAAGCGGGTTATTGGCGAAATATGCTACGGTAACTAATTTGTAGGTTCTTGGAAGAAAGAAAGAGGGAGATTATGTACATTTTCTTTGCGTTTTCTGACCTTCTGGACGAACATATCTAAATATCATCTGGCCTACGAAATATAACATATAATTTTTAGCTAGATGGTTTCATAAAGCTGCTTTAATCTGAAAATAACATTAACTAAGGTAGGTCACACCTATTTACGGAGCTACTTTTTTTCAGAATGATAGAAAATTCATCCATGTTTTAGTATTGCAACGGTGCTAAAATCAAAGGAAACTCTTAAAGAATGAGTTTTTCTAAATTCTGTATATTAAATTTCAGTTTACTTTTACATCTCGCTTTGTTCATGTAATGATATTTGCCTTTTCTTTCCGAGAATGTTTCAACCAACTTTCATGCTCTTTTCAACATGAAATCCATTTTGCCACTTGCACCATATGACACTCTATTTGATGAAACGGTATTAATGTCAGGGGCGGAGGTTGAGGCGTCGGCGTCATTTGCAAACTAAATTACCCTAGATTAAAGTTCTTTCATGCTATTCTAGTTCAGATAAAAACTATTTGAACTGATGTAAAGTTATCCAATATAAATGATTCCTATAAAAGACCGTAGTATTTATTGGAATTATAGTTTACAGTGAGCTACAGAAAATATATTCTTTATGGCTAGACATTATTGTTGATTTTTTCGTTTATCATTTAGATATGTAAGGGTAAAATCTTTCTAGGATTCAGCGAATATAATTTACTGTCTTTAAAGTCGTATTATAGTAGTTTGCTTGATAATACTACATCATTGTCAAAAAAAACATTATATTATATATATTATATATATTATAACTAATAACCGGTCTCAAACATGATCTTCAAATTAGCTTCAAATTTATGTGGGGCCATATCATAATTAACTCTTAAAATAGATCAATTATATTTCATTCTTTCACATATTTGCTCATATGAATGAACCTACGTAATGTCATGTTGGCTGTAAAAATATATTTCTAATGATACTATGTTCGTTGCAAAGTTTTACAATTTGCTTCTTCCTGAAAAAAAGTCTGAATTACTCTAATTAGATTTTATTCCAATATATATATATATATATATATATATATATATATATATATATATATATATAAGGATTGTTTTGTGAGAAATTGGCCTTTGTCCGATAAAAATTACAGATTGATTTACTATCAGATTTCCGTGTACAAACAAAATCCACAGGTGTTCGAATGTTTTTTCTTGAACACATAAAAAGTTTTACTAACAAATTTTTATTTCTTATTTAATTATATGAGATGTTTAAATTAACAAAAAACGTAATTTTGGCAGTTTTTCTGATTTCTCAGCTGTTGCTGATGTTCACAGTGCTCCCATTCTGCATCAAATTGGCAACTCATCAAATTGGTTTTTCCAAGGAAATCACATTATATAAGAGAGTAAATCTAATATAAACGATAATTTTCTGCTTAGAATGAAATTTCGAGCTAGGTGATGTGTGGCGTAGATATTTGGTTTATGAGGAGTGGAGAAATGAGCCGCGTTCGCGCGTATGCTACCTATCGTATGATCTGTGGTCAGGTCAGTACAGTGTACAGCCATGACCGAGCAAGAGGTACATTCGTACTAGTGAAGGCGTTCAACCCTCAGAAATTGTAACTCGTTTGAACACACAGTTTGGGGATAGTATACTATCTCAGGATCGTATGTATATGTGAATGAGAATGAATCATGCCTTACAACTCACAATACTAGTACTTTTTAAAAGGTTATTAAACGCGACCGCCGATTAACCATGGAAGAAATTTCCTCAGGATTGGGTGTCAGCTATGAAAGTGTTCAATCCATTATCATTGATCAATTTGGTTGCTCGATAGGTTCCGAGGTTGTTGATTGGAAACCAAAAGCAGATGAGATCGGGCATCGCTGCAAGTTTTCAGCGAGAAGGGAAGATCTTTTTGAAGCGCATTCTCTAAAATAGTCTAAACTCGTCACTCAGCTGGAAAAATCTTTACAACGATTTTTTCTGACTATAAGGGAATTCTACTGATCGATTTTGTACAAGACCAACTTACAGTGAATGCGAATTACTACTACCAGTAGTTAAGTTTGGCAAAAGCCGCGTATTCGAAACAAAAAACAAGGAATACACTGCAAGAAATGGCCTGAGAAACCCTCGACTTGTCCTCATGTGACTATTTTTTGTTCGTGCCTCTAAAGGAATCGCTGGGAGGAAAATGAGGAAGAAATGAATAACTCGAGGGGCACATGCGCAGTTGGCTTGCAACTCGCCCTATATTTTACGAACAGAGAATACGGAAACTCCTAAATCGGTCGCAGGGAGGTATGTCGAAAGGTGTTAAAACAATGATTTATGTATCATGTTATTCAATAAATGTATGAAAAAAAAAATACCGTTGATGTATAATTTACCCTCGTACCTAATTGTTTTTGCTGACTTTAATTGTCAAAGTTTTGAAAGTAATAAACTTGTCTTTTGTTCTGTACCGTACCACCATGATTTTCATATTATAATGTTCAGCATTCATTTTTTATTTTTGAACTTATACTCTATTACGTTTTTATATGAATAATGCATTTAGGACTGGGCCAATCGACCTGAAGATACTTTTAGCTGACTCAATGAGTACATAAGTTTGTAAAATGATACCTACCCTAATCTTAAATTTTGTATTTTAAAAATTTTTTGACTTCTCTGCCTCAAAAATAGTGTTGTACCCCTCGAAATTTTGTGTACTTCCTACATCTTTAATGATTGAATTAATATTTAACTCACTAAATTCGGACCTTTAGAAAACAGCAACGTCGATTATTAAACATATTCAAATAGTTAGCATTTGAATGCTTACATAACTTATATAATAGAAAAATAAATTGAATAACTACGTAAAAATACATATAATGACAGAAAAATTACAAAAATTTAAAAAAGTGGTCTGGATTAGAACGTGGGAGTATATAATTAACATCTTACGAAGTAATTATTTTCAGTGCGAAAAACATTTTAAGAACAATATCAGTTTGATACGTGTAGTAAAATCACGCAAAAAATACCAAAATGCACGCTTTCAAACTGAATTTACAAAGAATAAAACAAAACCAAAAGTCAATTAATTTAGGAAGGATTGTACTGAAAGATTTGATAATTAATACTGTAATGTTTTTATTTTCACACACGGGTTCTGCTCAGTTCTTGGATTTATTTAAAAACACAGTCCAACTTACTCTAATTTATTTCCACTACATTAACACAATTTATATTCACAGAAACTACTATTTACAGTTTATCTTAACTATACAATACGACCGTCGAAAACTGAATGCCTCCTATCACCAGCTGTCCATAATTATATATTTCTCTCGAAATTGTCTGGTAAGTCCACGAACCATGGGGAAACTTCTTTCATGTGTTCTGGCAGGTTTAAGGGAATTCCCAGTACGGGCAGCGGTCTGCCTGTTGAGAGATAATTAATTTTTCGCAAAGTAATGAAACATCTCTGATTTATCTAAAAATCAGAGTGTACATAATATTACGAATTTTCATGCATAGTCTATCGCAGTTACACTATTGTTCCCGTTCTCTCTAGTATAAGGTTGGACATTTCGGTGCTTTAAAACCGACTTCCAAAAAGGAGGAGGTTATCAATTCGTCGGCACGTTTTTTATGTATGCTCAGTGATTATTCAAAAACTGTTGGAAGCAGTTGCATATAAAGGATGAATAAAATATAAGGTGGAGTTGAGTTATAGTTATACTGGTTGGTTAAAAAAAACGTTATGTAGTCTGGAACATAAGTAGTTGCTCATAAGATAAGAATACGCTAAATAGAATCAATAAAATTGTACCTTAAATCAGATAAAAAAGAATATACGTCAGAATATAGTTATTGATTGGACACTGTTTCTAAACGGTTTTCATTTTAGGCCAGTTGAAGTCTGTTCTTTTTTAAATATATAAATTATTTATACCAACGTTGGTACTTTCAGGAAATACTATTTTGTCGGACATTGTTTATTCGGAGTGGTGGTTTTAGTTCCGATGAATAATTTCAAGAAGGATTCCTTTTTCAGCAGTGTAAAATTAAATGTTATAACAATATCAGTTTTCAAGTATGTATCATTTTTGATTTTACCTGATAAATTTAGATAACAAACCATTTCCCTTGACTTTATTGGATAACTCTACTTTCGTAATGTAGGTCATGTCTATTTATTTAAGTGGTCTATCTATTAATTGTCAAGATTGCATTTTACAATGTTAGTTGCTCATTTCACCTTTTTCGAAAAGCAAGCTTTTAAATTTCTTTCTTAGTGCAGTTTTGGAGAAGATAGTTTTCAAACTCCATTTTGCTGTCTTCGAGGGTATAGGTTGTGCTGTACGATTTGAAGTAGCTTTAACGAAAGTGTTCAGTTTTTCTTACTATTACTATAATTTGTAATTTTTCAGATGCCTGCAACACAGTAAATAACCTGTGTGTGTTTCTAATGTATTAGTAAATTGAAACTAAATTATTTTTTAGCCATTATTTACTTTTTTGTGAATATATTGGTATCTGCAAGTCATATATCAAAATGTATAAAGCTTTCGTAAATAACCCAGCTGATTGCCACTATCTGGAAGCAAAATATGTAAATAGGAAACATGACTAATATAAATCAATTAATCTTTGTTGGCAGGTGGTCATCTACACCACTGTTGTAGTTACAAATTTTGTATTCTACATATCCTAACATGGCTGGCTGAATTTTGCTTAATTCCAACATGAACTATTTGTTCGGCAATAGGCCGTTTCACCACAATTTGTGATTGATTGGCTCTGTGAAATTCACTCGTGTGTGACGCAAAACCACTGTGCAAATTAAACTTGGTCAGTTTCAGGCAGGTGGTTATCATTAATATATTTAACACTGGCAGTGACTGAGAGTACATTTGACAAATTCTTAACTCTTGTTTCTCTGAATTTAAGAAATTTTGTCATTAATTGTTGACATGTCGTAAAATGTAATAAAGTTAGTAATTATATATTTGTTTAACGATACGTTTTTTATTAAACAGTGCTCTAATTCAGTGAAGAAATGTAATAACAAATTAACTATTATTAAGAAGATTCTTGGTCCTTTTATCTGAACATTGATTATTTCAATATATACTCGTAACTCAATCAAATTGTTGCAAAATCTCTAGGTCAGGGGTTTCCAAATTTTCCAACCTTAGGGCCACACGTTCTAAGGGTCATAACTGTTTGAATGTTCTAGACATCTGGTGGTCAATAGAGGAAGTCGTTAGTTTGATGTCAGTGCGAATGAAAATAAGAAAACTCTTGATACTGACTTTGAAATCTTAGCCCCGGCACTTCAAATTAGAATTATTAATTTACACGTCAGTGATATAATTCAGAACGAACAAATATCAAAATTCATATTTATTGGATTTTTTTTCTTTCACTGCTACACACTGAATATTTCTTAACTTTGCTTGTGGACTGCTTTCTGTTTTTGGCAGTACTAGTGTGAGTAAACTTTCTTCAAAATGAAGTGCACAACGAATTACTTACAAATGTTCACAGATCTACTTCTTCTTGTTCTTCTTCTTCCTCTCAATGTTGCCTTTAGCGAATAAGTCTTAAGTCTGCAATGGTTCTGGTCCTTGTAACCCTAGTGACCAGTAGAGATGGGCAGGTCCGCTCATAATTCGGAGTTTGATCAGGACATGCATCCAGTTCCAAAGATGTACATCCAAGACCAGTGTCCGTCGGACCCATATGGGTCCGGTTGTCTAACTGTGATTACCGGAGTCAGACTGCAGGCGGAGTGTTGGATTGTAATACTGCTAGCAAGACATTATGGCGCTGAATTGCTGTTTTTTACCCTTTTTGTAATGAAATTATGAGAATACAATAATAATTTATCAAAAATAATAATTACAAATAAAAATAGCCATATTTGACAACTAAAACGATAAAAATACATAACCATAAACCAACAATACTTCTATATGACCAAACTATAGGTAATACCGTTCCCCTCATTCCGATCCGCAGTTCATGGATTCAGTACCGCTCATGGCATGTTTCGATGACGTTCCCGCGTATAAAATCAACAAGTGGTTCCGGCGATCGGTAACGATGTACATCTTCCCTTCACACAGCTCCGAGGATTCGTGTCCTTCCGAACCTACACATCTCTAAACTATATTCAGTACCGCTCATTGCATGCGTTTCTTGCCACTCCGACATGTCCGCGGATCTGTGTCTGAATTGCTGTCGGATGAACATCAATCATTAACACTTGGAATGCAAGTCCGGACATGCGTATCCATCCGGACCAGCCCATCTCTAGTGACCAGTATTTATTGATTATTTATTGGATACACAAAAAATATTATCAAAACGGGGCAACCTTGGACTTCCGACTCTCTCACTAAAACTAACACTAATACTCACTTCGGCAGCGTCTATTTCACTTGAAAAGCGTCTAGAGACTATTACTTAATTTTCATTAGAACATCTATCAGATTTCTAAATACCTAGTGTTCGTGCTAATTTTACTAACCCAACAGGAAGTCCTGTCTACAGATAAACGTTGACTGATGAGCATTACCAGTAATATTATCAGTGGAAAATCACAATTACATAAACAATTACATTAGTATTTGTGATGCGGGATGTTCACTATAAATAGAAGTTAAATTAAAAAAGTGTAACGAAGTTTTAAAAATACGTTTAAATTTTAAACTTAAAATGATAGTGTACATTGTCTACAGTTACCACAAGTTAATGCTACTGGTGGATTTCACAGAAATTGTTACAGTTACAGTTTTACAGCTTTAATGGCAAAATTCCACATTACTTTTCACTTTTAGATTGCTCTAGCTGAATGTTTAACCATTGAATTATTGCTTGGAAAATTAATATTGGCCTTTTAGAGTAACATTATATAATTCAAAATTAGCGATTGGCACAGTTTAAACAACAATAAAAATATCTGGCAATAATAGATTCATGTATCAAATAGTTCAATTAATATAGTAATAAAAAAGAAAATTATTTGCAAAATTGATATTTTATCTGTAAAGTATAGGTACGATGCGCAGTGATGAACGCAAACAGTACCACCAGCCAGATAAGCGCGTATGACGTCCGGGACAGTGAGAGAGATAGCATATATCTAAAACCTGTCCTACCTTTAATTCTTGTTTTCCACACGTTGGTAGCTCCTGTACTACTAGTTTAGTAAAATATTAGTGGGATTCATTCATTTCAATTATTTGTTAGTTATGCTTAAATACTTTTTGTTGAAAACTGCTACTTTCGATATTTAATTATTGTTATAACTGTGGATTTCCTACGTAGGTCTGCAGTTTTTCTTTAGCATTAAATAATAGGTTTGGTAATTTAAGTTGTGATTTAAAACTATCTTCAATATTTTGTCTAGATAAAATTCTAGCTAGTCTCTTATCTAGATTTCAAAAATATTTAAGTTTCTCAAAATTTATTTGTTTTTTTAAAGAATTAACAAAGTGGTAAATATTATAATTTATAAAAAGTTAATTAAATATTAGATTCTCTGCATTATTATAGCCTATTGATCTAATAACATTTCGTTTAGTTTCTACATAATTTTTTTAACCAAAAGTAATTCAACGGCTCTGTGTATCGTAGATTTATATGCTGCTTGATTAAGTGAAATGGAATCAGACGATGAATATAGGAAAATAGAAATCCGTGAAAGATGGGTTTCTGTAAATATTATAGGTTATATTTTTGTCATTATTTGAGAGAGTCTAGTAAAAAAACAGTAATCTTTTTCAGATTTGGTAGTTTTGGAGATAATTCTATGTGATGGATTAAAGCGATTGTAATGAATATATATGTACGGAACCCTGAAATGAGTACACTTATGTATGCAAACTTTTGGCTGCTACCGTTTAATTTTACTAATTACTGTGTTTAACAGCCTTTGTTATCATAATTTAAATTATATATATTTGTTCATATATAATTTTGTTGTCTTCTAAATGTTATTTGTGGCATATTCTTGATTATTTTTATATGTTCTTGGGAAATAACACCACAATCGAAACAAAAATCTGTGTATTCAAGGAACCAAACTTAAATGTTATATATCAAACATTCATTTTATATTTTCAATACATGTTAAAGCCATTGAAACCGAGGTCAGAATAGATCTGGAAACGTTTGGTTTCTTGAATACACAGATTTTTGTTTCGATTGTGGTGTTATTTCCCAATTTATTTGAGTTTAAGTTTGGATACATTAAATTTTTGAATTTGTGTTGCTACTGAAGATGAGAAAACTTGCGTTACAAATTGTAATTTTTGTGTAGGATTTATAATTTGAGAACTCGGTACAACAGTCCCATTAATATAATTAGCCGAAATGGCAGATGATTCTATTAAACTCATTGCCATAATTCAATATAAGTAAAAGTAAACACGACGTCTTCTTTCTTCCCTAACCAACACTGTCATCGGCCAACTAATGTGTCAATTTATTATTTAAAAGTTAAGTTGATGATATATTTCAACAGTCAAAATTATTAGCTAATATATATTCAGGAGAAATGTTGATGGAGATGATAAATCGTGAAAATATGCATAAGTTTTTAAATACTGCATGTGTTTCAGCGGTCTCTTGTCGGATGGCTTACAAATATGATTAATGTATACGAAATCTATTTTAAACCAGTATAATTAATTTAGCTTAGGATACAATTACATTTAGAAATTCATGGGTGGAATAATCTTAAATAAAATCGGTTTGCGTTGAGAGTTGCATTTACTAACAGTTTAGACATGATTAACCAAATCCAAAAACATGAGGAAGTCCTCAAATCAGTTGTTGTATATTGAACATATTTTAGTATTTCTTATTGGTTATGAATAGGCGGTACTTCGCGAGTGATACCATTTAAATAAAAAGAAAAAAATTCGTCGCTATGGGTAATAATAAGGGATAATATTTCATATTGCACTCTGTAACCAGGTTCCTGAAAGAGTGTAATCTTCCCCAGAGACAATCACACTTTTTCACAATTATTCGGATTCCGTACACCCAATGACAGGCAACCCTTATGGAATTACTCTTGTGTCTAGCCGTCTGTGCCAGCCTAGTTTGGCTGAAACTACTGGGGATTTTACGAAAATCGTTAAAAATTAGAACATCTAGGGCCTCATTCAAAGCTCATAGAAAAACTTAAGCGAAAATCCAAATATTAATTATGGGGGTAAGTCTGACATTTAAATCCAAAATAAAAATAATTTTTTTAGTTTTAAGACATAATTGAAATAATAAGAATAATTTATAAAAATTACCCATTATACCCCTTTCTCTGACACCCCTAAACGTTCAGATGAAAAATAAAAAATACAAAAGGGCGTAATAAAATGTCTCAAATACAAACAGATTTTTCATATATATATTTGTTTTTAAGTTTTCGCGGGCATTAAATGTATTAGATGGTTTCCGGGAATTCATCCGCGTATGAATTCCGGAAACCATCTAATACATATATATATATATATATATATATATATATATATATATATATATATATATAAGTCCCTGGGTTCAATTAAATTTAAAAACTAATTTTCACTCTCACTTTTATTTACATCATTTGGAATTTATACAACAGCTAATTCGAATATCACAAATATAATACAACATAAGCTCTTCGCCACACTAACTGCCTGCTGCGATGATGGGCCGCTTCTTTTAAAATCAGCATCGAATCCTCTCTTACAATCCAGTATCAATTTTACACTTGTCGAGTTATTTCAAGATAAGTTTTTTTCCCATCCGAACCTTCTAGCGATTGATGTTTCACGGAATGAAACCAGGGACGGACTGGATAGATTTTTATAACACTGCCCTCCTTTTAATTCTGATCGTCCCGAACAGGAACATCTGGGGTTTCGACGGATCCGGTAGACGACGTCATTAAGCCTCTTGACCACCTCGTATGGACCATCCCAGGCGTGTGTAAGCTTGGGTGATTTACCCTAGCTTCGTTAGGGGTTGGACAGCAAGACTTTGTTCCTCTCTTGGAACCCGACTGAATTGGCCTTGACGTAGTATCGCGTCTTCATCCGGTCAATGGTGGCCAACATCTGCTTTCTAGCTAATTCGTGTATTGCCAGCATGTTATGTCGGAGCTGGTCTGCATAATCGTTAATGTCTTGGGAAGGTTCTTCGGGGGAGCCAAAAGCTAAATCGCAGGGTAATCGCAGCTCTTTTCCGAATAGGACCCTGGCTGGAGTCAGGCCTGTACTATTATGTATGGCTGAGCGATATGCCAACAGGAATAGGGGAATATGCGCATCCCAATCACGCTGATTATTGCTGACGACCTTGGATAGGTGTTGTTCCAAGGTCCTGTTGAATCTTTCCACCATTCCGTCTGACTGTGGGCAATGGTGTTGTTCTCGTTTTCCTGATCCACAACATCGTGCACACCTTCGGGAATACATTCGATTCGAAGTTACGCCCCTGGTCTGAATGTAGTTCCATCGGGACGCCAAACCTACTGAATAGGTGTTCTACTAGCACCGTCGCTACAGTGGTTGCCTCTTGGTTGGGTATCGCATATGCCTCAAGCCCTTTGCTGAAGTAATCCATTGCGACCAGAATGTATTTGTTCCCCCTCTCAGACTCGGGAAACGAACCGGCGACATCGATGACAATTCTCTCAAATGGGACGCCCACATTGTACTGGTGCATTCTGCCCTTGGTCCGGGTCTTCGGGCCCTTACTGGCTGTACAGATGTCACATTTCCGGCACCAAGCTCTGACGTCTTCAAAGTAATTTACCCCGTAGTATCGCTGGCGAACTTTGTCTAGGGTTTTGTTCATCCCCCATCATGTACTTCGGTCAGGATGGCTGGTACCATTTTCTTAGGAACTACCAGTAGGGACTTGGTTTCTCGGTCATCAGTGCTTTCCAAACTAGCTTGAGCATTCCTTTCTCTACTCTTAGAAAGTCCCATTGGGCCCATAACGATTTCAGCACGCCCGAGTATCTAGCTACCTCGTCCCATCGTGGCCTGGGTGCCCCTCTCGTTTGGAGTGACAAGATTGGTTCGAGGTCTGGATCAGCCATTTGGTCCTACATGCACTGTTCCGTTGTCCAGTCTTCATTGGCCTACACTCGGATCTGTCTGATGGAGATACAGGGTCTCTGGATAGGGCATCGGCATTATTGTGCAAACGGCCGGCATGATGTTCCACCTTGAAATCGTATTGCTGTAATTTCTCCATCCACCTGGCCAGTTGTCCTTCCGGTGTGTTCATGTCCAGCAGCCATTTGAGGGGGACATGATCTGTTCGGATTATGAAATGACGACTATAGAGGTATTTGTGGAAATGGTCTACAGCCCTTATTATTGCAAGAAGTTCTTTTCTGGTGACGCAATAATTTCTTTCGGGTTTCGAGAATCCACGGCTGTAGTACTCGATCACCCTCTCTTCACCATCTTGCACCAGGGATAGGACGGCCCCCAAACCTGTGTTGCTGGCGTCGGTGTCTAAAATTAACTTACCGGACTGTGTAGGAAAGTCTAGGATTGGGCTGGAACATAGTGCTGCCTTCAGTCGTCTAAATGATGTTTCGCAGTGGTCTGCCGATGTAGAGGCGCAGCAGTGGTGGCAAACCCCTCAACAAATCGCCTGTAGTAGGAACAGAGGCCCAAGAAGCTTCGGAGTTCATGCTTGTTTCCTGGGACTGGTCAATCACGGATGGTTTCTATCTTGTCCTCGTTGGTGCGAATTTCTGTCTCGGAAACGACGTAGCCCAAAAAATTCTACTTATTTTTGGAACAAGGAACACTTCTTCGGGTTGAGTCTCAGGTTGGCGTTATAAATTCTGGAGAATAGTTCGCCCAGGTTCTTCAGATGGTCGTCGAATGTCTGACCCATGACCAAAATGTCGTCGAGGTATACTAAGCACGTCCTCCATGTTAACCCGCTCAGTACATACTCCATTAGCCTCTCGAATGTTGTGGGATTATTACATAACCCAAAGGGCATGACCGTGCACTGAAACAGCCCTTTACTAGTGGAGAACGCTGTCTTCTCTCTGTCGTTTTCGTGTAGACCAACCTGCCAATATCCACTCTTTATGTCTAGTGTGGAGAACCAACGGAAGCCTGCTAGTATGGTCAGAGTGTCATCAATTCGGGGTAGTGGATAGCTGCCTTTCTTGGTGACGTCATTCAGCTTTCTGTAATCCACGCAATATCGGGTGATCCCGTCCTTCTTTTTAACTAGCCCGACGGGAGCTGACCATGGGCTGATGGATGGCTCAATAACTCCATTTTGTAACATTGGCTCGATGTTTTCCTCGACGGGCTGTTGTTGCCCCAATGGTACTCGCCTAGGTGGTATTCTGATGGCTTGAGCCTGCCCGGTATCTATTCAGTGCTGGATGATGTTTCTGCCACCGGTGGTTCCATCTTGACTGTCTCCTTCACCGATGTCTGGTACCCTTCTTCGCAATTGAAGATGGTCTCGACTGGCTCGAAACAAGCTATCTCTTGACCATTGGCAATTGAGATGTCGTTGATGGACAAATTCAGGACTCTAATTGATATATCTCGTCCGGTTTTAACTATAGCCCGTCCAACTAAGTAGTCATTAGCTGAGTGTACGGGCTCCACCACTCCAACGCAGCTCCCAGGATTGCTGTCTAGCTGCCCATGAATAAATTGTTTCCTTCGACCGGGAATTCTGGCTGAGGATTTTGCTACAATTTTTATGGGGGTAGCTGAACTGTTGACGGACCGTGTCAATACAAATTCCTCATTTAGGAACCGAAGAACATCATATCTCGGGTCGAACATAATCTATGCTGGCTGATTAGGTCCATACCCAGTATGAAATCGTCCTCAATATCCGCTACCATGACCTTATGCCGGATTCTGTTGTCCTCTAGCTGTAGTACTATCTCTGCTTCACCCTGTATTGACATGGACTCGCCGGTGACTGTTTTGAGCTGGATGTTATTGGTAACTACCCGGATTTCGGATGCCCTCAAAACCCTGAACTTGGCAAAGGACACAGCGGCGCCGGTGTCAATGGTGATGGTAATTGATCGGCCATTGATGGTGCCCCTGATGGCTAGGCTGCTGCTAACTCGACAAAATCCCTTTACGGATACTGTCCTGGGGGCTGGTGGAGGGTTAGTCAGTATTAGTCCCCTTATGCTGACTGATTGGAGTTTCCCTGGTTGGTGAGGTTGTTGTTTTGGCTACTTCTGGTTGGCGATCGTTCAGGTAGCCTCACTCTGCAGTCACGTTGGAAATCTCTTGTTCGTCCACATCGGTAACACGCCCCCTTGCGCTAGTTCTTTGTGATTGTTCTAGTAGTTTGTTGATACCAGCCAACAGTGCTTGAAATGGTGACTCTGAATTTTCCTGGTTGAAGGAAACTGCTCGCACCCTCGGTTTGGACATGTTCGCGACTGCCTCTACTTCCAATGCCCGAAGTAAAGCTTCATTACTTTTCTTGACGCCACTCAGTCGTAAATTTCTTTGTACCTCCACATCTTTGATGCCGTTTATGAAACTCTGTGTGGCCAACTGGTCTTTTGTTTACTCTGGCAGGTCTGGGTAGGACAAGTGTATTAGCCGTCTAATCTCTGCTTCGAATTCTTAGAGGCTTTCACCGGATTTTCGCGTTTTACCACTGACTTGGACTTGGTATACCTGGCTCAAAGATTGATTGTCGTATCACTTGTCCAGGATGGCGATGATCTCGTTGAAATTGCCTTGTTCATCGACTGGAATGTTTTGGAGGAGTTCTAGGGCCGGACCTCTTAACGAAATTACCAGAGAAGTAGATTTTTCTTGATTATCCCATCCATTAGCAGTAGCCACGGCCTCAACTTGCCGTTTATACATGGGCCAAGATGAACTGCCATCAAATACTAAAGGAACCTTTGTCACGGTGTGCTGGTATTTCCCTCTCTGCAAACCTTGTTGCAATTTTTTAATTGCTGTTTCCACTTTATCGTGTACTTCACTGTGTACTGCGTCTTTAATTGAACTAATTTCAACTTTTACATGGCTTTGGATAGTACTTATTTCAAATTTCACCTGGTTCTCGATGGAATCGATGTCATCTACTTTGGTTTCAAGAGTATCCATGGAATTTTTTAGGACCTTTAGCTCGTTGTTTATTTCTTTTATGTCTAATTCCACTATTTGCATTCGTTCATTAACTGTGTCATTAACTTGCGATACTATTTGCATTAATTGTTCAAATTGCAGTTGTCTTTTCTCTTCAGTTACTTTAAAATCATTTTGTCGTTTTTCTTCTAGTATTTTAAATTCATTTTGTCTTGTTAATTCAATTTGTTCTTGTTTTTCTTAAAATTTCGAGAATAATCCTTCAATTAAATTATGTTGTTTTTCATCTATAGATTTCACTAACCTTTGTTAAATTTCCGCTTGCTGTTGTTTCTCTTTTTTGTCACATTTTTTCAGGATCTGAGCTATTTTTTCGTCTATTCCATCCGTAACCTGTTTGAATATTTTTATAGTAGTCTCGTCCATTTGTTCTTTTTCTATACTTCGGGTTTCCATCAATCAAATTGCGATTTTAACTTCACTTAATCCCACTTCTGACACCAAATTTGTTATAAACTATGTGGTTTCAATTAAAATTTAAAAACTAATTTTCACTCACAACAGCTTGTTCGAATATCACAAATATAATACAACATAAGCTCTTCGTCGCACTAACTGCCTGCTGCGATGATGGGCCGCTCCTTTTAAAATCAGCATCGAATCTTCTCGTACAATCCAGTATCAATTTTACAGTTGTCGAGTTATTTCAAGGTATAATAATTTCCCATCAGAACCTTCTAGCTCTTCTTTTGTTCTATACCAGCGATTCATGTTTCACGGAATGAAACCAAGGACGGACTGGATAGATTTTTATAACAATATATAGGGTATAAGATGTTAAGGAATCCCATAAGTTTCTGAAACTACTGACCCTAAAATTTTCAGAGAAACAGGACACTAGGGTCTGACTTAAACTAATGTTAATTTTAAGCTACAAATGCTAAAAATAAATGAAAAATAATAGTTTCTCAAGCACATCATAATATATACAAAATCTGAAAAAAAATAAATACAGTATTTTTTTATAATTTGAAAATATACATTTCAATTTAAAAAAATATGAAATATAAAAATAATTTTTGAATGTAACCTAGAGATAAATAAACATAATATAAATATATCCGAAAGGATGCAATTCTTATTCGCATTTGCCCAAATTATTTTCTTTATCAATTCGCCATAATTAGCTTGTTGATTGTGTTTTAAATATCTGTCCTGACAGTGTTGTTTATCTTATTGTGTTTTAATGTTAATGTTTTTCATAAATTTTATGAGATATTAAAGATATTAAAGCTAATGGCATTAATTAGATAACAATGCAATCATATGCCATCATCCTTGGATGATAAATAACTATTTCTTATTGCTTAACCTATTTTGCTAATTTATATAATTTTATTTTAGGTAAGTCATATTAGCGTTAGTAAGGAAATGAAAATGGTAAGTAAGTACTTCAAATTTATTGTGAAATATTATGATAAATATATATGATTAGTGTATGTGAATTCTGGTGAATGCGCGAGCTTTAACTAACAACAATAATTTTAATGTAAATTATAATATTTATTTATCATATGTTAACATAGAAGCTACTAAAAGCATATTCACAATGTAGTAACTAGTATTTGGAAGAGAAATTCAGTAGGTATTAAAACCTAACTAATTTTATTTTCAAAATTATTAATAACTACAAGTAATGAATGATGTGAAAATGTACTTTTAATAACGTTTCCTCTATCCCTTTTGTGTTTGTTGGCATTGATAACATTTTATGAGCCGTATTTCTATCGTAAGCAGTAATATGTGAATCTGTTTAGGTTTCTCCTGGCAATATTTTTCTATCGCTTCCTGGGGTTGCTGCAAATCTTTTGTCATCTGCTATCTCTCAATATTTGGGTGTTACAAGGCGGATATCGTTACCCGTTGACAGTACATATCTCGTTTCTAAATGTAGCTATTTATTATATCAAGCGATAAAGTATTTTTTCACCAGGTGTTGAATAGACAAGGTTTTCAGGGTTTATTCTTGAATTTTTGTTTACGTCTTCCTCTTCCTGCTTCCAATATATGGTAGTTCGTGTAGAGTTAGTTTTACACTTTGTGAGATTAGGTGGGACTCATATTACTTGCAATTTCTTCGCATATTGTTTTCTAAGATTAAATTCAAAATAAGGGGATATTCTATCTCAGTGTTTTTATTTTTACGTTTTGTTAATATTGCCACTTTATTTTCTCCTCTTCTCATCTCCATAACTTTAGTAAAATATGTTATATCCTTATTGAGTGTAACAATTTTCTTATATTTTAGTGCTCATGAACTTAATGGAAATATTGTATTTTTCAAGTTTTCGTTCTTAATGAAATTGTAATGTTAGGCTTTCATTCTATTCATCTAGTGTCTATTTACTATAATTTTAAAAATTCAAGACCTTGTGTGTATTAATTCATTTTCAATGGTATTCATTTTACGGGGCTTATTATTTTAAGTGTACTTACTTTTATTTCATCTACATACCATTCCTTGTTTTTGTTCCTTCTGAATACCAAATCTGCCTACTGTACTTTTGCTTCATTTGCTTTTGATCATTACGCTAATGATTATTTGGACATATGTAGAATGAATAGGTACCAGGTTAGATTTTCCGGGAAGTCTGTTTGTCTGAAGGTATCGTATATCTTTCTTACAGTTGAATTTAAGTGGGTTTACATTTGGTTGAAGTGGCATTCGTGACATTTATATCGATATGTAGGTATTATCAAAGACTAAAAATTGGAAGTTGCGTCTATGTAGCTTCGTAAGCCTGTGAATCTCATTTATGAAATCTCTCATTACGTCTTAGTGGGTTAACTAAACTGTTCAATGTAATTATATGTCACCTGTATTTCGAATTTTAAAAACTGTTAGGCAAGGAGCAAATTGAGATCTGTACAGCGCGCGTGAGGTGACGTGTCACAAGATGCGCTACGCATTATAGCATATTGTAAACTTCATTTTGATATCCCTCCGTCAGTATTAACATCTTAATGTGCCATTTTTCAAAACCCTTGACAACCTGTTCACTCGCGCATCATATCACACGTGCTATACTCGTCTCAATTAGCACAGCCTATAAAAGATCCCCTTTGTCTGTTCTGGTCTAAATGAGTAAATATTCGTTATACTGAGTTTTTGGTAAATGGCAAATTGTTAAAGCTTTAAGCAAAAGACAGTCAAGACCTTCAAGCTGGTTGTATTAGACGAAGTCTATTTTTTTACCGGGTGTTTGTGGTTTTGGGCGAAAAAGTTTTAGACCTACTGACTATTAATAACCACGTCGATAAGTGAATTCTCTTTTATTTTATTTAAATAAAGTAATATGGGTGCCATCTAACGTAATATGTTCTACGCATCTGTATTATCAGACAATTTTTTACATTTGAATTTCACTAAAATTTTAAACGCTTAATATTACAATTATTTTGAGGATGTAAAGAAAACGGAGGGCGATTTTTTTGTTCAGACATTTTTGAAGACATAGTTGGTTATTGCTCTTTCTGTACAGGTATCATTTAACCAAGATTCCCACAAATTGCTGAAATTAAGACCAACAAAGTTAATTGAGGGAGACAATTCTATTTTTTAGGCATACTAATTAAAACAACATTTTAATTGAAGTCATTTATTATTGTTGTTAAAATTTACTGCCGTGATTTATTATACACAAGCAAGGGCCGATCTTCTAACATCCCGTTTGTTTTCAACATCATTTCATGATTCGAAACGCCGAATTAATTTTCTCGATTAATTTTTCTTGTGTTTATTTCTATACTCGTGTACACTAGTCCGTTGGTCCGACCCTGTACGAGCGGGACAAAGGATTGGCCCACCTCGGCCGATCTAGCTTTAAGGGTAGCAAATATTCGAATATCGGGGCAGCGGACTCTTCTACACGCAGTGGATGATTATTTTGTACTAGTTGTAAATAATTATTGCCATTCAAATTATCCGGTCAAAAGTAGCGACCAATCAATGTCTACCAATTGCTCCAGTTCACAAATTAACAGAGAACCTTGTTTGGAAAGTACCTATATTTTGCTTCTTGCAAGTGCAAATAATTCTTGAATTGAATTCAGTTGTCAGTTTGAATACAAAATGGAATTTTATTGAACGTATATGTTCATTTATAAGTCTTTATAAAAAATTAAATTTTCGCTTTCAGTTAGATTTTTAGGTCCTAATTTCAGTAATTTGTAGGATATCCTTCTAATTGATACCGGTAAGAGAAAGGGCCCAAACCAAGTATGGTTTCAATTTCCAAAAGGTTTGAAGAAAAAAAGCGCTCTCTCTTTTTTATACACCGTCAAAACAATAGTAGTATTAATCATTTAGACATTTGGTGAAATCAAATTTCTGTACCAAAATGGTACAAATGCATATGTAAATGTAAATGTGTTGTTGGATTGCTCATACATCAGCTTATTTAAATAAAGGTACTTATCGTGCAAAATTGGCTATTAACTGCAAAATTTTGGGTTTTTGCCCTAAACCAAAAACACCCGGTTAAAAAACTATATTCGGATTTTACCTAATATAATAATGGCTCAAAAAGTTCTACTGGTCTTCACTGCCTGCTTCTTAAAGACTTTACATTTACCAAACAACCTGCATATTGGATATCTTATGTTCTTCCTCCTTTTTATCTTCTTCTAATGTGCAGATGTTAATGATTTTTAATAAACGAACACAAAAATTACATAAAAAACCGACAGTTTGAAAAATCCAAAATTTGTCAATATATTTCGGACCTTGGTCATAAAATACAATTTCAAAATTCAGTTTTATTACACAAAGAAGAACACAACACCAAAAGAAAACTAAAAAATCTGCTTTAATTTTGTTAAATGAAAACGCGTATCGCTGCTACCTTCGTAGAATACAATTGTTCCTGGTTGCCGATGATTAAAGAAGAAATTGCTAAAGGTCATGTCCTTGTGAACAACCTAATATCGGGATAGTTCATAAGGTTTTTCCTAGGTTATCCCTTATGATTTTAATGGGATCACTGAATAAACAAATTCTTTGGTCTCATTTTTGGCGAATGCATCTTATAACAAAGTCGCACCTAAAAGAGCCACATAAAATTCTGAAGATCTCCCTTTCAAATTTTTTCAACTTGAAAGGAACTTTATGATTATATGATCTTTAGAAGTGTCTGTGCTACCCTGTATATTACAAATGAAATTCTCTTAGTAATGTCAGAAATCAAATAATGCATATTGTCAAATATTTTAATTTTACATCTTAGAATTGTACCTTTTTTATTCATACTTTCTGACCTAGACCCCGAAACTTTTGGAATATACAGAAATTTTCATAACTGTGGTGTTATTTCACAAGAAGTACTTAAACATTGTCTAATATTTATATTCATGAATATCAGATCAAAAGTTTTGCACATGCTTAAACTTGTTCTTCGTTCTTACAAAACACTTTTATTAATATCTACAATGTATAATTACAACAAAATACATAAATGGGCCTGCATATTTTCTCAGATAACATGAAAAAGTGATTACAATTTTTCCCGTAGAATAAACTGCTAATTAAACGTAGTAAATTATTCAGATTTATTCATATCTGTGGTGAATCAGAATTTTGCATTTACCGTTCGCAGCTTTAAAGCGTTTATGTTTTAAAATATCAGGAAATGAGTCG
The DNA here is from genome assembly GCA_034190945.1 of Octodonta nipae. Classification (NCBI taxonomy): domain Eukaryota; kingdom Metazoa; phylum Arthropoda; class Insecta; order Coleoptera; family Chrysomelidae; genus Octodonta; species Octodonta nipae. Next base: position 176,345,080 of record CM067216.1, read on the forward strand.
TGACGTCACCAGGAAAGCCATAATACGCCCACATTAAATTTTCTTCTTTTCCGTGTGCCGAAGGCTCTTATCTCTGCTGAATGTTTTTCAGAGCATGACAGTGCTATAAATATGGATGCAGAACATCCTGCCAATGGCAAAAAGCACTTGATATATTGTCGAAATGGCCTCGAGTTATCTGATATGGGGGTCCTTAAAAATGGATGAAAGGTTGAAACGATATATGGTAAACCGATTATGGGGGATTGAAGGAAAATTGACGTTTTTTGTCGGAATTCGGTATGTGGATGTTTTGTCCAGTCTGTTCGGTTGGATACTATGGTGGTCATTATTGATAACAACATTGACACCCACCTTTTTTTAGAGCAGTGAATTAATGCGATTTTGATGTGAAAAAATGTGAATGATTGAATTCATGATCCAGAACAATTTTAATGACCACAACTTGGTAATTTTGGATAATTTTTTTGTTGAGATCTATTTCAAAATAATTTAGTTTGTAATTTCAAAATTTTATTCTTAATGTTCTCAATTGTTTAAAATTCAGAGTTTACTCAATTATAAAATAATAACGGAAGCTCTACTTAAGACATAAGATGATTGAAACCATTATTGCTAGTCAATTTTTTTTGCTTCTTATAGATACCTTTCTAAATTTTCATACTGGGATGACATACTGTAACTTGCAATTATTGTTAATCTACTTCTAAAATGCAGGAAGTTCTCAGTTTGTTAGTATATATGTTTTATTTTTTTATGGGTGTTCAACGATTACTCAAAACCGGCTTAACTAATAAGATAGTTTTAACTGGATTCTATTGAGGAGTATCCCAAAGTGGTCCCATATTTTTTTCCCATAGACATGGCATGTTGCGTTTTTCAACGGAAAAACTTGTTATTTTACAGTAAAATTTGGGGAAGTCCAAATTATTATTGTTCGAAATCTGGGGTGAAACTTATTCAGTATAGACTAGAATTAACTGAAAATAAATCTTAGTTAACCGAATTCAAAATAGAAGATAATTCCTCTGCATATACAGTGTGTCTACATAACTTGGGATTAAATAGAAAAAAAAAGTAGAAATAAACTGTCTGTTTATACAAAAATCTCCATTGTCTGAGAAGTATCATGACAATTATCATGAGATACATTATCTCTAGGATAAGGAGAGTGGCGCCAAGCCATTTTTCACCAATAAGAATCAAGTTTAAAATCGACAACACGACGCCCTGTATGTTATGCAACTGTACAGACCCGTGCACATTTTTAAAAATCATGCAGGCTTGTCAAATTGCTTGAAGGGGAAATTCCTAAAAAATCAATTTCTTTTACGCATTCGACTTATCGAAAAATATCATTCAAGAGATCAGCTATTGATATTAAAAGTTGAAATTAAAAATTAATTACCTAGAAAGTAAAAAAATAGGTAATAAACAATTTAATGTACCTACCAGTTTGTCTTAAAAAAATAAAATATTGATAATAGAATTATTAAAAATTTTCTGAAACCTAATTGGGGCAGTTAGTTACATTTTCAAATTCCCCGCCTATCCTAAGTACGCAAACAGCAACTCTCAATATTTTGTAATATATGCAATTTGTCAAATAAATTCAGGTTGATGCTGCAATCTTCTGATAACTATTGAATACCGTTGTCAACTTTTATAATATAGGTGGTTTGTATATTTACGGCTTAAATTTAATAAAATTTAACTGAGAATATCAAAACGATATAATTATACAGATATCATGAGAATTATTTTAAATCATCAGTTCTGGCAACACAGCGACACTCTAAACATCTGTTCTCTTGTTGCTGTAGTAAACCGGAAATTAGTGCAAAAAATCCAGGAACCAATCAGTATTTATCCTGTACCTTGGCAGTCTTCTTATACACACTCTGGGGTAACTATTTGATACAACTATTGGGTGATGACTAGCCATTTTTTATGAAAGAGACCAAGTTATAAACGTTGTGTACAAGTGACTACCTATAATAATTAAACAAAGTCTAGTAGACAGGTGGACAATGAACCGCTGCTGTAGGCTTAGGAATAAGGTGGCACTCTTTGGGAACTTGCTTCTAAAAAGGTTATTCAGTAATAATTTTTTATATTTATGCTCTTTTATAGTATATAGTTTTTTGAAGACGCGAGATGTAAGACCGACATCTAGGATTTTCAAGAAAATGACACCTCGAAGAGAGTATATAGTTTTTCTTGGAAATTTACGAACTGGATAGGGCTTATACCTTCTATTTCTCAAGAAATTCTGAAATGTAAAGCTCATTAGTTTCGGTCAGAGCTAGAGAGGTGGATCATCGGTTTTTCGTTTATATTTTTTAATATCTGTTAAATTATGATTTATAAATTGTATTTTTTCCGCATAATTATAATAATTACAGCACCCCACAAAAATGTTGTCTGCTTCAGACATGCGATTGTGGTATCCGGTGTCAGAATTGCTCCAGCACCCTTCAGTTTTCAGCAAATGGCAGACAAGTGGCTTGATCTCTATTTTTTTAAAGCTTCTGCACCGATTTGGTGAAGACTGAAGGGTGCTGAAGTAGTTCTGACAGCGGATTCAGCGAGCAAAATTACACGGGTACCATATATTGCATGTCTGGAGCAGACAACTTATTATTTTTTTTTGGGGGGAGGGCGGTGGTTATAGGAGCAAAGGATAAACATTTAGCTTTTATGGGAGACACTACAACAAACAAAATTGAACAATACATTCAAATATCATAGTTTACTAACAATTTATTTATATATCCAAGCAAGACAGTAGCCAAATAATGACTGCAAAATGTATATTTTTATTCATGTGTTTCCAGGATATATATAAAATTGTATAACTATAGAATTTAATATTTTGAAAAATATGGTGAATTGGTTGTAATTCCAAAATGGGAAGCATGTTCTGAAAGCCTCAGAGAGGCGGAAATAAAATTATATTGCAAACCGATAAAATTGTTTGAATATTTACACTAAAAAATGAGAATTAAAAATAATCATCGTTGTATTACATCGACGGAAATTTGTTGCAGATATTTTGTCTAATTATGTAACGGAAATGTTATGGTTATGTAGAATTAAAAGAAATTTAGAGCAATGCAGGAAATGGAATCGAAATGAGAGTAATGAGCTTAGTGCAATTGCACTAGAAGAACTTAAAAAACAAATTCCTGCTAATAAAGAGCCCTATTCAAATATTTTAAATAAAACCTTAAGAACTGAAAACTAAAATGGAATACAATGTACAAACAGAAAGACTAAGCAAAACAACTTTTTAGAAACATACAAAATGGAATAAATTGATAACGAATAAAGGAGTGTTGGTAAAACCGCTTGGACAGGTCGATTTGCATTTTTAAAAATTTTTATTTCAACCACCAAAACAACTGTATAACTAATTGAATTCCAACTTATATTTCAACCATCCTATCTATACAACGGCTTATGTACCACCTAATACCACATGCATGCACGCACACACCTACAACTGTATACCATATAGAAGAGTTCGCCGACATATCTAACAAATTTTCGTTTCGATAAACTAACCGAATATTTTCTGCCATTTCATGCGACTTCGTCTCTAACAGAAAGTGACTTTCAAATGCCTTAAACTGAAAACCAATAAAACCAACCTGTACGATATACTTTCATGGCATATCATGACATTTAAACTAAATATTTATGATAAAAATTTGACATTTACCAGTTTTTTTGCATATATTTTTTCGATTTTCAGAAAAATGGTATTTTTGCGTTATAGCAAAATGTACGGAATATCTTTGTATAGTACAGTTTATAGTATTCAAATTGCTTGAGCACTTTTAGAGATAACAGTGAAGATTCATTGAAAATCGCTGAAATTTAGTCCCTTATCTACTTTTTTTTCTGATTTTCTACAAAACCGTAAATCTCATGTTATAGACAGTTATATGGGACCTTTCTGTAATGTTCCTTAATATAATGCCGTTTAAATCATCAAAATTGCCCAAGCTATTTTTGAGTAATCGGCCCACATACATAAAAAAAGTTGCATACGAATTGATAACCTCCTCCTTTTTGGAAGTCGGTTAAAACATAACACCGTACAATAGGTAGCAAATGCACTGTTATTAGGTACCTACACACAAAGGGAGGAGTATAAGCAATAAAAGGTTCTCATTCTGTACGAATTAATTATTATAGTCTTGAACAATATTTGAAAAATATGCTATCGAGTAACAATGTGCAAAAAAGAAAAATTTTCCACGCGGAGCCGAATATTATGCCCGGGCTTTCTTGTTATTAATCAAGATGAACCAAACGGTGTCTTTCTGGGATTTTTTTATCATATCTAACCTAAACTAAATATATAACAGCTGCTAAAAAATTCTCACTTCAGTGTCTTGTTTCGGTTGTGTTAAAATAAAGCCTAATATTATTATTCACGACACCGTTCTCCGGAAACTAACTGTTGTTCCGTATATGCATGGCAATAAGTAAAACATGAGTCGTAAAAGCTTTTGCACAGAATGCCGTGCAACTTTCATAATTGTATCAAATATTCATCAGTAAAACTCTATGCCATAACAGCTGTGCCTGATTTTCAATGTTATGCGCTCGCATTGTCTGCTATTTTTAAACATTGCGAGGAGAACTTTAATAATATAAGCACTCTCTCCCAGAATAGGTAAAGTTGGATGAGGGTTTGTTTTTGAAGTCGAAAGGTGCTCCGCATTTGCCTGGAGCAACATCCTTATCTTTGTTAAGTAATTAGATTTCGCTTTACCCAAAACATTTATAACAGAACAACTAAACAATTGGTTGTTTGTGTGTAGTTACTCAGAAAGACAGTTTATTGTTTTTCATATAGACTTGAGAGCTGTACAAGAAAATAGTTTAGGGCGGTCTTGCTCATAACCTATAATGGAAGTAGGGAGAATTAGGAGACGTATGGTAGTGAATTGCAAAAATTGCATTTGTTTCGAAATTTGCCAACTGACACCACACTTCCTTGATCTTGAAATACCCATACAGCTTAGTTATCTGTCTAAGAAACAGGGACCAGTCTATATGTTAAGAGTCTCTTCCTTTATAGAAAATCTATGAAATAAATAAACTAATGTAACATCCAATTAATATACAATACCTGCACAAAATTTGCTTTTCGTTCTAATAAACATTCCAATTCTTTGTTTACGATATTTTTAATTTGAGACTTGACATACGTCAGAAGTCACAAAAAGGCAACTTTTGTGGATGGTAGAAACAAGGATGATAAACTAGGACTCCGCAAAAAAGATGAAGTTTCTGGATGGTCGAGACAAACTTATATATGGATTAAATAGAAAAAGTGTCCAGCTGAAACCACTAAATAACAGGATCAAGAAGTGGGTAGAATGGTACGGGTGTAGAAAGAGGGTATGATGTGAATTGCTAATTATAAAATAATATTAATTAATTAATATGTTAAGTCACCGGTTTTGTGTTTTTTTTTCAAATCCAGCTATGTAAAATATAAATTTTTACCCTTTGTTATTTTGTTTAAATTTCTATAAGCCTGTGTCCCACTTCAGCTGACTTAAGATAAAAAACGGTTTGGAAACCATGTGCAATCAATCACTGTTTTCAGACATTCTTCTTCTTTATCTGATATAAGGTACATATCTGTTGAATAGTTTGGCGTATTCTTATCTCTCTCTCTCTTTCTCTCTTTCTCCGTCTCTTTCTTGTATTCTTTTTCTGTGTTTTCCAAATGTTTTTAGGGTTCCATATATATAATATACGGATACCCTTATAATATCACTCAGGATTTCTGCCTCTGTCACATAACAGCCATTTTCTCCTAAACTACTGGACGGAAGAGGTTGAAATTTGGTATCAATGTACAGTTTGGTGACCCGATCAGGAGTAAAAGTAAAAAAATTGATTTTAGAGGTACTTTTGGGGGGAAAAACTAAAAAAATCGACCGTTCCCCCCCTGATCTCCGAAACTACTGAGCCTAAAATTTTGAAAAAATAGGAAATATAGAGCGTTGCCCGAACTTTCCAGGAAAATTAAGGAGGAACCATTAATGTTAATTTTGAGGAGCAAATTATAGAATTAAATAAAAATTTAAAAATAAAATTTTTTTCAAACGCATCATGTAATATATCAAATGAAAGGTCTCATTCTGAGGAACACAAATATATTTTTTTCATATTTAAAAAAAAATTATTTAAAAAGATATTAACGAAAATATACCAAAATTTACCCATTCCCCCCCTTATCTCCGAAACTATAAAACGTAAAGTATTGAAAAAAAATAGATTTATAGGTCCTGACCTGAAGTTTACTGGAAAAGTAAGGAGAAACCTCTATTTTTAATTTTGGGGGGCCAATTACAGAATTAAATGGAAAATATAAAATTAAAATTGTTTCTAACCCATCATGTTATATATCAAATGAGAGGGCTCATTACGAGGAAAACAAATATATATTTTTCAAATTTTTAAGATAAATTAATTAAAAGATATTAACAAAAATATAAAAAAAATTACCCATTCCCCCCTTATCTCCGAAATCATAAGCTGGAAAATTTTGAAAAAAAATGGAGGTATAGCCCCTCACCTGAACTTTACTGGAAAATTAAGGAGAAACCCCTAATATTTATTTTTGGGGGGGGGCAAATTATAGAATTAAATGGAAAATTAAAATTAAAATTGTTTCTAACCCATCATGTTATATATCAAATGAAAGGGCTCATTATGACGAAAACAAATATATTCTTTTCATATTTTTAAAATAAATTAATTAAAAGATATTAACAAAAATATACAAAAATTTACCCATCCCCCCCTATCTCCGAAACCATAAGCTGGAAAATTTTGAAAAAACAATGGAGGTATAGCCCCTCACCTGAACTTTACTGGAAAAATAAGAAAAAAACCCTAATTTTTTTGGGGTGGCAAATTATAGAATTAAATGGAAAATATAAAATTAAAATTTTTTCTAACCCAGCATGTTATATATCAAATAAAAGGGCTCATGATGAAGAAAACAAATATATTTTTCCATATTTATGAAATAAATTAATTAAAAGATATTAACAAGAATATAAAAAATTTTACTCATCCCCCTCTTATCTCCGAAACCATAAGCTGAAAAATTTTGAAAAACTGGAAGTATAGCCCCTCACCTGAACTTTACTGGAAAAATAAGAAAAAACCCCTAATATTCATTTTGGGGGGCAAATTATAGAATTAAATGGAAAATAAAAATATATAATTGTTTCTAACGGGTCATATAATATATCAAATCCCAGGGCTCATTATGACGAATAGGTACAAATATATCTTTTATTTTTTTTAAATGAATATTTTAAAATATATTTAAAAAAATATTTTAAAAAAATTACCCATTCTCCCCGTTATTTCCCAAACTTATAACGGAAAACCTCTTGCTGTTGTGGAGGCATCCATCATAATACTGACTAGCTCAGCAAAGCACATCTCAAAATGGTGGGTGCGATTTTTTCTTTTTTTTTTCCAACTTTGGACACCTTAGAGAGGGCGCCAGACACACACAAACATATAGGCAGCAAAATAAGACCAATTTTACACTCACAATTATATTTACAATTTTATAACGGATAATTTATATTGACAATTTAAAAAGAGTGGCCAAGCCAAATACAGTTCTTTCAATTACAATAGTGCAGTTTGATCAGTATACCATCAGTAAGTAATGACTTTAGACTTATCTGGTGCAATGCTCTCTGGTTATGGCCGGACTGTCTGGTGCCTCAGCTGTATCGGGAGAGAGAGAGAGAGAGCGCCAGTTGATTTAGAGGGTTACGAAGCCTTCTAGGTAGCCGTGACTTTACTGGTTGGAGCTTCCCTGACGACTAGTAGCAGTAAATAGTCGCCCCTATGGTGGTAGGTGCTATTCCTCTAGCGTCCTTGGGTCCAGCTCATTTTTGTGCATGCAGGAAAAAGATAAAAACAGAGAATTAGTACGTGCTACCCCTTGATTGGACTTGCTGAACTCCCCCAAAATTCTAAATTCAACCCCGGTTTGGAACTGGGATACGATAAGTCACTTGAATGTCTATGCAATATAACGATAGAGTCTATTTACATTGATACTTATGGTCCACTATTATTACAATAATGTTCTTTGATATTAAATCAATTTATTTGTGAGTTATAGATAAACCGAAAATACAATTACAGAAAAACTTCCTTCTCTCTGCAAGAGAGGTACGATAAGGTATTACAATGATTATTACAACAATGAAGATTCAATTTCTCGAAATTTCTACTAAAATAAGATAACAAATTGAATCCAAACATATGCTAATACAAAGATAAAGATAACAGATTTGATCATATGCTAATACAAAAATAAAGATAACAAATTTGATCAAAAGTCTACGATACCAGAACGATATTCCTTAGATAGCAAGGAAAATATTATAAATAAGACAAATTTCCTGTTTATTTACTTTAGTGAAAAGATAATGATTTCTAAGTACTATTAACTTCGGTTGATTTTATTTATTTCACCTGACTGAAGGTCATGGAAATTTTCATAAATCTTTCCAAATTTATAAACAATGTGGTGTGATAGTTACCACCTTTATACGGTGTGAAGGAGTTTCAGCAAGTATCTTGTATGAGCAATTCAAATCAAAAATTATTAATAATAATACCCGCAAATAGATATACATATATTCACATATATAGCTAGGTAAATTGCAGCTAATAAAGGAAACAACTGAAAGAGAAGATATATATGACATAAGTAAAATATCGGAAAATTGTTCTGTGCTACTTCTAAAATCTAGCAAGAAAAACCCTGGTCAGCTAACTGTAAATCAAATACGTTCCCTAATTTAAAGAGAGGTTACGAAGTAAGTGATATAAAAACAATTCTACAGTGAATGTGTTTAAATTTAAAAAAAAAAATAAAAGCAATTTAGGTAAGACTTTAGATATAGAAAAATCACTTACTTCGCTTTCCTCCTCTGCTAAGTAGACTAGGTTGGCATCCAAATTTCCCAGATTAGCTTCCCCTTTTCCTTCAAACCTAGCAATGGTGGTCTCGGAAAGCAAACAAAATGGCTTCACTGTACGTGATTGCAACGGAAAATCAGGAATTCTCCCTTTCAGCTACAACCCTAGAAAATGATAAAACCACAGTTCCTGTTCTTGGTTTATAAGAGAGAGGTAATTAAAGAGAAAAAGAAATATAAACATATATATATATATATATATATATATATATATATATATATATATAAAGGCAAAAAGCAGTAGCACCTAGCACGTGTTCCAATAGAAAGGTTATGCTCTATAAAAAATTATAAAAAAATTGATTCCTTTTCACCACCTAAATAGGAAAAGAAAATAGAACATGTAGAGTAAACACTCCTTTTAAACAATCCAACGAAGCTATATGATGAACTCTGGTCAGGAAAACATCTTCACACAGCTTCCGAATTTCAGCTACGATAAAAATAAGACATGTGCATATATACATGTTATATCACACTTTCAAAATTTCTCTTTTTAAAAAAGATTTTATTTATAGTTGCACAATATTAACTTTTAATATAAAACTTGAAAATAACAATATAATACTTTATAACAATAAAAAGACAAAATGAGTGTTAAACTAAACTAGACAGAACTGTAAGTAATAATGAATGCTGTTACAATGAAAAAGTATAATTTATAAACTAAGAACGCTGACTAAGGTGTCGCAGCGCTTGCAGTTCTCACGGATGTTCGTCTGCGGGTAACTGGAGACGACACGTGTTATGCTGACTCTGCTTGAGAACTGTTGCTAGGTTGTTTCATATAAGTCGATGGGATAACTTATATAACATACATATATCTACGATAGATAAAAGATAAATCGATATTTCAATTGATCGGTATTTTCACCATCAATTATACTATAAGAAACGGTACAGATAATTTAATCGGGAGAAAAGAATATATACTTGCTTTACTCACTTTCTTCGGTAATCGAAACGGTACGATGAGATAAAAATGGCTTCCTGAAAATACCAGGCAAAATTATCGATCTGGTCTCGTCGAATGACAAAAGGGAAGAGAGAGAGTCAAAAACGTGAATTTTTCGCCGGTACCCAGCAAATAAGTACCGCGCAGGTTTCTTAATGCGGTAGACGATACACAGAGTCGAAATAAGAATTAATTCAAAGATAAACCGATTGATATTACCGATTTAGTCTATTTTACGAGTTACATTATGAAAATTAATCATTAGGTGATATAAGGGATGACGAAACATACTTTTGGAATTATATAATCAGCCATGCAAAGCGAATAAAATCCAAATTTAGGAATATTTAATTTAATAACAGCTAAAAGCGAGATACTAATGTTTTACGTACCCGTGATGATATTCTGAACTCAACAGGGTTGGCGTACAAAATTTTAAAAATAACCAAAATATAGAAAATTATTAACATTTGCCCGAAGTGACGATTTAATCGTTACAAACTCTAAGACCTAATTTTTTTGTTTATAGGAAAAATATGAAAAAAATACCTAATTCTATTATTTGGCCTCCAAATAATAGAATTAAACGGAAAATAAATTACTAGAAAACCCCCATAGTAATTTTACGGACAAATTATACAATTAAATGGAAAATAAAGATTCAATTTTCAAACGCATCATATAATATATTAGATAAAAGGCTCATTATGTGAATTACAAATATATCATATTTTTAAATCATTTGTTTAAAAGATATTAAAAATATTAAACATCGACTTAATTCCCATTTTCGAAACTACACTATTTAAAATTTGAAAAATATATTTTATTTATATTTTTAAATAATCTGAATAACAGATTTAATAATTTATAATGTAAACTTTGACCTATTTTGCCGTTTTTCTTCCAATCTACCGAGCCTCAAAACTCAGACAGTAGATTATAAAAGGTATATCTGAAAGTTTATTAGTAAAATAAAACTTGACCAAATTATTAACTTTTTCAAATTGTTTTATTAATTGGACCGCTTTCTATAAGTGTAACTCTAATTCAATCAATATTGCATCCACACAGAGGCGGAGTAAGGTGGCCCACACCGCCCACGGCCTCGCGGTCCAAAGGGCCTCGCGGTTTAATTTCAAGCGTTTTTATTTTATATTCTCTTCTTCTTGCATCTTGTCCACATTAAGTTAGGTCTTGCGCTGCCACTGCATCCACATTGTTTATGCTTCTGTGTATTGGTGACCCCTATATAATATCTTTGTCTATCATTTTCTGAACCACCCTGTACTACTATAATTTAGCTCCACACAATATTCCAACGGTCCTAATATATTTAAAACCACCCTGCATAAGTATAAATCCTCTCCACACTATTGACTCTTTCTATTTTTCTATTGTTTAAATTGTTCCTATTCCATTTATGCAATTGCTCATGGTCTTCCCTATATAACAAAATTCACATTTTGAACCACATTTTATGACTAATTTTACTCTACCATTTATTTCAACCTCTCGGTATATGCAACTGCAATTTTTTTGAACCCATGTCTGTTATTATATTATACCCCGTCCTATAATTCAAATATCCTAACTGCTTATGCTTATCTAACAAATTTTTGATAACAATAATTTTACTGCATTCTTTCGTTTGAAGATGTTGTATAAGCAACTGCTTATGTTTCACACTTTATAACTGTAATTCTACTCCACCTTATATTTCAATTATCCTGAATATTGAAGCCTTCTGCATAACTGTAATTTTACTCCGCCCTATAACCCAACTATCCATTCTGTATAAGTATAGTTATGTTCCACTCTTATTTCAACCACCTTGTATCCGCAACTACTTATGTGCCACCCAATACAATATTTTTTGAACCACTCTGTATAACTACTTCATTCCAACTTATATTTCAACCATCTTTCTATGCAGCTTCTTATGTACCACCTAATATCACACACACACACCTACCATACCGTAACCATACAGAAGAGATCGCCCACATAACCATTTCACGCAAACTACAAACATCCTGTACGAAATAGTTTCATGGCATATCTTGACATTTAAACTAGATATTTATGATGAAAATTTGACATTTACCATGATGTTTACAGTTTTTTTCGCCTATAATTCCGATTTTCAGAAAAATTGTATGTTTTACGTTATAGAAAAATATACGGAATCAACCTGGGTCATATCTTTGTAGAATACAATTTATAATATTCAAATTTCTTGAGCGGTTTTAGAGAGAACAGTGAAGATTAATTGAAATTCACTGAAATCTAGTTCCTTACTTACTTTTTTTTCTGATTTTCTGGAAAACCGTAAATCTTATGTTATGTAATGTTCCTTAATATAAAGCAGTTTAAATCGTCAAAATTGCCCTAGTCGTTATTGAATAATCGCTCGTAATACATAAAAAAAAGTTGCAGACGAATTGATAACCTCCTACTTTTTAGAAGTCGGTTAAAAATTATCCAACTCTTGGAAGTTAAAAATTTATTTATTTATAATTGAGGTAGGTTCGCGTTACTTTCCTCAATATTCAAGTATTAAATTCTACCAAGTGCATCGTATTATTATTCTGCCAATGTTCAGCAGCCAGAGCCTCATCATATGTGTAGTAGAGACATAGCGTGTAGGTGAAGTTAATGTTTGACTATTCCTTGTCCTACTTGCTAATCTGTCGGTCACTGTTACAACCAAAAAAAAACGTTAGTATTCGAAATGTAAGCATAAGGTCTCACTGAAGGTTCTGCAATTATTTTAGGTGAGGGTATGTTACAAATATACCTATTCTGAAATGGGAAAATACTTATCGTTAAATTAAATATTAGGCGTTTTTTGGGCTTTTCTTTATATAACTTCATAAAACGACTAGGAAAACTGAATAGCTAAAGTGTCTAAGCGTTATCTCTTAATAAATCAAATAGAGAATTTTTTCTCTGTTAGATGTTTACTTTGCGTATTAAGACAACTCGATAGAAACCTCATCATTTATTAAAATTTATTCATCCGTACTTGCCGTCTGTTACATCTCTCTAAAGGATATCTTTTGTTAAAACACAGATTATCAGGATTCATCAATCAATGTCATGAACTTTTGTAAACTAAGTCAGGGTCACCGATGGATTCTAATCTCTTTCGTTTTCCAAGATCACTTTAGGGTTTCCCGTGAAACGTAAGTTTGGAGGTTTCATTTAAATTTGACAAATGTGATACATTTTTGTAATTATTAAGCGAATTGTATAGGATAATTCAAAAAAAAAATTATTCATAGTTATTCACTTATTACACAATAAAACATGTATATTCAGTATACTTGAACTCATCATTATCATCCTCAACGTCATGGTTGAGGTTGTTTTTCTGCTGATTTCACCTCAGTTTTAATGATACTTTGGGGATATCCACTACTATACTTACTTCTGAGTTTCTAGTCCAGGCAGCTAGCATATTTTTGTATTCCAAGGATAAGAAAATAATTTTTGTTGTGATATTTAGATTTTGATCTATAGAGTTTAGTTTTAGGCTATACCTAATGTCTCTGTTCCTTAGTTAGCGCTCGAACACTTCATTTCGGCCTTCTGTATTTTGGTTCTATTTTTTTCTTGATGACCAATGGTTGATGACACAAAATTGAGAAACGACCGTAAGTTTATGGCCTTATTCATTCATATCATTGCTATTCTATAATCAAGACCATCAAGAGTACTTTTGAACCCATACTTCGATGATATCCAGATCTGCTGCGAAGTAAAGGATTTCATATGGATTCAGCGCCATCGAATTACTAGTTTCTTGCAAAGATATGTTCATGAGCAACGTTCACGAGAATCGTTTTGTCATGTTCCTACATGGAGGTACTGATGTATACCAGTCAGTAATAGTGTGTAAGTTATAGCCATTTCTGAGACGTCTTTACTTTATCGGAAAGGCAGAAATGTTAACGTACCTATTGGAGAGGAGGAGGGAAAAATCTAGCAACGAGTCGAGAGAATTTTTTCTTCATTTACTGTACTTCTAATTTTCCAGTTTGAGTGGTATTGTGATTTACCACAAATACACGTATATGAAGTACTGAGTGTATGAATTATGGCGTATAGTACGCAGTTGTTAAGTAGAAGCTACCACATTTTGAGAATGGTTCTAGATTTTTCGTTTTCGTTTTTTAGGGTTCCGTATATACAATATACGGATACCCTTATAATATCACTCAGGATTTCTGCCTCTATCACATCACAGCCATTTTCTCCTAAACTACTGGACGCAAGAGGTTGAAATTTGGTATCAATGTATAGTTTGGTGACCCGATCAGGAGTACATATCGTAAAAGAAAAAATTTTGATTTTAGGGGTACTTCTGGGGGGAAATACTAAAAAAATCGACCGTTCCCCCCCTGATTCCCGAAACTACTGAGCCTAAAATTTAAAAAAAAATAGGAAATATAGAGCGTTGCTCGAACTTTACAGGAAAATTAAGGAGAAACCATTAATGTTAATTTTGGGGGGCAAATTATAGAATTAAATAAAAATTTAAAAATATTTTTTTTTCAAACGCTTCATGTAATATATCAAATGAAAGGACTTATTCTGAGGAACACAAATATATTTTTTTCATATTTAAAAAAAATTATTTAAAAAGATATTAACGAAAATATACCAAAATTTACCCATCCCCCCCTTATCTCCGAAACTATAAAACGTAAAGTTTTGAAAAAAAAAAATAGATTTATAGGTTCTGACCTGAAGTTTACTGGAAAAATAAGGAGAAACCTCTACTTTTAATTTTGGGGGCCAATTACAGAATTAAATGGAAAATATAAAATTAAAATTGTTTCTAACCCATCATGTTATACATCAAATGAAAGGGCTCATTACGGTGAAAACAAATATATTTTTTTCATATTTTTAAAATAAAATAATCAAATGATATTAACAAAAATATAAAAAATTTACCCATTCCCCCCCCTTATCTCTTAAACCATAAGCAGGAAAATTTTGAAAAAAATGGAGGTATAGCCCCTCACCTGAACTTTACTGTAAAATTAAGGAGAAACCCCTAATATTTATTTGGGGGGGGGCAAATTATAGAATTAAATGGAAAATTAAAATTATTTCTAACCCATCATGTTATATATCAAATGAAAGGGCTCATTATGACGAAAACAAATATATTTTTTTCATATTTTTAAAATAAATTAATTAAAAGATATTATCAAAAATATAAAAAAAATTACCCAGTCCCCCCCCTTATCTCCGAAAATATATTTTATTTATATTTTTAAATAATTTGAATAACAGATTTAATAATTTATAATTTAAACTTTGACCTATTTTGCTGTTTTTCTTCCAATCTACAGAGCCTCAAAACTCAGACAGTAGATTATAAAAGGCATTTCTGAAAGTTTATTAGTAAAATAAAATTCTAATGTTACTTTTTGGGGGCCAAATTAGAAAATTAAATACATATGTATTGTGATAAAAATCAAGCGAATCCTCAAGCAGATAAAATAAAAAGTCTATGTGTGGAATATCAAAGTGTATATTTTTTATAAATTTAAAACGCTTCCTTTAAAAGATATAAGGGTAAGTATAAGAAAATGCACTCATTCCCTGCTTGTCTGAAACTGGAATATTCGAATCTTGAAGGTGGTACGGAACCCTAAGTATGCGAGCCAACTCGCACTTGACCAAATTATTTTTTATAATGGTACTGAGATCTTGATGTAAGACTATAATCGTTCTCATGACATGGCATAGAATTCATTTAAATGGATTCATTGGCTTTGGGTTACAATTGCTTAAAAATAACTATCTAGTACAAATAATTTCTTATATTTACTTATGGTATAAGGTTCATGAACTTCAGTTGTACAAGGTAGGGTTAAATTCTGTCGACAGTTTTTACATGTAACCTTATAAGGACATGTCATAAAATATCTTGAATCATGAAAAACGATTTAAGCATATGACCAGTCACATTTCTCTAATATACCATAGATATAATTGCTTTTGTAGGAGAATCAAATAGCTTTGTTTCAAAATTTAAGTTCACTAGAGATATTATATATATTTTTGTTTACATAGATACGAGTATATTAAATTCTCATTTGTTCTTATTCTATCGATTGACAATTGCACTAAAGTACATATTTGTGCTTTGATAGTTGCACAAGTGAAAATATCGAATGCATGTATAATACAATCAGTACGAATTTAGATGAAGGTTAACGTTGATAAGCTCATATTAGAGAACATATTTCTCTAAATATAGTCCGTGGGAATTCGAGAATTTAATCTTATATCGGTTTTCTCAGTTAAAAGATATATTTCAAATTTCAAACTGGTGCCTCGAAATATATTTTTTTGTATTGCCGTAACTACTTTCATAAATGTTCCGGACGAAAAGCCAATCAAGGTAGGACGTTATTTGGAAGATATTTTAACTTTAAATTTTACATTTTCTTATAATAGCCCCTGACCTGAAATAGACCCTGAATAACTTGGAATCTTTGAACTGTACAAGTGGTGTGATTATTTACAAGAACGCGATAAACGCAACGTAAAGATGTCACAACCATCAAACAGAAAACAAGGTGTCTTCATGCTTACTTACTTGTTTCCCATTCCCATCAGGATTTTTGTCCCCTCTCACCTAGTTTACGACACCTTGGAGCTCCTTTCTGTAGCAAATTTTTTGAATTTTCTGTAGGGAGTGATACTATAAATGAAACTTAAAATTTTATAAATTTACGTTGATTATGTGAAATTGACATTATTTTGTATGTTTTTGGTAGACTTCTCCAGAGTTGCTTTACTTTCCTTATGACCATTTAAAGCTGGGTAGTTCGTGTGATTCACCCATTGTTATGTTTTCTGTTTTTACCAACACCTTCGCAATATATTTCATTACTTCATAAATACTTCCAATTTTATATCCTTACCTCAAGAATTCAACTCATTAATTTATTTTAGATTTTCTTGGGAATAATACCACATCAGAGTTCAAACTTGTGTATATTTTAAAACCAAACGTTTCAAAATCCTGTCGGATTTCGTTTTCAATGGATATAAATTTATGAGGTAAAATTGAAATATATGACAATTATAATTATATAAAATTCAATTAATCTGCTACTACTGATATTTTAATTATATATGTAATTACATAGCGAGCAGTGACTATAAATTATGTAACGGTTAATAAGGGATAATGCTAATAATCCGTTGCCTCGGAGCTTGGCACAATGAATTTTTTATGCTTGCATAATATTTTCAGCAAAGCTTTTACGTTTCATGACGTACTTAAAAAAGATCAGAGAACTAAAACCAGAACATGTTTTACTTAATTGAAGTTTTTTGTTCTTTTTACGGTAATTTTCCGGAAGTCTCTTGGCGAAAACGGGCGAAAACTGGGGTGAAACTATTCAATAAATGTTTAATTATAACTGGGAAACTAGTACAAACCACTGGAGCTTGGGACGTTTCAGTTTATATCTAAACAACTTTCAGAGTATTGAATCATTGTGTTCGCTGTTCTGTTTGTAGCAGAATAAAATAAACAATTCAAGCGTTTCACTTATTTTCGTTCTCTCGGAATACTATAACGATAATTTAGTGTCGTACCATGTGCTAAATTCTTTGACAAATTCTTTCAATAATGTTCAAATATAGTTATTCAAAGAGTGTCGGTGAATTGTTTAGTTTGTACTGGGTGATTCTATTCTATGTACAAATAGTGTATATATTTTTAAATTTTTGAAAGCAATTGTTTCTTTTTCTTGTTTCTCTTTTCGTTATGATTTATTTTATTGTTTTGGTGCATGTTGTTCGTGGCGTACCTCTTCTACGACTCACCGACACCTTAGCTTTCTACATATTTTTGATTTCGTCGTTCATTTTTTGTAAATGTCTACATTAACTAATCGTGCTCTTTTCTATATAGTCTTTTGGGTCCTAGATATAGTTCATTTCTTTTGTCATGGTTTCTTATCTATCTTCGCTTGAAATGTTTAGTACTCTTTATTTCTGCCGCTAGATTCGGTGTTTCATATCCATACGTGAATACAAATCTGTGTAGTACTTTAATAGAGCTTGATAGTTTATACTGATATTATCTAAGTAATGTTAAATAGGAGATCTTTTTTTCTAAATGAACTACTTAGGCAGATTGAGTCCCCGAGTTCTATCTGTGCATGAAACTTTTATAAATTATTCTTTAAGTGAGACTCAGGGAATAGGTAGATTGAGACCCCAATTCTAGCATAGTTGATGCTTAAAATCGAAACTAACCAGTCAAGTATAGGTGAAAAAGTTATCTTAAATAGTGTTGTGGTTCTGTGAATAAATGTAAATTAGTATAAATGGGATTTATAAGAGCTCACGATGTAGTTGTAGAATTGAATTGGAAAAAGGCCAAAGCCTGGACAAAACGTTAACACCAGTAATACATTAACATAAATAAGTTTATTATTCAGACACGACCTAACATCATCATCATCATCATCATCATATATATATATATATATATATATATATATATATATATATATAAATCTAATTATAATGGTAACGGCTGTTGAAATTAGTATTCAAACGAATTGCGGGTAGCAGCCAAAGATTAATAAGTGTACTCTTTTTTATATGAGAGCTTTCGGAATTCTTTTATTCCTTCGTCAGTCAAATACTGAAAAAGTTACAAATATTGTTGTTACTATAAGTACTATAAATGAAATTAAATGGTAACTTACTAAAGTTGAGGTTCACAAATAAAATTAGCATGTCTAGAGAATTTAACATTCAGTTTTTTCGGTTGTAGTTTCATGAAATTAGATCCAAATTTGAATTTTTTTGATGACAAATATAAATGAGAAACCATAGAAATGTCGGAGGTAATATTATAAGGGTGAGAGTTTTTTTTTATAAGTTTAAGAAAATAATAAATAAATAAATTCCAGACAAGTTCCAAAAGTAAGTAATATATGCACATATATACCAAAAAAACAAAAACGTATGGGTTGATTATTATTTATATATACATATATACACACACATAGATATACATATACACATATATATTATCACACACATGCACAGATATACACACATACACATGTTGATGATCTTCTTCTTCTATTGTAAATTGTAAAAATGTATTATAATTATTAAATACTCTTAATAGTTCAATGTTACTTCCTAACGGGATACAACAAATGATGTCATCAACATATTTTTTTAAAAAAGGAATATTGAAACTTAATTTGGAGAGGCAACTGTCAATGAGGTCATGAGCATTAGGAATTAAAAAAAAACCTTTTTTTTACGTGCATTTTAAAAGAGAAAACTTCACATTTAAATTGCAAGTACTTAAAATTAAAATTAAAAGCTCAATCTTGGTGAGAATTTTTGTTTCTATGGGTAGATTAAAATTTTGCTTGAGCACCGAGAAAAAGAAAATTTTGCGGAAATGAATCACCCTAGTGTACATCCGTTTCTTGGTTTGTGCTCTGAAAAGAACAGTTGACCTGACGTTTAGCCAAAATCTCATTTGGCATTTTCAGAGGTAAAAATCTGAAAACTCCCCAAGAGCTCTTGATTCTTTTATTTATAGTTATCGATGGATTAGAAAGGGATCTCACGTGATGAGGACTGTATTGTGGGCTTGTCTGGTTTGTCAGTTCAGTTACCTACTGACTCTTGGGTAGTAGGATTGAGACCCTCAGTTCTATCTAGATTCTGAAATTCTTTTTCATTTTTGTCTCTTGATAATGGCTCCAAAGCAGGAGTCGGAACGCCGAGTATTTAATAAATTTGGACGGGGTTCTCACGCGAAACCTAGCCCAGTTCATAATAATGACCGCGGAAACTTCTCAGAACATAAGTACAGTTGCGAAAATTGGGCGCTAAACATCTGCTCAACCATCTCGCTAGGAGGGTCACAAATGTTCCGTTCTCGTACTACCCTCTTGCTCTAACTTGAGCTGTGAACTTGAGATAATTTTAATATGTTGTTATAGCTCACCGTGTCGGTATTGGTTAATACTGAATACCCTAAGACTTTAAACTACATATTTGAATGCGATTGTGTTTATTTAGTTAGAATGTGAGGGAGATGTATGTAAGTTTGAGCAGAACTGCTATTATGCGTTATGTCGGTCATTATCTTGCTTTCTTGTGCATTGATAAGCACATATTTATATGAAATTGGTCTCAACATCTGTTTTAGTTTATGGGTACATCGCTCTGATTGATTCTGGTAATGAGTACTTCATTTTGTTGAGAGATGCATTCCAAAAAAGGGGCAGAGACCTTTCCCTGATTATAGAGTAACAAAAACTACTATACATTTACCTATTATTATCTTACATTAATAAAATTATACTGAACAACTAAATTATAAAGAAACAAAGTATTGACTTATAAATTCAAATATCGATCGAATTTTATAACCACACTCAGTATTTTCTTTATATTCAATAGGAACCAGAATGTGTGTGCTAAAAATATCCATCAGTGAAATTTATTTTCTAGAATAATATATTCTAATAAAGTTTATACTAAATAAATTCGGACAAACAAATATATAACAATGATCAAGTAATTGTGTTGGTCGTAGGCCTCAGTATCTGAGTGGTAATAGAAATGGGACAAGTGTCGTTCTACATGTAATTTTAAAACGTTGCTTAATAGTTTCAGGCTATTTTTATAACTAGTCAAGTACCAAGATTACGAGAATGATTTCCTGAGCATCATTCTGTTACCTGCATAATGGTAAACACAACTTCCTTCACGCTAACATTCCCAATACTTGACATAAATGGTCGACTTGCATAGAGCCGCACATCAAGATCACTTAAGCTTTTTGCGAGCTCAAGTTTACGTAGTTATGGCACAAACATCAAACAACTGCATGCATCATCAAAATCGGAAAGCTAACGATATCTCGGGTAATATGCCAGTTGTTATTTTCTCTACTTATCTTAACAAGACATTAACAAGAACTTATTTTAAAAGTTTAGTCTGTAATGCAGTTTATCTTTCACAGTATTGTAAATCCTTATTACGATTGGTAGTTGGTATTAGAATTAAGTATCTGGTTCTATAGTTGATCATTTTTTATGTTTGCTAAATTCGCCATTTGCATTTTAATACCATTAAAGCTTGTCAATAACCAGTTGTTTTATAAAGCTAATCTGGCAATTCTAGAAAAAAGAGTACTTAATCCATAAATAAAGTCGGGATATCCACTGTATTTTTAAGAATAATTGCTAATTTAAAGGCAATACTGAAAATATATTGCCGTTATGCCTATTTATTTGTGAAATTCTTCACTTCTTTTCTCTTATAGAGGAAAAGGAAAAAGCAATATGTATTTTTTAAAAATCAATTCACAAAATAATACTGATTTCTCAAACTATACGTCTAATCATACCTTTGAAGATTGCATTTTGTAATTTTCTTAAATATCTATAAGATATTCTAATAACTTTTGGCCCTCTGTTTACAATATTCTTGCTACATTGGCACCCCTCTAAAGTAGTGCATTTTGACGAACACTTTGCTATACACAGAGGGTGTGCTCCTTAGCTCAACTCTCCCTAGTTACAGTGAAAACGTGTTATTTTCCTTCGAAGCGAATATAAAGATAACCTTCACTGCTCAGTTTTCATCATCTCAGTAATGTGGTATTGATGTTTATATAAAAAATTCAGTTGTACTTTTCTTATTGCAAAACAATTAGTTTAGCAATTATGCAGTACAATAGCACTACTTGGGTATACGACCTTAGTTTATTTCTAATGTTCGGACACCGAAGAGAATGAATTTCATACCAACCTTTCCCAAAAGAAATGTATATTTTAACAGTGATTAATCCTATCTCATCAAAAATAATCAAAAAGTAAAGTTAAAGGTAGGCCAAACCCAATGTCTACTAATACAAATGGACACGGCACTTTCATACACGACCGAACAAAAATGGGTTGAAACATGAGGCAAAATACAAAGAGACACAGATATATTTCTTTAATCAGCATTAAATTCAAGGTAATGTTATTCAGTTTCAAAATAATACAACTACCTACCTAATCCACAAATATAAATATATTAAAATCCATTAAAAGATGTGCAAAATAACAAAAACAATTAGTGTCTTAATTACTAATATGTAACAGTAACTATCAAAACATTTATTTATTCACGTAAAATGTAGTTTTATTTACTGCTTAAATGATCTTTTGTTAAACTCATATATGATCTGCCACTTACCGGTGGGAAGATAATTCGCCAAAGGAATATGCCTTTTCTCTGGAGATAAAACACTGAAATAACACTGATTTCAAACAATTATCAACACCCGATACACTTTACATTATATGAATTACGAAGTTAACCACAATTCAAAATGTAAATAAACAGACTTGCGATGTTGCCTTCTGGACATTTATGGCGTAAAGTATCGCCGTTCAGTCAATGCTTACAATGCCTAGAATTACGTCTTACTGGTTACAATGGAAAGAAGCTTGGCATTGGTTAGCATTTGTTTACTATTTCCCAGCAAACATCTTTCAACCCATTTTTAATGTAACAGACAGGTAAATTTATATTAGTAGTCATTGGTCAATTCTAAGATTCTGCATTGCTTACTTATTTACTACTTCATCAAACTTGATTGTTATAGGTAATTAATTTTTATAGAGTGAGCTCCTTTTATTGTTTACTTTTTTTATTTTGTATGTAGATATCTATCTAACAGCAGTGAATGCCCTATTTATTTTCTAGTTTACGGTTTGTTAATTATTTGCAACTTTTTAGTTCTACCTGGAAGCCGGTTAATATTTTAAAAAGTAATTTCTTGGGGTCCGTACGGTCAGTGATTGGAACCCCTTATAAAAATTAGGCGACCATTGTCTCCCCACTCCGAAACTATTTCGCTTAACATTTTGAATAATCCTCAAAATAGGACCTTATCCAAAGTTTACAGGAAAAATAAAGTGAAAATCGTAATATTAGTTTTAGGACGTTTTTGAAAATTTAGATTGTTTCAAGCGTTGTCAAGTAAGAAAGGACTTGCTATGAGGAATAGTAATGAAAAATCGACCCATTCCCCTCTTTATCTTCGAAATTACTAAACTGAAACTTAAAAAATGACAGTATAGGTCCTCACTCAAAAGTCCTAAATTAGTTGAGAGTCAAATAATAAAATTAAGTGGAAAATATAACATTAAAATATTTTCAAATACTTAACACCTATATGAAATATATTTTACTTGCATAAAATACGAGGATGAATCAAATATGAAATTTTAATACATATTATTTTTCTACATAGTCTCCTCTCTTTTGTATACATTTTTCCCACCGAATCGGAAGTTTTTTAATACCTTTCTCAAAGAATGAAACTGGTCGTGTCGATAACCAATTGCGCACAAACGTTTCTACACCTTCGTTGTCCTCAAAGTTCTTCTTTAAGTGGCCCAAACATGTGGTAGTCACATGGCGACAAATCAGGATTGTAAGGCGGGTGTTCAAGGGTTTCCCAATGCATTTTGTTCAATTTTCCTTGAGTCAATGCAGCTGTATGTGGCCGAGCGTTGTCATGCAACATAATCACACTTCGGGTAGACATATCCGCCTCTTTTGCCGATAAGCAAGTTTCACTTGTTGGAGTAGTTCGCAGTAATACTCAGCATTAATTGTACGGCGTTCGTGCAGAAAATCGATCAGCAGTACGCCTTCAATCAGCTCACGAATTGCGTAGATATTCGCCTCATTGATGCTTGTCGTGGGACGGCGTGCATGAGGCTCATTTTCCACTGTCTCTCGGCCATCTGAAAACTTTTGTGCCAGTCGTACACTTGGGTCCTTGAAAGTGTTTCATTGCCGAACTGTGCAGATAGTCGACGCAAAATTTCAGACTGTCTAACGCCCTCCCGCGCCAAAAATTTGATAACAACACGTTGCGCAACAGACGTATGCACCTCTTGCTCTGACATGATGCTACTAACAGCGCATCGACTACGCCTCGCCAAACCGACGAACTCCCCTCTTCTTAACATCCCTACCTAACATATTGAGACGTCACGCCACTCGAATTACCTGCAGGGCGAGAAACAGAAAAGTCCGGTTCATATTTGATTCACCCTCGTATATTAAGGAAAATGTGTCTCTTCCCTCCTTTGTATCCCCTCTCAAAGTTTATTGACGAAATAAAGAGAAAATCCCAATTTTAATTTTGGGGGCAAATATGAAAATTAACTAAATATTTACAAAAAAAACAATCGCCCCATGTAGTAGAATAGGCTCTTTGTGAGAAATAAAACTGTATGTTTTTCATTATTTTAAAAGCCATTCCCTCTTTATCTTAGAATCTCTTTAGCCACCATTTTTGATAAAGAATGTAAGAAAAAAGCGCATATTAAGGACAAATTACAAAAGGACAAACGTTTATTATGACCTACCTAGAGTATAACAAATCTCAAAAATAGTATGCGAGTCCAACTCGCCCTTGACCAAATAATTTGTACATCGTTTTTATGTCGAAGTATTTCAGGGCAAACAGTTATTGTAATCTCTTTTGTTACTCGTATTTTTTTTAACAATATTACACGAGACATTAATACCTACTGGAAAAGTGGGAATAAATACTTGCAGTAGCTACTTTCACGCCAGCAGCAGCTGTCCACTGTCAAGTCAGTAACTTATATTGTAACTAGTTCCTTATTTACATTTGCTTTTCTCTTATGAAATATTCGTTAAAAGGAAGCTGAATAGGTATAATAATACAGATATTTGTTGCTTTTTGTAAAATTTTCCGTTTTTACAAATTATTAAATTTTAGTATGTTGTCTTAAATTTATTGATTGTTCTGTAATATTGTATATTTTATGTGAGACGTACAACCTGTAGTTATTTTCCACAGAATTTTCTCACTGTAATATTCAAAGTAAATCAAACTCTGCACTTTACTCTGGTAGCTCTGATAGCCAAAGGCTTTTCTCCCTTTACGAACTCAAAAGCATTCCTCGCATACAGCGAGTGCTTGTGCAGAAATTCAAATTGAAAATATAAATTTATGCGGCTCGAATTGGATGGAACGTGAACCTGAAAAACTATTTCCTTAAGCTTACCCGTTACTGTCAATTCTAAAAATTGTTCTGTGTATGAAACGATAGGATCATGTATCATATTTCGTATTGATACAGGTGCCACAATTTCCATTTCCAAGAAAAATGCTGTGAAAAATATCAGAGAATCTCTGAGAAAAGCTTATCGTCAAGGGAATAAGTGACACATTTTGTATTTATCTTGCTCGGTTTCTGGAAAATAATATTTTGAGAGAGATGTAGATTTACATACGCGCAGTTTGAGCAAAAAAAGTATTAAAAAAACATTGGTCATTTTCATTACTATTCAGATTGTAAGCACATATCACACAACGCAAAAATAATTACAGATATTGTCCCATTTTCTTAAATACGATATTGGTTAATGAATATCTCCGTTCATTTCTTTACCTATAAATAACTCCATTTGACTGTTATTAGCCTTTAGAGACTTTACAAACATTTGAACGCAACACCAAAATCTTGAAAAATTATTGATGTTATTATGATTGTAGAAAAACGAATTACTTTGTTTTATATCACTAATTTATTTATTTATTTAATAAATAAACATAAAAAACGTGACTTGTTGCGACAATACTATTCATTTGAACTTTTCCGTTATTGCTATATCGCATAAAGCTCTCATTGCATACCAGAATTCTTCTAAATGTCCCTCCCACAATATTAATGCAGCTGTTTTGTCTTCAAATAATTTTTAATTTACATTCGTTTTTGCTAGTTGACGGGATGCTGCCAAAACCTTGCACAATACTTTCAATGTGAAAGTTCTTTAAGCTTTTTTTTTGGCAAATGCTAGTGCAATATTTTTTGTCTATTTTTCATCTTCAATAGAAATTAAGTATTGTCTTTTTATACAACCAACTTTTACGGCTTACAATGTATTGATAAAATCCGCTGTTCTTCTTTCCCTTATTACTTAACTCTTATTATTTCTTTTGTTTTATAATTTTTTAAACTTTTATTTATGAAATCAAAATAAATAGAATTATATATATTTGTTTTGTTTACATTGCAGCATAAAAAAATATACAAATATACAAAAATTAATAATTTCTAGCAATTTCGATGTTTTTAGAGTAGAGCAACTGATAAAAGTCTTCTCCTAGAAACGAGATATAGTGTAATTAGACATTTTATTCATTGATCAGGTTACGAGTAGTGTATAGTATGTCTTGTTCCTCTTCTGAAAAAACAAAAAAACAAGCTGGTCGACCGCATACAGTAAAGTTGGTAGGTGTTCGTTCCCTATGCGTATCCTCCAGATGGTAACATTTCCTTGCCCGGTTGTTCAAAGCCGTTTGATGTAAATTTTAAACAGTGGGGTGAGGGGAGGCAACCTTGTTTGAGATCTTCTCTTTTATTAGTTTCTGAAGCTCATTTACCTTGACTTGGCTCACATTATCACTGAAAAATACGTTAACAACATTTAATCAATGTTCAGTCACTCCATATTCCCTCATCGCTTCCCTCATGCTATTTACGAGCACACTATCGCAATTCTTTCTCAAATCAATGAATAAGATATTCAACTGCCTTCCGACAGAAAACATTGTCGATGCACAACGTCGTTTTTATTAATCGCCCATACAGTCTTCCCAATAAACATTAAACCCTTTACACTTATACCCAGTTAGTTACTACAGTCTGTTATGTTTTCTTCCCTATAGACTGATCTTGCTTACCTAATACAGAAGTAGAGGGAATCAGTCAAAATTTCGAGGAAAATATTTGGGACGTGGACAATTAATTTATTGGGAATACCACCAGAGCCACGTGATCGATTATTTTTCATTTATTTTTAAGTTAATTTAACCTTTGCTAAACGGGCCACTTCGATGTCAAACATATCCCTATTAATGACATTCTCTTGAATAAATCTTTTGCTAGTCGCTTTCAATAGAAATCTCTCTAAATTTTCAAACATATTGGATCAAAAGGGATTCCTTCTTAACAATTTGAGGTCATACTGTTTATTGTTTTTCATTTTCCATATTTCCATAACTGTAGAATTTCATAGTAGACATTACACTTCTGGGTCACTTTTTGATACAGAAATCATTCTTCTATTTCTTAACTATTTTTTTACCAGTCGAACTTGCCTTTGGTAGTTTTAGCGGTCTTCGGGATCTGTGTTTGAGAGTCTTTTTAAATAAAAATGTCGTTTATTCTGCACAAAGACTATGAAGTAAGCATGTTTCTTGATGTGCCGTTGGTTCGAGTTATTTGGTATCAGTTTTCTCTAGTTCCTAAAACTGGTGTCTTGTTTATGTGTTGGTCTACTCTTCATTTGAACAAAAACCTGTTCTTGTAGACTTTATACCTTGTAACCCTGGCATTTACTGATTTTTACCCGCTATCTGTTACTCTCTTACTATGACATTTTATGCTAATTTTGTCTCTAAATGCATGATGGTCTGATCGACATATAGCACCCCTTTGCACTAGAACATAACTAATAATAATAATAAAATCGATTTGACAGGCAAATTCAATACACAAACATAAACTGGAGGTCAATTAATCAAACATACCTAATAAGTAATGAGTAACAATCAAACATACCTAATGACAAATGAGTAATAATCTGTTTTTAGTATATTTTTTTAAACTGAAATATACACATATTTTGTTGTATTGAAGCTATACCTGAATTGTATTATAGCATTATAGGTAAATGATCTTTTAAAAAGTGTTATCTTGTGACAGAGAATTTTCGGAGTGATGTGTCTAATATGTCAATCAATGATGAGTTTCTCTCTGAGGTACATAGGTTTACATAAGAAAAGTCTGTAAATAAATATTAGATTCAAATCACGAATTGGTTTCCGTTTGAAAATGACATAGTGTTGTCGAAACAAGTCACGTTTTTTATGTTAATTTATTAAATAAATAAATAAATTAGTGATATAAAACAAAGGCAATTCGTTTTTCTACAATCATAATGATGGTATATCACAAAGTAATGGCTTCCGCTATCAATTATTGATGTACTTAAAACAACTGACTGACATTATTAATATTTGAAAGAGATATTACCAACAACACTTTCAGGCAAAATGAGCTACTAGAAACTTCCACATATACACCTGGTACCAACACAAGCAAAATCAGTAATAGACTATATTATGATGAGACAAGACTCCCACATGAAAGTGGAAGATCTTAAACATCAGTGGATGAAGATGCCTGTGTTACTTGATTACTACTATCTATTATTTATATACAGACTTTTATTATGTAAACCTATGTACCTCAGAGGGAAACTCATCATTGATTGACATATTAGACACATTACTCCGAAAATTCTCTATCACAAGATAACACTTTTTAAAAGATCTTTTACCTATAATGCTGTAATACAATTCAGGTATAGCTTCAATACAACAAAATATGTGTTTATTTCAGTTTAAAAAAATATACTAAAAACAAATTGTTACTCATTTGTCATTAGGTATGTTTGATTGTTACTCATTAGTTATTAGGTATGTTTGATTAATTGATCTCCAATCTATGTTTGTGTATTGAATTTGCCTGTCAAATCGATTTTATTATTATCATTAGTTATGTTCTAGTGCAAAGGGGTGCTATATGTGGATCAGACCATTATGCATTTAGAGGCAAAATTAGCATAAAATGTCATAGTAAGAGAGTAACAGATAGCGGGTAGAAATCAGTAACTGCCAGGGTTACAAGGTATAAAATCTACAAGAACCGGTTTTTATCCAAATGAAGAGTAGACCACCAACACATAAACAAAACACCAGTTTTAGGAACTAGAGAAGACTGATACCAAATAACTCTAACCAACGGCACATCAAGAAACATGCTTACTTCATATAGTCTTGGTGCAGAAGTGATATCGAAGTCATGGCCAGAATAAACGACATTTTTATTTAAAAAGTCTCTCGAACACAGATCCCGAAGACCGCTAAAACTACCAAAGGCAAGTTCGACTGGTCAAAAAATAGTTAAGAAATAGAAGAATGATTTCTGTATCAAAAAGTGCCAAGAAGTGTAATATCTACTACGAAGTTCTATAGTTATGGAAATATGGAAAATGAAAAACAATAAACCGTATGAACTCAAATTGTTGAGAAGGAATTCCTTTTGATCCAATAGGTATGAAAATTTAGAAAGATTTCTATTGAAAGCGACTAGCAAAAGATTTATTCAAGAGAATGACATTAATAGGGATATGTTTGACATCGAAGTGGCCCGTTTAGCAAAGGTTAAATTAACTTTAAAATAAATGAAAAATAATCGATCACGTGGCTCTGGTGGTATTCCCAATAAATTAATTGTTCACATTCCAAATATTTTCCTCGAAATTTTGATTGATTCCGTCTATCTCTGTATTAGGTAAGGAAGATCAGTCTACAGGGAAGAAAACATAACATACTGTAGTAATTTTCTGAATGATACTTGTGGCATATTTTTCAATGTCTAAGTGCTTCTTGGGAAATAACACCACAGTTTAAAGAAAATTGCTGTATATTCCAAACGTTTCGGGGTCTAGATCAGAACCCGTTCTCAATGGTTAAGAAACTACGGATTAAAAAGACACAATTCTAAGATGTAAATTAAAATATTTGACAATGTGTATTATTTGATTTCTGACGTAACTAAGAGAATTTTATTTGTAATATACAGGGTAGCACAG
Source organism: Octodonta nipae (assembly GCA_034190945.1). Lineage (NCBI taxonomy): Eukaryota > Metazoa > Arthropoda > Insecta > Coleoptera > Chrysomelidae > Octodonta > Octodonta nipae. The sequence goes on from CM067216.1 coordinate 176,374,885, forward strand.
AAATTTCTAAAGATCATATAATCATAAAGTTCTTTTCAAATTGGAAGAATTTGAAAGGGAGATCTTCAGAATTTTATGTGGCGCTCCTAAAATTCTGAAGATCTCCCTTTCAAATTCTTCCAATTTGAAAAGAACTTTATGATTATATGATCTTTAGAAATTTCTGTGCTACCCTGTATATTACAAATAAAATTCTCTTAGTTACGTCAGAAATCAAATAATACACATTGTCAAATATTTTAATTTACATCTTAGAATTGTGCCTTTTTTATCCGTAGTTTCTTAACCATTGACAACGGGGTCTGATCTAGCCCCCGAAACGTTTAGAATATACACCAATTTTCTTTAAACTGTGGTGTTATTTCCCAAGAAGTACTTAGACATACTGTAGTAACTCGTATAGGTGTAAAGGGTTTAATGTTTAATGGGAAGGCTGTATGGGCGGTTAATAAAAACGACGTTGTGCATCGACAATGTTTTCTGTCAGGAACAGATAATAGGTAACAGTTCGCGGAAGGCAGTTGAATATCCTATTCGTCGATTTGAGAAAGAATTGCGATAGTGTGCACGTGAACAGCATGAGGGAAGCGATGAGGGAATATGGAGTGACTGAACATTGATTAAATGTTGTTAACGTATTTTTCAGTGATAATGTGAGCCAAGTCAAGGTAAATGAGCTTCCGAAACTAATAAAAGAGAAGATCTCAAAAAAGGTTGCCATCCCTCACCCTACTGTTTAAAATTTACATCAAACGGCTTTGAACAACCGGGCAAGGAAATGTTACCATCTGGAGGATACGCATATGGAACGAACACCTACCAACTTTACTGTATGCGGTCGACCAGCTTTTTTTTGTTTTTTCAGAAGAGGAACAAGACATATTATACACTACTCGTAACCTGATCAATGAATAAAATGTCTAATTACACTATATCTCGTTTCTAGGAGAAAACCTTTATCAGTTGCTCTACTCTAAAAACATGGAAATTGCTAGAAATTATTAATTTTTGTATTTTTGTATATTTTTGTATGTTGCAATGTAAACAAAACAAATATATATATATATATATATATATATATATATATATATAATTCTATTTATTATGATTTCATAAATAAAAGTTTAAAAAATTATAAAACAAAAGAAATAATAAGAGTTAAGTAATAAGGGAAATAAGAACAGCGGATTTTATCAATACATTGTAAGCGTAAAAGTTGGTTGTATAAAAAGACAATACTTAATTTCTATTGAAGATGAAAAATAGACAAAAAATATTGCACTAGCATTTGCCAGCAAAAAGCTTAAAGAACTTTCACATTGAAAGTATTGTTGACTTGAATTGTGTTAAGGCAGCGTTTTGGCAGTATCCCGTCAACTAGCAAAAACGAATGTAAATTAAAAATTATTTGAAGACAAAACTGCATTAATATTGTGGGAGGGACATTTAGAAGAATTCTGGGATACAATTAGAGCAAATTTAGTGATGAAAAAAAGATATTCACTGTAGCAAAGAGATTGAAAGGCGAAGTAAATAAAAGGAAGTTAGTTATCATTACTGCAGTATGGGGACACAAAATTAGAATTTACAAGAAAACGATGACATATGAGAGACAAAGAGCAGCTGGGAAAAACAAAACTTAATCGTGAAATACGTTTTCGGGCAATAGCAAGTACATTAGTAGCATTAAATATAGGTATATCTTGAGAAAGATGAGTGGTATGAATGGATCATTGAGTGTTAAGCTGTATGTACTACAACGTAGATCTAATATTTGTTAATCAGACGAGGGCTACTAAGATTTTGTTTACTGCTATAAATAAAAGTAGCTGGTTTACTTGTTTATAGTAAAGGTAAAAAAGTGATTTAAAAAGCAACACTGTTGTTTGAAGGCTCTAAACATATTTGCACATAAAACTTCTGCAGATGTATGGCATAGGCAATTTTTAATGTGTTATAATAATGCCCAATAATTAGAGAACGGGATATACTGTTGATTTCATATTAAAATAAAATTTATTACTTACTTTATTTTAAATCTCTATACATTTTTTTTCAGGTCAGTTCGTAACCAATATGTCGGAAATACACAGTAGTAGTTTGACAAATAACATATTATTTCCAAATACTGTGACGGGCAACTGGCAATATCAGTTAAGAAAATATTTCCAGTTACATAATAAATATAATATGAAATACTAGTGCTATATTGTTGCATGTACGAGATAAATCCTTACGATAAGACGTTTTATTTTTATTCCTTGGTAGGAAAAATTGCGATATTTTTAGAACAAAACGTTGGTATTGCGCACTATGTCTATTAATTTGCTCTTTTCCTTCCGGCGTTTTCCATTTAAGGAAGTAATTTATAAAACATTATATTTCCGCAAAGAATAATCAATAAACTTTTTTTGTTTATAAAAATATATGGACACACTCAAAAAATGTCTCAAGGCAGTGGCTTTATTTAGTCGTTTGTGTTTAGCTAATTCCTTTAATGAACTTATCAGAAGGTTGTTAGATTTATACTCTAGTAGACTTAAATTTTCGTAAATAATTATGACCGACTCGGACACAAGCCGACAGAGTTAAAAGTTGTTCCGTTTTAATATTTGCCAGCCTATGAATATTTCATCTTTTGCACTTTTTGTTGGTGTCCTTAATGGGCTTTATATACTTAACTGAAAGGATATCAAGAAATATCGATAGACAACATTTAAACAAATGTCAAACTTCGTTCTTTAGATACCTTGAAAGAATTCAACTACCCATGGTTTTCATCATAATTATTTATAACGACCGTTTTCAAAAATACTGAAGAAGAAGAAGAATTTAAGAAGCTCTTAAACATGCATTATAAGTAATACCATTGGTGGTAGATTATTTCTTATTATTTGGTATATAGGATTTATAAGAAGCCATTACGATTGTTGAATAGTGTCCGAAGAACTGTTAAATACTGTAGAATACAGAAAGAAAATAATAATAAAATAAATCAGTCAAAAAGACTTGTAGTCATCATCAAGAAAATATGGTATAAACTTAAGTCAACCAACTTTTCTTTGCTTGAGAGACTTGGAAGATATTTTCCTAGTAGATGTTTATGGTTGCATGAAGGCTTCACATGAGGCTCAAGTTTATTTCGTTGCCGTTAAACTATCATTGTCTATAATTTAATGCCCAGTGAAACGATACAAAGATGTTGGTGAAAATTGCTGACTTGAAAACCGACATTATACCTATCTAATAAACAGAACACGTCATCACTTCACCTAGCTCTCCGCCTTTTGAACTATGTAAATCTTATCTACTTTGTAGAGCATCACATTCTCTCATGTTAAAAAGAAAGATTCAACACTTGTTTTACAAATTTTTCAATTAGTAAGAGCCAACCACGAAAATATATTCACTAACATGTCACTAGAAGAGTCATTCCAGACAGTGAACTCGAAATACTGTAGAGCTTTTCGAATTGGATCCAGTTCGTCGCATACCCAATCAGTAGGTTGCATTAATGTTGTCTAAGGACTATTATTTTCAGTAAATGGATTAATTCTTCGCCACAGAAAACTGACTACCCAGCGATAGCGAACTTCTACATGGATAGTTCGAATAACATACACTGAAAGTATGTGATAAACAGCTCAACCTCATTCATTCATTATGTGGCAAAATGGCGAGAGAGAACTGCAGAGATATGAAATTTTTGAAGCAGTCACAACCATCCGTCTTTACAACTGAACAGACTGAGTGGTTATCGTTTATTAAAATTCGAGTAGGTGGAAATTAAATGCAAGTGATTATCTGTTTTGAGTTCAACTCCTGTATTCTCAAAGCAACGAAAACTAACATAATAAGAATATTACTTGCTTCATGAAGGAACATCTGCAACACCTCGGAGGTCTCCATACAAGAATAATGAAAAGGCTTTTTGTTAAGTAGATCCCACAGAATCATGACTGAAAAATCATTTGAGGATTCTTCAATCAAATCGGAAGAAGACACTACACCAAATACTTTCATATTACCATGCCATCACCTTGAGAAATTGTGATCCAAAACGAAATCAAAAGCTTTTAAACACGTTAACAGTGTAATGATCATAATATTTAGGCCGGAGTCATTGACTACTACGAAATCATAATTTCAGAGGCTCCACAAATTTGTACGTACAGTATTGTGAATTTAGGTACCAGTGTTAGGAGAATCTAGTTAAAAGTTCGGAAGCAGCCAGGTCCGACTAGGTCTATCACGCATGGTTTGAACACCATAGTATAAAATGGGTCCCCTTAGGAGAATCACTGATACAGAGTAGATATAAGGAAGCGGTATTTATCAATTTTAATGACAACAATATCAGAGAATCCAATCTCCATTTTGAAATATGTGTGAAGTGAATTACCTCAGCAACGTTTGCCTGAATTTTCTTCAAAATAATAGAACCCAGTGCAGATATTGCATTGCTTCTAGATAAATAAATATATAATAGACATGTAATGCTTCTCCATTTAGACAACGTTGGATGATATCTTTAAGCATTTGGTACAATTTTTTTGTTTACGCTCTTTACAAAACTAATAGTTGTTTATCTATAGACTGACTAACGAAATTCGAAGTTTAGTACACTACCTAAAACGGGTAATCAAATTCAGTTCAACACCGATTTTTTCCTCAACGAACTAATCTAATGAAAACTAAGATTGGTTAATGACTTTGTAACTGGCTAATTGACCCCTTAATCAATTTAGGCGGATTAATGGTGTTGTTCTAACAACAAAAAACATGCTGTTATATGGATAGAATATCTTATTTTCAATTCTAGGTTTCTGAACTTTAGATATCGCTGTTGCATGCAATATTACCGTAAATTATTAACAGGTCAAAATGACCGGAACGTTAAAGTTGAATATTAAATGTGTGTATGCAGTTGGTATGATTAAAGCCGCCCATATTATTGCTATAATATGCATATCATTCCAAATTGTTTAGCTTTCCTAATCATCAAAACCTGATAGACTAACTTCGGAAACAAGCGTATGTCTTTGTTTATTAGCCATCAGCATTTACTAGTAGATTGAATATGATTATGATGATCTAGTAGTGTGAGATAACTATAACATATGCTTTTAGTCTAGGCGGGTTAGCTAGAAAATCATTAAAAAATGGAATTATTATTTGTTCAGGAATTTGGATATGGTTCATAATATGTCACTTTAAACGTTGGTTTTGGAACTATTAGAACAAATATTATTGGCCTTTCTTAGAAACTCTCAGGTTTCATCGGTGTCAAATTCAGCTGAAATTTTACATACATCTCTATTATAATTCTGAAGCTAATTCGGATATATAACCGTCTTTAATGAGAAGTAAAAGGGTTTATTAACACCAAATAAAAAAGCCGCAGTCATTTGAGACTGAACGATGGAAACAAAAGCTTCTTACGAAATATACTTCCAGCCCCTCATTATCTCTATTTCTTTTAGTTTGTGGCATTCTTAGTAATGGATATATTTTTTGGGATAATTAAAATAATTGCCACTATTACGATTCTAGTATTAATCCTAATGTTTTAGTTCTTAATGTAAAATAACTGTAAAGGAACAAATAACGTGTAAGTTAATATTTCATTATAAAATAAAACTTTGTTGCATTATAATAATTTAAACCATTAGTCCACGAGCTAAGCACAAATTTTGTCAGTCTTCCCTACTTGGGCGATAACTCGTAAATTGCTTCAAAGAGTTGTAACATGAAGCTCCGTGAGCTGAGGTTTCGCGGGTGGGTTAAACAGCGGTAGCATCCCATGCACGTAAAAACAAAAAAGAAATTTAATTATTTTATCCGTGTTGAAAATTTGTCAAATTACAGCTAACTCAATATTTTAAAGGCAAGAAAAAGTCAGCTAACGATAGTGTGGTGGATAATTCGTCAGCTGGCCACACGAAGATAAAGAAATTCAATACATTTTCTGTCATTTTTCTGAGTTGAAATATTGTCAGATGATAATTTATATAATGTTGTAAATAAATAATGATGTAGGTGGTTTATAGATCGGTGGATTGATCGCCAGCTGATGCCCTGAAGGGTGTATCGCAGCAGCTAGACAGAAACATTTATTGCCTATTTAAATCATCAGCTCATGAGTTTTCCCTCGCAATATTGCTAACTGATTTTTTTTATTATCTATATGATCATATTAACTATAGCTTCCCAATTTTCGTGGATGACTTTATTCAAGACGCAGACGTTATCATATACGATGTACACCTCTGGTTCCATCAAATGAAAAAAAACTTCAAATTTATATGGGATGCGTGAAACTCTGCCTTCATATTGCTCCCTAGGATGTTATGTAATTGGGTGAAAATGATAAACCTTTGATTTTTTCCGACACCATATAAAATTCAAGATTTCTTGAATGTGCTAACATTATTATTAAAATATTGGTATCGGAACAACGAATAGTTACATTAGCGTTAAAAGTAATTTGACAAATATGAAAAATCATTTTCGTATCTGCTTCTTCTTGAGTCGGACATGAAAGTCTCATAGTTCTTACTATTTCAGAATTAGTGGCTAGGCAATTAAAACAAGCGTCCGCAGTGACATAGATAATTTTATTATTGACTAGCCGTTACCCGCGGTTTCACCCGCGTACGAAATGTACAAGTCTTTGCAAAAAGAAATAACTATATGGGTTATCCTATATAACAATTTTTCTAAAATTTTTTAAACACCCTACTTAACTATAAATCCACCAATCCCGAATATAATTCACCCAAACTGCAGGTGCTTATGGGCCACCCTATATAACAACTTTTTCCGCCTTTTTTTTGAATCACCTTGTATAACTTTAACTCTACTTCACCCTATAGTGCAACCATCCTGTATATGCTGCTGTTTATTTGTCACCCAATATAACTTTTTTAACACCTGCTTATAACTCTATTCCATCCTATATCAGCTATGCTACTGCTTATGGTCTATGGTATACAACAATTATTTCTGATATTTTTTGAGCTATCTTGTAAAGTACAATTTTTCTTCACACTATATTTGAATCACCCTTTGTATGCAACTTTTTCTAACATTTTGTTAATTAAACTCTAAAAATCTTGCTTCGCCCCATGTTTCAGGTTATTCAATATAGTAGGATGCAACTGTTCATGCCCTATATAACATATTTTTAAAACTTTTCGATCCATCCTAATGGAAATGCCTGTGGAAGCTTAAGCTTGTAACAAATGTAATGACACAGTTTGGCACCCTAACACCAAACCTTTATTTAAACACGCACTCAAAGTGTAACTGCTTTTTGGCAACCCTATATAACAATTTTATATACAGTATATACTGGTGCGAATCAGTCAAACATAATTTTTTTTTGAACTATCCCGTATAACCATAATTTTACTCTACAACCTACGTCAACCACATTGTATGTCATCTGCTTAGGGGCCACCAAATATAACATTTTTACTATAACTTAACTATAACTCTGCTCCACTCACTATCTTATCTACGCAACTGCTTATGGACTACTACATAACCATTTTTTAACCTCCATGGATAGTATAATTTACCTCCAGCTTATATTCCAACCACCTGTATATGCATCTTTTTTTCACATTATTTTAATCACACTGTATAACTATAATTTTACTTCGATCCACGTTTCAGATTGCATATATGCAAAAATTCATGTTCTATCCTACAAATAATTTTTATCCAGCCTTTTTAACTATAATTCTACTCCACCCTCTATTTCATCTACATTGTATACTAACTACTTATCGGCAACCCAGTATAAATTTTTTTCTACCTCCTGTATGACTATAAATCCATCAGTACGCAATATATTTCACCAAAACTGCAACTGTTTATGGGGGATCCTATATCACAATTTTGTTCAACATTTTTTTGAAACACCTTTTATGTATTTCAACTACCTTGCATACGCTGCTGCTTATTGGTCAACCAATATAACATTTTTTAAATTCTTAACTCTAACATTTCTCCACCCTATATTTCAACTATCCTATGTGTGCAACTGATTATTAACCACGCTATTTCACAATTTTTCGTCATATTTTTTTAACCACATTATAAAGTATAATTTGTACGCACACTTCATTTAAAGTACTCATTCATTCATTTGCAACGTTTTCTAACCTTGTTTGAATTACACTGTGCAACTATAACTGTACTGCGTCCCATATTACGGATACTCCAAATCAGCAAATGCTATATTTCACTATTTTTCTTCCATTTATTACCAACCCTGTATCCTTAAAATTCTACTCCACCCTATATTTCAACCATCCGGTAAATCGAACATCCTGAACATCATAACATTTCTTTATAATATTTTTCAAACCCATTTGTATAGCTGTAATTATATTCCGCTACACTTGTGGATATAAAATTTTTTTTTAACCACTCTATATTTCATAACTATAATAAGTCATGAACATAATTCAAAGATCCTAACTGCTTACATAACACATTTTTTTCTAAAAAAAATTATCTACCCTGTATAAATATTCTACCCTTATTTCATCCATGTTGTATATGCAACTGGTTATGAGCCAAACAGTATATCATTTTGTTGTCCAGCCTCTATAAATATAATTATACTCGGCACGTTTATGCACCACCTGATATATGTAACTATTTATGGACCACTCAATATAACATTTTTGAACTACCCCTTGTAACTAATTCCACTCCCTCTTTTTTCAACCACATTGTATATATGCAGCTGCTTATGGTACACATAATATAACTTTTTTTTTAGATTTTTTAAATCAGTGTCATTCTACTCCGCACTAAGTTTGCTATATATAAAACACCCTGTAAAATTACGGTTGATTTAACAGTTGATTTTTTTTTAAATCGAAACATGTTACATTGGCATATTCCGAATTTTGAATAAAACCTAAGCTGATTCAAGTATCTAATATTTGGTGCTTGCGGTGGAACCAACAGAGTAATTATGTTATTCAACATGGTAGAAGTTTTTTCGCTATATCTACCGTTTCTGTCAATTTAGGGGGATAAAATATGTACCAGATTTTAAGTCAAACTATAGGCTTTCCAACAAAAAAAAGATTCAGCAAAATTAATACAGTAGTTCTTACGTGATTCCCGAACAAACAAACAAACAACAAACAGACAAACTTACAATTTTATAATAGTATAGATGCACGATGCCAGATAATTTTCTCCATAATTTTCAATGAAAATCTGGACTAGTGAAACTTTGAAATTGGCATTTTTCAATTCACTTGAATAGTCAGCTGACATGATTCTTCGTGTGACTAGCTGACTTATTATCCCTCACATTATCGTCAGCTGTCTTTTGCTTTTACGTACATGAGAGGCTACCGCTGCTTAACCCACCCACGGAACCGCAGCTGACGTTCACGGAGCTTCATCTTACCAATTTCTGAAGCAGTTTACGAGTCATTGACTGAGAAGAAAATCTGATGCTGGCTGACTTATTTAATATTCTGGTAATATATAAGGAGGTCAGTTTTATTATAACAGATTAAATTATTTATTTAAGTAGATATTTTTTTAAATATCAAAGCATTTTTAGACTATTCTTTAATATAGTTGTTGTAATATTGTTTAATCTATAACTTATTAAAACACTTTTGTTCTAACATTTTTTTAATTAAGCTGCATATACTTCTCCAGCCTGTATATGCATCTGCCAACAGCCACCCATTTTAACATTTTTTGAACCACCCTATTAACCTGTAATCCACTCTACCCTATACTCCAACCATTCTTTATTTGTAACTACTAAGGGGCTAGCTACTCTACAGGTATAGCATTCTTTTGCAATTTTTTTTTTCAAACTAACCTGTATAACTAAAATTTCTCTCCACACCACTTTATATTTTAACTGCTCTGTATAAGCAACTGCTTATACGCCACCCAACAAAACTTTTAGTTTCTAACGTATTGCTACGTATCCCGTGGGTTTAATTATACATCTGTTGTATAATTAATACACTCCTTTATTTACGGTATAAACAAATCCTTAACCTTCAAACATAAATAAAATTTTTAAGGAACACAGATCATTCAATACAAAACACAATACAATTCCCTAGACATATACTTTACTACTTATAACCACTGAACTTATGAATTAGACTGACTCAAATGCTCACAGAACATCTATTTATATAAATTTTTACATTCGAGAGTCTTCGAGTTTACTCTATGGCGCTAATACCGAACTATGTAGATGTCTCCCGAACTGACAGTTACACTTGGTTGGTCTATATACAGGGTCCCCTCCCTCGGCCGACGTAACAGTATTTTAATCATGGTGTATAATTATAATTCAAAAACGCCCTAAATTTCAATTTATTTAAGCATGTAAAACTGCTTGTTGGCTACATATAACATTTTTTTAACCATTTTGTATAATTGATAACAATAAACTTGTATAACGACAGTAATGACAGGAAATGAAATGCAGAAAACTCATGTCTGCTTCAAATTAACAAGTTAACGTTAATTAACCTTAATTCATGACCAGTTTCGATATTGCCAAAACCAATGATAGATCCTTCACTATTAAGGAAAATCCTTCTTTTTGACAAACCTCGTATACAGTTACTGATAAAAGTTACATGTGATGATTTCGTTTAAGGTTTTAAGACTATGCAATTTTTTTATGGAGACTAATTTATTATTTTCTAAATATTATTAATAAGAACATTTTCGAAACTATTCTAACTTCAGTACAATATTTGGATGAAATTCCAATCTGTTTTCAATTAATTTCATCCTAGATTTCGATTAAGAATAACTAAAACGTTTTAATACCAACGTGTTCACCATATATTATGATATATTAAGAAGTCGGTTACAATATTTTCCGTTTTTTTTGCAAAATGGACCATTCCATGTCAGGGATGATGAAATTCCAATCTATTTTCAATTAATTTCATGTTACATTTCATAGTGTTCTAACACCAGCGCATTCACTACATATTATGTTAAATAAAGAAGTCGATACTAATTTTTCGAGATTTTACAATCCATTGAACGCAAAACAATGTATTCTTACTAGTCGAGAACCTTCATCAGTTACGCTCCCCTCAACTGATCGAATTTTCGAATAATTAGTTATGTATACAGTACATATAACTGAATTTAATATTTTATCGCGAAATAAATTGCTGAAACTCCTTGATGTCGGAATTCAATTACATTTCGTACAATATAATTTCAAACATATTATAGAGGAAAACTAATTGACAATTCAAAATACCTACTTTCTGACAGTTTTCTATTTATTTTTTTATTTAAGCTTTATTGCCCACGAGTATAAACCACTAACAGAGCAAGTATATATAAAACTAAATAAAAATACGCTGTAACTAATTAAATCTACTAGCTGTCGCCCAGTGGTCGAAATTCGACCAATTGTATCAATATCTCTGGCAGGTTAAGTAACATGAAAATTTTATCGTGACATTCTATCCTAGGACTTTAGGGAGAACAGCAATTACACAGAACGGATCCAGATTCGGAACCTCTGTGTGATAGTTTCCTCGAAAATCCTAGATGTCGGTCTTACATCTCGCTTCTACAAATAAGTAACGAAATTCAAGTTTTTTTCAGATATAATTCATAGAACTTTATTTGTGTTCAAATTCGTAATTCTTAATTTAATATGACAACAATTCAACTGCTAATGGGCTACCCTATATATTTATTTTTTCTAACACCCCTATAATTGCACTCAATTCTCTAACATTTATTAAAATCCTCATTATAATAATTCCATCTCATTATATATTTCCACCACCCTGTATATGCAAATGCTTATGGACCACGCATAATATTTTTTAACATTTTTCAACCACCGTGTAAACCATTCTGTATATGCCACTGCCTATGACCCACCATATTTACTCTTTTTGTTTATGAAATTTTTAATTATCTTCTGTAACTATAATTCTACTCCGACCTATATTTTAATCAGCATATATATGGAGCTCTTCGTGGTCTACTCTATAAATCATTTCCTATTCTAACATTTTTTATCACCATCCTGTATATCTATAATTCCTCTTACCCTATATTTCATCTTAACTATATATACAACTGCTTATGGGTTACGAAATGTTGCATTTCCATTTCCGCCACCCTGTATATGCATCTATGTATAACATTTTTTGCACCACCCTGTATTACTGTAATTTTACTGCACCTTCTATTCCAAGAACCCTGTAAATTCAACCGCTAATGGGCTTCCCTATATAATTATTTTATTAGTTATAATTGCACTCTACTCTATATTTTAAACACCCTAAATATGCAACTGCTTATGTGCCACCCATTAAAAAAATTATTTCTAACATATCTGGAATCGCCCTGTATAATTATGATATTCAACGATTATTTTACCCAGTAAACAATAACAACGCTTGCATGCTACCTCCAGAAGTACATGCTCTAAGTATATAATAGCATTGGTCTGTCTATATATAATTACTCAATGGTTGGAGTCTGGCGGCAGCGGCACGCGGCACAGTCATTTGTTTGGCATTGACATTATTGACGTAAATAATGAATTTTTATTATATTTAATTTAATGAATGAACCAATATTATAAATTAAGATTAGCATTCTGCACTGAAGGTCGTCAGTAGCTATTAAACAAAACAAAAATGAAGAAAATCGGTTGAGAAACAGAGGAGAAAATGGTACCTAATCGTTTTGTCTTAGCCTATTTATATATAGATTATAACAAAAAAGGAAAAAATAACTAAATTAACTTAAATATTTCAATCTAAGACTTTCACCGTATATTCATTCACAGCTTGAACCAGATCTCCATCACAAACATGAATGTCACAATGCATATATTGTGCATAGGAAATTTGTGCAAAACGTTTGTTCGAGCCATAGAGCACAAAAATGTTTACCTATTTCTAGCCTTAGATCGAGGTACTAGAAAATTGATTTTGTACAAAAGTATAGTACAATATTTTTAAAGTCTTGACAACTTCTTACAATGAACCCATACATTCGAGGCACATTAGATGTCATATACTCAATATGATTCGTAAAAGTCAGTTTGTCATCAAAAATAATACCTAGATTCTTTATTTTTTCACATCTCTCAAGGAGATTGTTGTTAATATTATATGAGAATTTAACTAGAGTATGTTTCCTGGTAAAACTGATAACTTTACATTTCCCGACGTTTAGTTGTAAGTTAATAATAACTACACATTTGAATAACTACACATTTGAATAACATCTAGATCTCTTTAACTGTTAATGACTGAAAATATTTTGAGATCATCTGCAAAAAATAGTTTACCTGAGGTGATGACATCACTTAAGTCATTTATAAATACTAGAAATAGAAGGTGTCCCAGATTTGACCCTTGGGGATGTTGGAACAAAATCGTAAGAATTATATTTATTATATGAAACAAACTGAGTTCTGTTTTTGAGATATGATTGCATAAAAGTTATGGCTTTGTTACTGAATCCAAACCGCGAAGGTTTATTAATTAAAATTGCATGATCTATTCTATCAACCGCCTTCGAAAAATTTGTATATATTACATCAGCTTGCTTCTGATCATCTAACATCTGCAAGAACTGGACAAGATTTGTCATGGTCCATTTTTTAGCACTAAAGCCATGTTGATCAGCTGAAATATATTGAGAAACACATGGATATATCCGGTTATATAGAAAAATTTCAAAGAGATTTGCAAAATTGGATAACATTGATATGGCTCTATAATTAACTACACTCTGCAAAATGGGGTTGACTCTGGTAAATTTCCAAAAGGTAGGGCACATTTGCCTGTTTACTGATATATTGTATAATGACTTCAATGGTCTACAGAGTGCACCAATACATCTTTAACAAGAAAAGATGGAATTCGGTCAGGACCTGAGGACATTTTGTTATTTAATTGCTTAACTGCTTTAAAAACCTCTGCCTTAGATATGCTGTTGAATTCAATATTATGCAATACCATCAGATCATTCTCCTGTAGTATTTCATTTTGCTCCAGATTGGGTGGTAACTAAGAGTTCATAAAGAATTCTGCGAAAGCGTTTACTCTTGTGGGTGTTCATGAGAAATTCCATTGTACAGCATATTGCCAGGGATCCTGGAAGAATTATTTTTTGCCTTCATAAAAGACCAAAACCTCTGAGCATTGTTGGATATTTCAGACTCTATTGCTCCAATATAGTCACAGTAGCCAATTTAATTTGCTGTTAGTAAGAGTTCTAAGTCTGCAAAATTCCTCGCTATAGTACATATTACCAAATTTCTTGTAGCTTCCATGAAATTTTTCCTTAAGTTTTATATTTTTTATTAAATCAGAAGTAAACCAATTAGGAAATTGACGCGAAAAAATATTACATCGAGGGACATACAGATCCAGTGTTTGGAATAGTTTATTATAAAAAGCATCAACCGCTTTATTCGGATCAGTAAATTCATCTAAGTAAGTCTAGTTCGTTGCTAATAATTCATTATAAAGTGCTGGATAATTTGCTTTTTTAAAATATATGACTTAATATCATTATTTTGCCGAATTTGTTTATCGGTTGTATAAATATCATCAAAAATTACAATTAGTGGAGGATGGTGATCATCCACAGAGATTAAGATAGATTTATCAAGAAACTCATTACAGTGAACATTTGTTAAACGAAGATCCAGTAATCTATTAGAACTATTACGTATGGGGTTCATTTGTTGCAAATGGAAGATATCCTCAAAGTATTTCATTACACTAGTTTTTCTATCTGTAAAAGTCATATTGACATAGTTGGGTACATTAAAGTCACCAAAAATTATTAACTTACTATCTAGTAACAGTTGACATTCCATAAATAATTCAAATAATTCAGCTGTGACTGAAGGTGGTATGTACAGTGCAACAATTATAAAATATGAGTGAGATAAATGGAACTTACATGCTAAAATATCAATCGTAGGAAAATGTTGATCCAAAACATCAACATTTAACACCTTACCCTGAATATCATTTTTAAAAGCAAGTATCACAACACCACCACAAGATTGACCCGTAATATTAAATTTCCTCTCTTTTCTGACAACTATGTATTCCCCTAGAGAATGACTTCTTTAATTTTTGTGCTAGATACATCATTTTCAAATATTCAAACGTATGCAAATTAATGAATAATTTATAGCACTACAAAAGCAAAACTCTTGAGTTGTAGCTTTCATTATTAAAACCCGCCAATTTCTTCCTTAAGCTCATAAATATATTAAATACGTAAAATTGTTTGTGATCCTCTATTCTATAAAGTATCCTAAAGATATTTTAATGTTTCAGGAAGTTTATGTAATATCGTCTGTTTGTTACAGTGATTTCAACTTGTTCAATAAGAAGGAGTGTTGAAATAAATTAAGGTTATTATTGCTTAAAACTTTGCTAACTTCTGTAATTAAGCTTGAAAATATTTCTAAATATTATATATTGGTTAATTATTTAACTTTAGAGAACCATCTTTTGTCAAAAATATTATTAGTAAAATGATGGAATAAAGTTTCCACTTGAAAGTTCGTTGAGAAATACGTACCGTTTCTCAAAAGCCTGTATTTGAACACAAAGCTAAACGATTTATGGTCTCTTGGCAGACTTCATTCACAATTCATTTTAACAGACGGTTTTCAATTTTCCAAAAATAAGTAACCTCTTGTATTGTGGAAATATGAAGGAATTCTTTATTTATTACACCTATGTGCGTTCTTGAGTTAACTTTGATTAGCGATTTTAACAGAGGATGTCTTTGATTAATTTGCCTGTACATGGATATTTGTTTCCTTAGTTTCATTCTGCAACAGATATTTGAAATTTAAAGTGGAATAAAGTCTACCTACTCAGGTAGTTTCAAAAAATTGCCCGGATGTCTACATCATGATCAACCATTAGTACTGTGAATAAATATTGTTTTGTACAGTGCATCCCATTTTGGTTGAGATTACCAGGTTACTCGGTTGTTATTGAAGATAGAGTCTTGCGGTTTTCACATACCTGTTCTACTTTTTTATGAAACTCAGGATGGACATATCAGATTTTGCATAAGTGTTTCCATTTTTAAGATACAGGGCCATTTTGATAATTTATACTTTTTGGGCCCCTTCTATATCTACGAAGTTATTAGAAATACTCTTGCGCTAAGAACTACGTCTAATAGAAAATTTTGCATAGAATCCAGTGGAGTACTCAATTTTTTTTCCGAGTATGGTTTTGAAGATACTACACAACATTATATATTTTTAAATGGAACACCCTGTATTTTATTATTTCATTGAATTCATTATTTTCGTCCCTTTAAAATAATGTATAATACAATACACATGGTATTATTAGAAATGCTAAAAAACACTAAAAAGCTGAGTTTTTTGCTAGTAGGCCATGTATTTTCCATTTAAAAGGAGAATCAAACAAATAATTCCATTTGAGATTTTTTATCGGAGTTTATCAGCAAAGAAAAATAATGTTAACAATAATTCAATAACATGAAACACGAAATTTAGGTACCTAAAAGCCACTAACAAATAGTTTTACATCGTTCATTATGTATAACAAACAGAACAAGTATTACAAATCAAATATCTATCTTAAAATTAATTTTGGACATTATTTATTACCTTATTGATTTAACTGTTCAAATTGTTGTCCATTTTCCCTAAAACATAATTGGCAAACCTTTTCAATACGCCTGAGTGCATTTAAAATTATAACAGGTCGCCTTTGTAAATCCCGAAAAGCTGCCTCCGTTGCGGCACGAAGTTCTTCGCGACTGTTGTGTCTGTTGGTATATATTTTATTTTTCAAATAACCCCACAAAAAGTCCAATATGAATCTTGGAGGCCACCTAATTGGTCCATGTGTTCCTATCCAACATCCTTGAAAATTATTTTTTAAAAAGCGCCCAATTAATCTAGAATTGTGGGCAGGGGCGCCATCTTGTTGAAAGTGTATAGAATTGCGAAAGGCGAGGGGAACATCTTCTAATATTTCGGGTAATAAGTCTTCCAGGATTGTCAAGTACCTATTGGCGGTAAGGGTTCCTTCAAAAAAGCGGTACTCTATTTTTGTCCCCAGTATGAAACAGGCTACATTAAAACCAAATCGACCCTGCTGTTGTCGCTCAAAAATTAAGTGCGGGTTCTCATCATACCAGTATCTTGTATTCTGCCTGTTAAATATACCGGCACTGCTTATATGAGATTCGTCTGACCAAATAATTTTCCTTACAAAATCATTGTCCCTTCGGGTTTGGTCTAAAAACCAATTGCAGAAATTTAACCGTCTTGCTGCATCACCAGGATATAAGTGCTGGGCAATATTGACTTTGTAAGGTTTAAATTTATATATATTTTTAATTCTTTGGACCCGTGATTGAGAAACTCCAGTTTAATTTTCTAATTTCGCACAAGACGTCTGGGGATAGGCATGAACGCTAGCTAACACATTTATTTCATTCATTTCTCGATTTTCTTTGTTTTACACCTTTGATCGAGGTTTAGAATATGCACCAAAACTTAGAAAATTATTCTTTAGTCTAAATATAGTTGGTCGACTAGGTTGATGCCTCTCTGGATATCTGAAAGTTTAAAAACGCGATTTCATGAAATATCTTATGGTAAAATACTCGTACTTTATACCTGTGGAAATATAGTTCTAAAGCTTCTTCAACATTCTCATAACATTGATTTAAACATTGTATCATATCGTATTTTTCGTTATTTTGAAAAACGAATTCTCTTCCAGCCATTATCAATTATCAACCAGCAAACTCACGAATAATTATTTATATAATGATCTTGTAAACTCAAACACGATAAAACACAATAGTTACTAACAATGACAGCTTGATCAGATTTGCGTTTTTCTCTCCAGCGCTCAGTAGATAAAATATTGTTCCGAAAGGCGGAATTCTATAATAATTTTATGGATTCATGCGAGATGGAAAGGTTTGCCAATTCTGTGTTAGGGAAAATGGACAACAATTTGAACAGTTAAATCAATAAGGTAATAAATAATGTCCAAAATTAATTTTAAGATAGATATTTGATTTGTAATACTTGTTCTGTTTGTTATACATAATGAACGATGTAAAACTATTTGTTAGTGGCTTTTAGGTACCTAAATTTCGTGTTTCATGTTATTGAATTATTGTTAACATTATTTTTCTTTGCTGATAAACTCCGATAAAAAATCTCAAATGGAATTATTTGTTTGATTCTCCTTTTAAATGGAAAATACATGGCCTACTAGCAAAAACCTCAGCTTTTTAGTGTTTTTTAGCATTTCTAATAATACCAGGTGTATTGTATTATACATTATTTTAAAGGGAAAAAAATAACGAATTCAATGAAATAATAAAATACAGGGTGTTCCATTTAAAAATATATAATGTTGTGTAGTATCTTCAAAACCATACTCGGAAAAAAAAATTGAGTACTCCACTGGATTCTATGCAAAATTTTCTATTAGACGTAGTTCTTAGCGCAAGAGTATTTCTAATAACTTCGTAGATATAGAAGGGGTCCAAAAAGTATAAATTATCAAAATCGCCCTGTAACTTATAAATGGAAACACTTATGCAAAATCTGATATGGCCATCCTGAGTTTCACAAAAAAGTAGAACAGGTATGTGAAAACCGCAAGACTCCATCTTCAATAACAACCGACTAACCAACTCAACCAAAATGGGATGCACTCTACATTGTATGATCACTTATCTATGTTGGGAAATGTTTCAACTCCAAATTTGAAACCGTGTTTTAATTATACGGTTTTCATTAATTTTTCACTTTCAAAAAGTTTTTGACATCTTAATTAATGGTTAGCGATCACTTCGTGCTATTTGTTCAGATCTTTTGTTCATGGTATCAGTAGTAGTTTACTTCCTTCCGGTATATATGTGACCACAAATACGAGATACACTGTACAATTATTGCAATTTTAAGTTGTGTTAGATGGCCTTATATGTGTAGTGATTTTTAGGGTTTCGTATATACAATATACGGATACCCTTATAATATCACTCTGGATTTTTACCTCTTTCACATCACAGCAATTTTCTCCTAAACTACTGCACGGAAAAGGTTGAAATTTCGTATTAGTGTTTAGTTTGGTGACCCGATCAGGAGTACATATCGAAAATGAGGAAATTTTTATTTTAGGGGTACTTCTGGGGGAACAATAAAAAATAGACCGTTCCCCCCACCCCTTATCTCCGAAACTACTACAATTTTGGAAAAAATAGGGAATATAGAACGTTGCCCGAAGTTTACAGGAAAAATAAGGAGTAACCATTAGTTTTATTTAGTGTTGGGGGTGGGGTCTAATTACAGATTTAAATGACAAATTGAAAATATAAATTTTTTCTAACGATTCATGTAATACATCAAATGTAAGGGCTCATTCTGAGGAACACAAATATATATATTTTTTAATTTTTAAAAATATTAATTTAAAAGATAATAAGTAAAATATAGAAACATTTACCCATTCTCTCCTTCATTTTCTCACTAGAACTTTACAGGGAAAATACGGAGAATATTTTGGGGAGCAAATTATATAATTAAATGCAAAAAAATATATTTTTAAAGGCATCATGCTTCAAATGAAAATGCTTATTATGGGGAATACAAATGTATTTTTTCATATATTTAAAATAAACTGTTTTAAAGATATTAACAAAAATATAAAAAATAATCGTTTTCCGCTTTTATTTCCGATCTATAAGACCTAACATCTAAAAAATAGGTTTATATGGCCTTACTTGAACTTTACAGAATATAAAAATAAAGAGATAAGTTTGGGGGGCAAATTATAGAATTAAACGGAAAATAAAAACCATTCAATACATAAATGAAAGGGAAACAAATATATTTTTTTTCATATATTTTTTTAATTAATTGTTTACAAGATACTAGCAAAAATATTTTAAAAATCATTTCCGCCTTTACTTCCGAAACCATACTACCCAAAATTTTGAAAAAAATAGGGGTACAGGGCTTCACTTGAACTTTATAAGAAAAATTATTAGAAGACCCCAATAATAATTTTAGGGGGCAAATTAAAGAATTAAATGTAACGTGATGACATGAAATATATAAAATAAAAGGGTTCATTATAAAAAATACAAATATATTTTTTTGATATTTTAAAAATAATTTGATATTAAGATATTAACATCGACTTAGTCGCCCTTTATCTCAGAAACAACATGATCTAAAATTTAAAAAAGTATATTTTATTTGTATTTTTAAGATAATTTGTTCACAAGATTAATTAATAATTAATTAATTTATTATTTAAAACTTAACCCATTTTCCCTTTCATCTTGCAATCTAATTAGCCTAAAATTCAGACAATAGATTATATAGGGTTAATTTTGTTAATATTGGGGGCAAACTAGAAAATTAATTAACTATTTTTATAAAAATCAAGTGAATCATGTAGCAGTTAAAATAAAAAGTCTATGTGTGAGAGATGAAAGTGTATATTTTTTATAAATTTAAAACTGTTAGTTTAACAGCTATTAGAGTAAATAAAAAAAGCATAAATTCCCTGCTTGTCTGAAACTGGAATATTAGAAAAATATATACTTTGATTCACCTACATTGTATCAAAGGTAGTACGGAACCTTTAGTATTCGAGTCCAACTCGCACTTCTCCAAATTGTTTTGTTTTATAACCCGTTTTTATGTCATCTTTAATTCCTAAGCGCTAAATGTTTCCAATGCATACGGAACATATGGAAGTATGTTAATAATTTTTGTGTTAGGTAGATGTTTGTGATGCGTTAGTAGTTTGATCTGTTTTGTTGTTGCCACCCCCATTTTAGATCGGTTATAGTATAAAATCTCTTGATATTGAAGTAGATATAGTAACGTACCGTGAATGAAGGTATTTTACAAAACCGTTATTTACATAGTAGAGGCAATTTAAGAAAAGACTATAAAATTACTTTTGCTAGTGTTAATACTCGTTAATACTATTAAAAATAATTTTTATTTTGTTGACAATAACTATAGACATAAAAGGGTTCTTAACTTCATGGTCTGAGAATTTAGAATCTGTATTGCAACATCGAATCAATACAATATTAAATGTTCTCACAAATCTACTAAACCTGTGAATGATTTATTCAGTAAAATTATACATAATTTTTTCTCAATTTCATTGTAATATATCAAACTGAATGTAAGAATTGTCCATCCGCTTATATTGGACAAACTTCAGGAGGACTAAATGATAGAATAATTTCTCACAAAAGCACTATTGTACAAAAATTCTTGTGCTTTAACTAGTCATTGCCTTCAGATTGGTCATACATCTAGCTTCGATAACTCTTGCATCCTTCCAATAGGTCGTAATTAATTTAAAACAGTACTTTTGGAAATGATATTTAAGAATAACTTAGATGATTATATTAATAATAAAATATCGTAGGAACAATATTATTTACAATTTACTGGGAATTGATAATAACATTTCAAAATACTGTCATATTAATTCTAATTTCACTTAATCCATATTGTCTAACTTGATAGTATTAAATATTTTATCACAATAATTTAAAACTTTCTTTTTATTAATTTCTATATAATTTAGAAGGAATAAACCAAACTATTTGATGATGACAATTTAGGATTATTAAAACTAAATTCAGGGAAACATGTACATACACTTTAAAATATCATGACACTCAGGTTGTGAGATAAATTATATTGCTATGTGTCGACAGACCTTCGTGTAACTTCACGTTTTCGTGTAAGTCTCTACCCAGGGTTCACAATATGGCTGCTAATCCTGGTTGTACTGATTAATTACTTTCTGAATGTCATTATGTATTTCTTGTAGTAGCGATCGAGATTGGGTCATATGTAACTATTCAATTGCTCACTTTATATATTTTTTGGTAGTAGAAGTTTTAAAAGATGCAAAAAGGTCATAAACAAGTGAGAGAAAATATAGAAATCTTTTACCGTGTTGAATAATCTAGTAATTTCGAATTCAATAACTTCTTCAAGTTGACTTCAGGCGAATGAAGTATCTGAGCAAATCTGTTTTCCAAAAGTCAATTATGTTCTTATTTTAGGGAAACATTACTTTATCCGTTTCCCTGTTGTTGCATAATGGAAAAACAAATCAGCAATCTTAATTTTGCAATTTATACTGAAAACCAAATAAATAGGTAACAATTTTCCAACATCAGTCAGAAGCTAAAATTAATAGCTTTGTAAAAAATAGATTTCAAAGCTGCAATAATTAAAAAGCACAGTAAAAAATTTAACGGCCTGATACATGAAAGGACCAACAAATTATAGGATTTTACTAATTCTCGATCGATTTTACAGTGTTTTGCTTTAAATCGGGTCATAAACAGTAAATCACAAATGAAATATATGGCTTTTTTGCAGTAATTTTTAGATACGGCAGCAGTCACTAAATCACCGAAATTTAGTAGCTGTTTTCAGGGCGAATAGAGGAAAAAAGTATAACCAATAATTATTAAATTTGTCATAAATTTTAAATGTTGAAAACAAAAATGAGGTAGGCGTTTCATTTTTTTAAACAATCTTAACATCATCATTTGTAAACAAAAATAAAACAGTATTTTAGGCATTATTGAGTATGTTTTAAAGTTTTGAGTACATTATTATATCACAATTTATTTGGAGTTCAAATTACACGTCTTTATTTGTATACAAGCTAGCCAATTGTACTATGATCCATTGGGACATTCAGGTTTAGTTAATGTCATAAATGGCAGCCTTTTAAAACATTAATGTTTGAATCATAAAAAATACATTGTATAAACTATTTTCACCACAGCAATATATTCATTTAGAAATAAGTTTTTTATTAAAATAATTCAGAGCACAAACTTGAAGAAACTAATGCTCAAGGTAAACAATACACATCTTTATATTTGCTAGAGCACACATATCGTAGAAAATATTCTGGTATATAATTGCCAACAACTTTCGAACAATCCACAGAATACTGTCATATTGTCCTGTACTAGATTTTCTCAGATAAGTGTTACGGGTATAAATATAATTAATAATTAACTGATAACACTACAATCGCATTTTCCACCATTTACGTTTTCTTAAAAACCGCTTAAAAAAAGGTAAATTGTCTAAATTGTGATTATAGTGTTATCATTTAATTATTATAATGAATTTCCACCAAGTATCGACCGAATCAATTCAGTATAAATATAATTCACAGGTGAGTTTACAGTGCGAGTCAATGAGAAAAAACTTAAGAATTAATGATGTTGTTTGATACCTAGTTTTAATTAATCCTAAACTTATGTGTTCTCGTAAATCATTTAAATTTATTAACTTCAAATAATAGCATGAGAAAGAAAGGACTTTGCTTGGTAGTAATAACATTTTCAGAGGCTGACAGCCAGACAACATTTAAACCTAACAACTAATTGTTTGCTCAATTATAGTTGTGTCTGTGTATTTCAAATATACCCAACGTTTCTGTATTTAACTCAGACCCCGTTCTCAATGCCAACAAAATTATAGAATGAAATTAAAGAAATTAAACATTAAAAAGTTCAGAAATTTGATATTTTTTATTACATGTCAGCCTCGTAACAAGGCAAACAAAACATTGGTTTTTATTTTCTTTTTTCATTTCAAATGATTCTAGAAAAGATCCATTTTGAATTTTTTCATCTCAATTTAATATTTAAAAAATGTGTGGAGCAAATGATTTTCTTTTAATAAATGATCACTAGATTTGTGAAATGTCATATTATTTTATTCAACAAACTATTGACTAAGTGATTTCGAACATTAGGTGCCAGTAGGAGCTTAACTCAAGGACTCTTAAAGGGGATGGATTTTTTTTCTCCACACTGATAAAATTTGATACAAAATTTATAATATAAGTCAAATTAATAAAAATGCTTAAATTATTAGCTGGAAGAATTACAGAATTTAAGTATCTACATGTATTTAGAATTGTATAACCTTATATAACTTCACCCATTGTCCTATGTGTATACATCAACCACCTATATTTGAATGGATGATTTGTGCCTCAGTTTTATTTTTATTGGTTTGTAAGCTATTAGATAAATTGTTGTTAGTTTTAATGGCTGTCTGTATATTCCTGCCAGGTAAAAATTGGGAGGTCCCTTGAGAGGGGGAAATGATAAATTACATCACCATCCATATTAACATTAATTTCTACGCTGGTCGTACATGTAAATTATTTAAATCAATGTGGTCTAAGGATATAAAGCCGTTTAGTAGCACAATTATAACTTTTACTGACCATTTCTTGAATGAAAATCACTATGTCAATACTTTGCAAACTCACCCATGTTATTTAACTGCACATCCTCAACTTATTTATTTCTCTTGTTCAAATTTATTTGCACTACTAGTAAGTTAACATGATTTTTGCCAATTTTAATAAAATTATTATTATTATTATCACCAGAGTTTATTTGTTTTAATAAAAATTATATTTGGTTACACATTATTCCTGTAAAACCCTCATTGTATTTTAGACAAGTTGTGAAAAGTGAAATAATAAAACAAAGCCGTATTCAGACCGAATGCTCATACAAGATTAAATTCCATTCACTGTAGGCGAACAAAGAATTCCAGTGGTCGATTTATTCTTGTCAAAATGGAAAACTTGATTTTCAAGTAGCTGTGTAACAATGGAGCGCTCAGATTCTTGCCAATAGATTACATGTATTTGTTTGTATATACCATTGAAAATTACTTTGTACATGAATATGACTCGTCTAATTCAAATTTACATTTTCTGTTGTTTGAAACTTGGTTATCAAAGTTCTAAAGCTTTTGTAAATATGCAAGTATGCTGAAACTTAATTGATTATCTCAAGTGACAGGAACGTAATTTCCTGGAATACGTCCCGAATTTCAGGCATTTCATTAAGTATATACTATTTTGAAATAATAAATATTTTTATAAAAGGGCTACAAAAATGTTATTAACGGAGAGTCAGTCAGTTTTGTTTTGTTTTTGTTTGTAGATATTTGTTTAAGTTGTTGCATAAAATACCAGAGTGTATTAAATTGTTGAACCCAGACTTTGTAAAACAGGTATTAGATAAAGATGGTAAATAAAAAAAGTGAAAAAGTGGGTAGAAAGTAAAAATTCTCTCTTTGTGTACTTCTTCTGTCTCTCTCAAGACCAGTGGATGGAAGGAAGACAATTTGCTAAGATAAAACACGACTTAAATGAACTCTCTCTCTTTCTCTGTCTTTTTTGTGTTTCATCCTCACTTACTTCTCCCTGTCTCCATCCGTCCTCTCTCAAACAAACAGGCGTGCGGTTGCTCACGCACATCTGCTGCTTTTTACGTCTTTATTCTTACCTTAAATAGAGAATGACGAGAGAAAGTGCGAAGCCGGCAGAAGTAAATTTTTGGTAATAGACAGAGGTGAAATCCTCCCACGATCGGACATCCCAAATACTGAAAATGGAGATGCATCTGTATACCTAGATCATTACTAAATAACCAAGGAGGGTGCGAAAAAGAGATAATAGGCGAATGGCATTGGCACCTTATAAGAACCTGTAAAGATCGTCACATTACAACAAATACGAAGATCATCTTAGATACCTTTGAAATGTGTTGCTGGTGACGTATCTTGCTGATTTCATGGACGCACCAAAGTATTTATCTTAAAACAGTTGAACGTCAAAGACAGATTGTTCACAATATATCGCCGACGAATCCTAAAACATACGACTAGAGTGAGACAACCTACAAAAATTACAGGGAAAGGAGGAAGGTAAACGATCAAGGGGCAGGGCACTGGTAAGATGGATAGACTAAGTAAAGAAAGTCACAAATACACCACTACTATCTGAAACAATGGACTGACAGATATGGAAAACGAAAGTAAATAGATGTACCTGATTTCATGAGATTACGAGTTCTTAGACATGTGAATACAACTCAGAAGAATATCCGGACCTTGCTTCCCTTCAATGTTTGCTGAATAAAAATAAATTGATTGTTTCCATTTTTCTTCCAACTTTATATGGGTTAATCTACTATTTCGGTTCCAAAATTTTAAAATTCTAGCACCTTTTGATTTAAGTTTTTTTGTTTTTGTTAAAGAAAATGCAGTTGATCCATTATAAAAAAATTGAAATTGTAGGAACTTCCAATTTTTACAAAATTTTTACCAAGTTTTTAAACTAGTAACTTTGTCATTCTTTTTTAGTAAAACTAATATTGAAAGGGTTGTTAATAGAGCTTACTAGTCTTAAAAATTATTGAAAAGTGGATAATAGGTGCGAATCTAACTAATCTTTCAATAAATTAGAACCCTTGATACTTAAGAAGGTCAAAATAAAAATAGACAAACTACATATAACCTCTTAAAAAGTATCAAGTATTTAGAAATATATATAGACCACCAGGGGAATTTCGGAGTTCATTTAAAGAATGCGGCCTATAAATAAGAAAAGAAATTGACTTTAAAACTAAAATTATGATTAGTCAATGGGGCGGTCGCTCACTAAAACGAGATTGTCTACAATGTTTTAGCTATAAAACAAAAATATATAAGCGATTGTTTATTTTTTTAAGAATTTTGGGTAAAGATTCCATTATCTAAGAAACCAGTTAACGAAGTTGAGCTTATAGTAGCTCATTTTGTAGGTTTTTCATTTCTCTGTAACATTGCCCATAGTAGCAAAAGCGATATCATAGGTGGATTTTGTGTAAAAGGTAAAAAACTAAATTGTTACCGATTTATCGAGGTTTATTTGTTATAAAACGAAAACGCATCGATAAAAAATGTAGAATTTTATGTCAATTAGTCATATTTTATCATAGAACAAATGGATATCGGTTTTGTTCAACTATTAATTTTGTCACGTGTTTTCATAAATGACGGGCTAATATGAAAATAAAGAAGTATGGAGGTATGTATGGAAAGATACAAAGACGAGCCAAGTTAGTGGTCATTTATGGTTATAGGATTGTGTTATACGATTCAGCGATCCTAATAGTAAGTATTCCACCAATGCACCTGCTAGTGGAGGGGCACCCAGCACACTATAAGAATAAGAAGCATGCGGAAAATAAATACAATGAGAAGTGGTAAAAAACTGGAAGGTGCGAACTGGAAAGGTCACAAAGGTTCTTATTTCAAACTTTAAGAACTGTGTGAAGTACAAATTTTAAAATACTGATACATTATTGACCCGATGTCTCTTAAGGCCTAGTAGAGGGTGATGACTATGAAATGTACTATGTTGCAGATATAGCTGATATGAGATCGTTTAGTGTAAAAAATTAAAAACAGGTAAATAAATAAGCAGCAAATTGGCCAACTCATTATACCATTGAACACTATCGAAATCATGTTCAGAATAACATCCTGGGGCGGTTTTTGTGCGTGAGAATCTCACATTATATTGTCTTTATAGGATTCCGGGCAGCTAGAGCAACATATCCACATTATGGGTACGACAAAAAAAAAATAATGGCATAACAATTTGCACTGATGCCACAATTAACGTTCATAAAACAACTTGATCTCATTTTGTTCACAACCATAGCCTTAAAAATCGAATACAAAACAGGGGACTTTGAGTTCATAGTTGGAATTTTGGGTTATGAAATATATCGCTTTCGAATAGCTACTGGAATTTCCCATATCTATCTGTATCGACTATAATTTGAAATATTCTTCACATTCTCAGCTGTTAGGTATCTATACATAAAGTAATAATAGCTGCTTTGCGTTTACTAATTATTACCTACTGTCCAGTATATTTTTTATATCTACTGATTTATCAAACTTGTAACACATTTCAAATTTCAAAACCAGTTATTGAGTTGATTGCTTGGCACCTACTTCAAAAATATATTGAGTAGTAGATAATTAGTACATAGTTAGCATCTGCTATTGTCTATATTTATCACTTTGTGTGTAGCTACAGCTAACAGATATATATATATATATATATATATATATATATATATATATATATATATATATATATGTTTGTGTATACTGTTTCACGGATGGAAATATGTGGTTGATGATTTATTCCGGTGTACATCCGTTCGTCTGTATTCGTTTGAAAGATATATTTCTCCTTCGACGGCCATTTTTATAGACAAATACAGGGTGCTCCTATGGGATCGGCTCTATCACCAGTTGTTGCCAACCTGTTTATGGTATATCTGGAAGAAAAGGCCATAGCTAACGCAGCATTAAAACCAAAACTGTGGGTTCGCTACGTTGATGACATCTTCATTATATGGCCTCACGGGAAATTAGAACTTAATAATTTTCTTGCCTATATGAATTCCATTCATAACAAGATACAATTTACCCTAGAAACAGAACACAACCAACAACTTCCTTTCCTAGATGTCCTCCTAACAAGAAACAACCTAAGCTTCCAGCACACCGTCTTCAGAAAAGCAACACACACCAATAGATATTTACACGGCAATTCACACCATCATCCAGCACAGATCCAAGGAGTAGCAAACACCCTTATAGCACGATCGGTACGTCTCACAGACCAGCAAACTAGAAAAGAAGAACTAGCTTTCATGAAAACCACCCTCAGAAAAAATGGCTACAATAACCACACCATCAGAAAAGCAATAAACAAACAACAGGATGAGAAAAAGAAACAAAATGATGACCAAGACTACGTAGCCCATGTAAGTTTACCATACATCAGAGGTACAACGGATAGAATAGGGAGATTTCTGGGTAAACACAAACTACATACAAACCCCAAACAACAATCGGAAAATTGCTGGGGAACCCAAAGGATAAAATGCCATTAGAGAACCATGGAGTTTACAGCATTTCATGTGGAGACTATTCCAAGTTATACGTCGGCCAAACAAATAAGCGAATATCCGCCCGTCGAGACGAACACAAACTATACATAAAGAACAAACAGACCACCTCTACTTTATTCAGACACGAACAAGAAACAGGGCATAAAATAGAGTTTAATACTTGTAAAGAAATCGCCAATGATGAAAATTATAAAATCAGAACAATACGAGAAGCGATCGAAATGGAAACCCGAGACACCATAAACAAGAGAGACGAAGCTTTAAAATTATCACCATTTTGGAAAGCAGTAATCCCATATCAAAATAACAATACAACAAAACCAGCAATAAACACAAATAATCAGATTACCCAAATTACCGACAAAAGCCATAAACACGACAATTGCATTTTAATTGACCATCAGTTAACCCAACCTAATAAACAAGATAAAGTACCTGAGAGATTAAGTACTAATGAGGGCTCACAGGGCAGGTATAAATTGAGATCAAGAACCAGAAATTCTTCAGTTACTTAGTATCTTTTGAGAAAGCCAAATATGATTTTGGCGAAACGTCAAGTGATCTTTCAAACGAATACAGACGAACGGATGTACACCGGAATAAATCATCAACCATATATATATATATATATATATATATATATATATATATATATATATATATTATAGATCTTTTGTGTATAGGGGCTCAGTTTTTACATACCTACGTAAGTAATTCTTATGTGGTGTTATATTATTGGTTACTTTCAACATTTAGTTCATTTTTGAACTGGGTTAATTTTCAAAAAATCAACATTGTACTTCTATTTTGCACTCGGGTATTTTTCATTTTTAACTTGTGTATATAAACTTAAGCTTGGATGTACATGGAATTTCGCGATTAAGAGCTTCAATCTTGGTTTTTATATATTATTTTTTTGACTGACGTTTTCTGAAGAACTACATGTTACATGTTACAATATAAAATATATGGAACTATCTCGAGATTTTTATTAGTAGAATCCAATACACCTAAAACCATGCAAGTATCTCTTTAATGCAAAAGCTCTTTCCTTTACGAGCAAAATACTTTTCTCAAATTTGATATTTAATTCCAATGTACACTCAATTAAACAAAAAAATAATTATTCCAATTGGTTTACAAGCACATAGATCATCAGGTAGCATACATCCAAAAAAATCTTAGAGCATGTACTTTCTGGAGATAGCCTGCAGTGCACAAATGTCGTGGTACGTCTAAGGAGAGAGAGGGCAATATTGAGGGCAAGAGGCTATTTCACTCGGTTGGGAGCTGCTTCCAATGAAATACGTTCAGCATGTTGTTCATTGGCTGCTTCTACCCACTAAGTGAAATAGTCTCTTACTGGTTCTATTGCCCTCTCTTTCTAGCGTTGCCACTATTTTATACTTGACAGGTGGTAAATGATCTAAGAAAAAAATAGATCGAATAGATATCCGCCTCCTTTTTTGGATATGGCGTTGGTCAGAAAATGTTCCATGTTCCAGAAGGAAGTTCAGTGGCGTTTTGTGCCAGTGGCACGAGAATCAATGAACAAAATGTAGATGCTATCTGAAATTGGAGAAACTGATAAATAACAAGTTTTATGAACTTTGGCTATAAGTTAGGAGTACGTAAAATTGCACTACCCCAGTTAATGAAGTTAGTAAATATCTGTAATTTGCGAAAAAAACATATCCTCAAATAGTACGATTTTTTAAATTTGACCCTCTTTAAACATTTCATCTATATCTGTATATGATCTTCCAACATATTCGTTATCACATTGTAATATAAAACTGTAAACCGACTTATTATATATAATATTTTAAATTACATTTATTATATTTTTAGCTTAAATTAATTCGATGAATCAAATAAATAACCTATTGTTAAATATTCGTGTTCGACAGGCACTTAAAATATGTTTTGTGGTTTGTTTTTATTATCGATTAGAAAAGTAATAAATTTTAACGATGATTGGTTGCTGGATTAAATTGGAACTCGCCAAGGAGTCTGAGATATATGGTATTTGTGGCTATAATAACAGTCTTAAAAGTTGATGGTCGAACAAGTATCCTTTTACAATTTGCCATAGATACCAAGAGTTCACCAGTAATTAGCAGGGCAATGATAGCAAAGAATGCAAATAATTGTATTAGATAATGTTGTCTGTAAATCATCGTTTAGTAATTAAAACATGCTGAATATGCGTTCTTTTATAGTAGCCCAAAAATAAGAATAGATAATATTCACCAAATTCTTTAATCATTGCCCTTAATATCGAACGTCTCCAGTTTTAATTTGGATGGCAGCCTGACATGGTCTGTATATGAGGAAGATTCACGGAACGCAAACAAAGATACAATGGCCGCCACATGTACCTACAATCTTATGCATGGCTCTATGATTTTAAAGTAAATAATTTCGCGATATTTGTAACCTAAGTTTAATTGTATGAAATGAACTTTATAAAAATAGGTAAATTTAAACCATACTGTCAAATGTAATAATTCTATTTTTTTAATACATTTAATACACAACACTATACATATTTATTTGGAAACATTTAAAATGTATATATATATATATATATATATATATATATATATATATATATATATATATATATATTTAATATATATATATATACATATTTAATAAAAAGTACCATATAACGCTTCTATCTATTCAAAAATCAGTGAAATATAGTTTAATTTGCTGTTTATAAACTTGAACCATTTCAAACCTGGTAAAGACTAAGACCAGTGACGATCAATTTATTATATAATCGTTTTTAATTTGTAATATATGAAAATATTAAAGTTATTTCATAGTAGCCAACTATCAATGAATTAAGAGATTTATTAATTTGTTATTGATTTTCTGATTGTTCTGTACATAGTTAGAAATTACGGGCGCATTTATATACTTACAAAATATTTGTTACAAATCAATTGTTATTTATTTTTTTATTTAAGAAATAAATAAAACACTTATCAGAAATTTGAAATATTTTCTATAAATATAGAAATTTCTTTATGAAATATTCGGTTTTATAATAATGTTGATTTTTTTGTTACAGGTATGTATTCCTACGGAAGTTAGTTACAGAAGAAATAATTATGAGGTAATGACATTTTCAAACAGTAAGCACTGGAATTAGGAATACCAAAATTACTTAATATGCAATCGATTTAACCTTTTCCAATATTTCCTCCAAATTAAGAAAATACAAGAACTCATTTGATAACAATGTATGCAGATTAAAAGTACTTGGTCAGAATAGAATCAATAGTTAAAAAAAAATAATAAAAGTTGTTCACAGAATTATGTTACACTCATAGAGGTAATTCTTAATATAGAGTAGGTACGTGAAAATGGCACAAGCCTTGTGTGGAAACTATAGTCACGTTTTATCATAGAGCTTGTATTTCTGGAGAGAGCCTGAAATTCACAAATATCGTGCCAAGATTAAAAAGAGAGGGCAATAAAGGGAGCAAGTTGCTATTTCACTCGATTGTGAACTGCTTCAAATGAAATACGTGCAGCATGTAGTTCATTGGCTGCTCCACCCATCAATTGAAATAGCCAGACGACACTGTTTCAGAATCCTCCACAGCATTCGGTGCTTTAAGTGATTTTAACAACAATATTTAATTTGTTACGTTAAGGTTATCTTAAGATCTGCATTATATTGCAAAGAAAAATGGTGAAGAAATATTATTTTCAAATAGAGAGGTATTTGGTATTTTTCCAAAAAGCAATTATATTAGAGATAAACCTTTCAAATGACCACGATTTTATTTTTTAGATAAAAGTGATATTGTAGGCTAAATAATTTCGGGTAGACTTTTTTAATAGAAAACGTGGATCATAAACTCCAGTTACAAATGATGATACATTATTGAAGTTTCATAAGCAACTGGTGATCCAAAAATAAATTTGTATAACTATAACTACATCCTTTAAGTTTAACTAGAATCGCCTATGGTCGAAATTCGACCAACTATGTCAATGCGTATTGAAATTCAACTTCTTTTTCATATATAATCAATAGAACTTTATTTATGTTGAAATTCGTAATTCTGAATTTAATATGACAAAAAGAGACAGCACGTGGAAATTAAAGGCAGAAATTTAGTTACACCGAAATTTCTTAGAATAAAATAATTCAGCCTTTAACCGGAAGAATAATATAGAAAATAGAATAAAGGTAAATGACAATTCCATTTGAAAGTATTCAATAGTTATGAAGTAGAAATCGAATTGCAAAATAATCTGTTTTAATTTCACACTAATACTTATTCAATTTCCATTTGTACATTTAATAAATAGTATATGGGTGTCCGAATTGTTGTTATGTTGGTACATATATACATATAATCGGACATTTGCTATATAAACTATTTTTTCTCAAGATGAAATGATTCAATTTAATTTCAATTCTCTAACATTTATTAAGCTATTCATTAGCAAAATTCCACCTAATAATATATTTCCACCACCCTTTATGCATAACTGCTAATGGACTACCCAATATAAAAATGTTTGCTAACATTTTTCTAACCACACTATGTATCTATAATTCTACTCTGGAGTTTACGATCCACGTCTTCTATTAAAACAATCTACACAAAATTCTTTAGACTACACGATCACTTTTACCAAAAAAAAAAAATAAAATCATGGACATTTGAAAGGTTTTCTCTAATATAATTCCTTTTGGTAAAATAGCATACATATACCTCTCTATATTTTGAAAATAATATTTGTTGAGCATTTTTCCTTATAATATAATGCAGATCTTAAGTTAACCTTAACCTAACAAATTAAATATTACCAATGTCAAAATTTAAAATCACCGAAAAGCACCGAATGCTGCCGAAGATTCTGTGACAGTGTTGTCTGAAATAGCCTGTTACTGTCCCTGTTGCCTTTTTTTTCCAGTCTTCACGCTATATCTGTTCAAGTGAGTGGTATTTCACTTTATTATTATTAACAAGTGTTAGGCTTAATTACTAAACCTTTCACAACATTTTTTTATATATTTATTTTAGTAAACATTGAATTGAATGAAATAAGATATATTGCACAACAATTATTTGAGAATGTTTTATTCAAAACCGTATAATTGTAAATAGTAAGTATTTAGGTTGCCAACAAGTCCTACCTAACCTGTCTTAAAACTATATTAATCCAAAATTTCTTAAGGGTAAATTTAGTCTTTGGTAAACAAACAATGTATCAACAGCAAGTAGGCTACTATGTAAGTGTTTTTCCCAATTGATAATTGATAAATCTAAATTAAAATAGTAGGTGGTTTATTGTCATTTAATACTTGTTCACATTTTTCTTAGGCATAGGTTAGTAGTTCTGACAGTTCCTCTTGATGTTGATAATAGTTGTTTTTCCATAAACAAACAATAATACTTTGGGCAATAATCTAAAATGCCTAATAATTGTTTTAAAACAGCAACGTTCTTGATGATTTTCAGAAAATTTTGTCCAAATCAAGATATTAGTTAAAAGGGCTAGAGCAGTCATTAGATAATCATTGCTATTCACTTAATAGGGCCTTCTTAATTGTGAATTACAAAACTGACAAGTTGTTTGTTCTTACGATATATAATTTATAAATTTAATTTTATGTGACATAAATGTCGAAACTTGTTTGTTTAATATGCCTTCCTTTGGACCATGAAAAAGATTAAAAAAAATGATCTAGGTCATAAAGTAATAACTATAATATGCTACCCATACCCGGTCAGAACATGTTTAAAACCTCAGTTGTTTTGTGATACAGCCGGTTTAACTCAAATTTATTCTTATTTAAAATAATCCCTACGAAGGTGTAAAAAGTTTAATTTCGTATTCGGGGTAAACTAATTTTGTCAGTAAATTTATCGCTAAAATTGGTCTTTGTTTACTTTGCGAAAAATTCGGGATTCGCTTTACGCCCCTTTTAGGTGACACAGATAACATCTTTCGAGTTGTGAACATGATACTCTGAACCACCGAATCTTCTCGAAAACTGTTGGAGAAAATCCGACTTTGGCTTTTGCTGCACTGCAGACTTTACTTTTCCTTGGCAAATATCCTAATTCTGTTTAATCTTATAGATCTCTCCGACGTACGATGGTATAAGTGTAAATAAGGGTCTGGGTGAGATAGTTATTTGTGGCGAATGGAAAAGGATTTTTACGTTATTTAGTTTTTTGATAAATTCCTGGTTTGTGTTGTTTTCACCGATCAACTGACTGAAATCTTAAAGTATTGTAAACTAGAAGCGTTATAGATGGCAATCAATAATCGATTGTCAGCAGATGGTACATGAAATGATCATAATAAAAAGCATTTAATTATCAAGAATTATTATATATTCACTTGTATCGAAGCCAAACCGACCTACACATTTCATAATTCAAAAAACTGCATCTACAATTTTATATTGGAGAAACATCGAGGTCTGTAAATTTATGAATAAATGAGCTTAAAAATTACATAATGAACGACATGTTTGGGATCTATGTCATAAAATATTATTTGACATTTTAACAATACACACAAAGAAAAACACACTCAAAACGGAAACTTAAAGGTCTGCTCTAATTCTGTTAAATCAAGACGATTGTATCACTTATTCTTCCTCACCTAGTTGTCGAGAATTAAGGATGAAATTAGTAATGTCACCACTTTTTGAACAACTCTATATCGGGATATTTCATAAGGTTGTTTCTAGGTTTTCTCTTATGCCGTTAAGAAAATCACTGAAATAACCTTAATAGCACCGCATACACATTCTGATGACAACGCTTTCTTTGAAATCTTTTTATGCTACCATGTATACCTGAAAACATTAGATTTCTTAGTGGTGTTTTAATAAAATTATCTAAAAAATCAAAAATCAATTTCAAATGTATACTTACTGACAAAGATAGCAACACCCAGAAGGAGTTGTTTATTTAATATTGTGACAGTAAAACATAGATGCTATAGTTAGAGTAAATGATTACAATTTGAATAAAAAATACCAAGAAGTAGAATTTTTTTTAGTAGTTTGTTAATAACGTGTTTGTCTCTTGCTGTTATTCTTGCACTTCCCAACACGTCTTGTCATTTATTCAATAATGTGGGTTTCTTCTTGAGAAATACTATCCTAAGTTACCTGTATTTCATGTCTCAGAACCCCAATGTCTGTGGGGACTGGAGTAAATTTCCGAGCCTTCTACCCTTCATATCCCAAACATATTCTATAGGGAAAAGATTAGGGGATTTGGGCGGCCATGACTACAGATTCAAATGCAACATGAGGCCGAGCATTATCTTATTGAAAAAATGGGATCCATGAGCCGGTTAAAATAAAGGAGTACATACGGCTCCACTACGTCCTGAAGATAACTTTGCGCTGTCATCTTACTACTTCCATGTGCAATAGCACCCCATACCATAACGCCTACTGTTCAGTGGACATGTTGTTCAACATCAAATTGAGGTCGTCGAACCCTCCTTCAGTCATCATGTCCACCCAAGCAGAATGGAGATTCATCAGAGAAAACGACCTGATGCCATACAACATTCCAATGCTGTCGTTTACTGCACCACTGTAGTCGTTGCCGTCGATGCACAGGTAGAACAAGATGGGCGCTATAATGCTGTAGTCCAAAAGACCTTATACGGCGGTAAACCGTTCGGACACTTATAAGCTGTCCTTGTTCTCCTAACCACTCATCAGCCAAATTTCTGGAAAAATCGTTCTCTAAAGGCCATAAGTCTTAAACGTCGATCTTGAACTTCATTTGTGCCACTTTGACGTCCGGTGCCCACACTTCTCTGATTTTGGGTATTATCAGACGAGGCTTGACAACATCTCATAAGAGTAGCTGGATTTGTGTTAGTGCGGTTAGCGATTTTTCGAAATGAAATTGGCTTAGCGATAAATTCGGCGTACACTTACTCTAGGCATTTTAACATTACTAAACATCGGTTTTGGATCCCACTAAACAGTTTTTTTCTGTAATTAAAAAAAATTAAAGAAATGTAAATATCGACTACAATATTAATTAATAAAATAAAAATTACATAAAAAACATTCACCAAACTTACCAAATTTTGATCATTCACTCCTTACTAAAGAATCTATGTTTTACCAAAACAATTTTAAATTTAAACATCTCCTTCTTTGTGTTGCTATTTATTTCTTTTATGAATCCCGTTCATAATATCATTAACAACGAGGCCAGATTGGAACCTTGAATTTTTAGATTTTCGTAAATGTAGAGCTTAAAATATTTTTAGACTGAATGATATTGCTTTAGAAAAACAAACAAAAATGCAGTTTTTGGAAGCGAATACTAGAAATTGAAACACGAAACAGACCTTTTACTGGTTGCTGGCTAATGTTGTAAACTAGTCTTGTGATATAGTTCTATCAATTCTCTAAGGATAGATAGCGTCCATGCACTTGCACAAACAACTTCTTTTTGTTACTCTCAAATAGTCCCGTATACCGTTTGGGGCCGTGTGCTTCGATATAAATTCGAAATCAAAACGGAAATCCAAGCGGACTCAAACTCATTCGGTTTAATGCCAAACACAACATTTCATTAACGTCTCCCTGGTTTTAGGTAGAAAACAAACAAATTCTTCAGCGAGTGGAGACCAAATCC
Source organism: Octodonta nipae (assembly GCA_034190945.1). NCBI lineage: Eukaryota > Metazoa > Arthropoda > Insecta > Coleoptera > Chrysomelidae > Octodonta > Octodonta nipae. Next base: position 176,412,474 of record CM067216.1, read on the forward strand.
CTTCACGTTTTGATAGCAAATCTCCCAAAAGGGTACTTTTGCGTTTGGAAGGCAAGTTCTCGACTGAATAACAATACTGTTTGTTTCACCTCGAAAATAAAGCAAACAAACATACGTTTATAGATTAACAGTATGCTGAAAATGAGGGGGGAAAATGAATATCAAGCAAATTCAATTTAGGAATTAAAATCAAGTTTCGGTAGAAATTATAATAATAATAAACGAATCAAAAAGGAAACTATATGAGAGCGCAACAACTGCTATATACATTGTTTCACTAAATGTGTGCAAAATGGACTGGCTTGTTTTTGCTGACATTGGTTCACCCAATTATATCGATCCTTGTCAAAACACTTAGTCGCTGCTATTTGACAAATAGAATACGTTTTATGATATTAATGGTTACGTGGATTGTAGCCATGAATATATTTATCTCTTACTTTTATATAGGCATTATTTAGAAATATATTTTTTTATATTTTAGTTATGTTTAATGTTTTTTTTTTAATTTTTGAGATAACTCTATAAACAGCTGTCGGTCAATTTTTAATATTTTTTAATCTTAGAAAGGTCTTTCTATGTATTAGCACTTTCGAGAAACGTTCCAAAAGCGAAAAATTGTAAATATGTTATGAAAATTATAGGATTAACTTATTAACGCTCCAAAGGCGACAAATATGGTTTCTAAAGCAGTGAATCCACATAATGTATTAATGCAAATTTTGGTTTGGAGCCAAATAAAGTCATGGTTTGACCAGAATTTCAAAGATTTTTGAAGTGTAAGTATGTGGCTGTGAACACAAATGATGTCAAAAAATGAACCATAGTGTACCTACTGTTGTACTAAATATAGTTTCCGCCATTTTGAGATCTTGTAAAGTACCACGATGAATCATGCAACAATGTGTTGAGTTTATTGTTCAGTTGGCAGATGAAGAAGTGAGTGATGCATTGGGCATTGAATTCAATAAATCAAAAAAAGAAAAGTTACTTAATAGTTATTTTAGTAGACAGTAGTTTATTAATTCATCTATATGATGAGTTTACGAAATTGTCCACCGGCTTTAACCTAAACTAAACAGTAAATAACATGTGCAACCTAATCCATCTGTTAATTACTTTATTTTCATAGAAAAATTCTTCATTTTTATCTATTAGAACATATCTGCTTCTTAAAATGCTATACACCTTAATGCGTCGGCGACTATCTCATCTAAAGATTGAATGCGTAAGTTATGGTCACCTGTACAAGTGAAATCGTGTGGACGTATCTGTCTCTGTCTAGAGCTGCAAGCAATTCTAGACGTCACTTGACTGACGCATATAAGCAATAATCAGAAGCGAGCTTAGACAGAGGTAGATATTTTCTTTATATTTCTTAGCCAGGACATTTGCTTATACCACGTTCCTCTCTTTTCATCTGTTTTTCCCTGAAACATTGAAAATAAATATATGTAGTTCTGTTTTACAATTTGCTCTTCTAATCACATCTTCATTACGAACTCAGTCCAGGCACGGTTAGTTGCAAATCTTCCTTGCTAAGTGTCTCAGTGTTTGAGATAATTTATTTTCGACGTATACAATATAAATATAATAGAAAATATACTGATATGCTGAGAGACATATTGTTTCAAACTAAAATAGCATTGAGAAAGACAGAGAGAGCGAGAGAGAGAGAGAGAGAGAGAGAGAGAGAGAGAGAGAGAGAGAGAGAGAGAACGTACAACTGTATTTTAAGCTTTGTATTCTACCTTTACATGCACAAAAATTTCAAAATTGTTGTCTATTAGGTACATGGAATTTTGCAACTCTTACAACTTGTGATTTTTTAGGCGAAAACTTAATTGTCGGTCTCATAGAGCAGCAATACGGGATGCGATTCATTACTGTAAAACACTTCCAGGATTATATAAATCTTCTGCGTAAAATTTTAACATTAAATTTTTCAAATATCATATCCAAAATTTCATCCGATCAACCTTGTAGAAAATCTCTTTAGTTCAGAAACCTTTTCTCTTTGGTAAGTGATATAGAAAAAACTGGAAAAAGACTGCTTCAAATTTTATTTGTTTATTTATCTAGGACCCATTTCGACAAAAGCAGTTCATTTTTACATGAAAAATTTGAAAAATTTATATGTTTTACTGCTCATCACTGGAGTTAAAATTTAAACCATATTGATAGAACATTTTACTTCTATAAAAGTTAATAAGCCTTAAATACCTTTTTCTTAGAAACGTCTATAAGAACTCGGGAACTTTACGGGTGAACTTTGTTAATTGGTTTGGAAAATAGTTTATTAGTTCCATAAAGTTTCAAGAGATATTATGGTAATGCTGAAATGAAGAGACTTTGCAATTATTATTTTTTGTTGTATTTTCATCAGTTATAAAACGGACGTTTTGAAGGTACAGGAGCATCTTGAATATATTTGCTTTCATCTTTAATCAGGATTTTAAGTAAAGTGTTTTTATAATTATTTAACTGTCGCTAAGTAACAAAACTTTTATCTAATTATTTAGTCCTACACAATTATATAAACATACTAATTAGTCTTTGTTCCGGTATTGATTACTACTGTTAATTTTAGTTAACTATTCAGTAAATGTTTGTTGTAATGTATGTAGTTTAATGGGCTGTCATTTTTTTATGGTTCTATTTTTAAAATAATAGAAACTGCATAAATTCCTTACCTTTCGAATGGGTACTTTCTAGGAGTGTAGAAGTACTGCTTTATTACGAAGTAATGTAAAAACAATGATTTTTAGATACATACTCGTTAGTTATAATAAATTGCTCTGTTTAAAGAAAGGTGTGGATGATTAATCGATGTTTATGTATAATAGACTTTTAAGCTTAATTTGTAGTAGTTTTTGAATAATTGTGGAGGTCAATAGCTAGTTTGATTATTCATTGGGTTCTCTTCTCACAGTGATTTCTCTGAAGAGCAAATTGGTTAAATAATTGAGAATTAATACACTAGTTGCGAGTATAATATTGTTTCTATGTATAGAGTAATATAGTTATCTGTGAGGTATGACATTTTGATTTCTTCTCAGGAATCGTAGAACAGTTTTTTTTTTAAAGTTTTTTGAAGCAATATTAGTTTGGTTGACTTTTTTGCTATTTCTGTTAATCAAATAAAGTCCAGCGAACTTATATATTATTATATATTGCTTCAAAAAATTAAAAAACACTTTTCGTCAAGGATTCCTGAGAAGGAATCGAAACGTCAGTCCATACCGATAAGTATTATACAGGAAAACTAGTTGATAAATCGTTTGACCTACTTTACTACTTTATTCCAGTTAATCCTGTGGTAGAATTTTTCTATAAGAATGCAACAAGAATTTCTGACTATTTTCACACACTGTCCTTACTATATTTTGATCTTCTATTACTTACATTATCAATTCTTCAGAAATCATTATCCCGAGAGAAACCGTAGTAAACAATCGAAATGGCTTAATGTTATGTAACATTACTGATAATTTGCATTTAATATATCATTCTCGATCAAAACAATCTCTCAGTTAGAGTCAGTCCCGTTAAGAAAACAAAAGTCATTTATTATTACTCGAGGTGACTTAGGGTGACCTGAATTTTGTGGTAAAATGTGGGACATCCAAAGGTTTGTGGATTGCTGGAAGTCAAATCTCAGTAAGACTCCTGCACTTGTTCCCTCATTCTGTTTCTATGTTGTGTAGGGGGATTTTGAAGTATACGTGCATAATTTAATGTAGTTCATTGTAGAGTGAAGCATTGAAGTATTTAGAGAGTTTCTGGGTATCTAAGAGATTGAACCTATTTCAACTAATAGCCAAATCAATATCATTAGGATAAGAATTGAGTGTTCTTTGGAAGAACTCAATAAAATAAATGAAGCTACTTAGAAGTTGACGGTAATCGGAATTATATTAATTGCAGTTTAAGCATTTTATGTTGTTAGTTGTGGTCAAATTTTATTTATGTTTTTATTTGTTTAATTGACTATACATCGAGATTAGTGCAATTTGAATTTGAAAAAAATTATCATATTAAAAAATCACATCAAGTGTTTACAAAAGTCAGGAGTTCTATTTACAAGTAAAACATACAGTTTTCTTGAAATTTCAATAAAATAAATCATAAACGCCAGAACATATTTCTTCAAAATTTAGATTTAAATGTTAGAAAATAATCATTGGCTCTTAAAATTTATATAAAGATATATACAGTGTGACTGTTAGAAACAAATAACAAAATACGGGTCCCCTTAGAATTTAACTAAAGAATTTCATCAGTGACGGACTTGCATTATTTTATGAATATTTTTGGATAGTTTAAACTGTATTCTATTAAAGAAGAATCCGAGGTGGCCCTATATAATTTTGTAAGATATAAAAATATTATTTTTCAGAAACCCGAAAAATAGATTTGGATAGTTCTTTAACTTGTATTTTCCTAAGGTAGATTACAATGTAGTAACATATTTTTTGTATAATACAAAACATACAGCTTTTTCAGAAAATTGGAAAAATTAATGAAATAAACCGTAAACATAAAAATTTCGAAATTTATTTGTTATTTATTATTAGTAGTCGGCAATATTTATAGAATGATATGTACTGTTTATTTTTAGAAAAAAATTACTAAATAATAGAATACTAAGAAATCCGAAATAAAATATTTTTAGCTGACTTCCAAGAAGGAGAAGTTTCGGACTTCTTCCTTCATTGTTAACCGATCGGAATACAGGCAGAACAAAAGGTAAACGTCAAAGTATCTTCATAATTCAAAATTTAAAAGTGATACATACTACAGTACGGCAGTTTTAGAGAAAGAAAATTTGGGTCGATTCTTTTATTGAGGTTTCCAATTTTTATTAATGCGGTAGGTAATTGACAAATTTTTTGTTTTTAAAATTTTGTCTTTTTTAGTAATATAAATTTACAGTTGCTAGACGTTTTGTCGTTGATAATATCCCGTCAGAAATAATTCTAGTAAGTGATAGATAATAATAATTCTAAGAAGCAAAGTATGCCGTTTTTCACGAAATAAAAATAAAAACTTCAAAATATTTGGACAAACACAACACTGTAATATAAAAACTTATTTAGATAACAAAACTTAATTAATTACCTACCTATCTGGTATACTTACGAGTTGGTAGAAAACAACAATAAAGTGTGGTAAAGTAGTTGATATATAAACAATGTAATATTTTATTAAGGATGCTGAAGTTTATGAAGAATCACTTACTTTATTGTTTTAGGATAAATTATTTGACAAAAAAAATTATTTTGGTTATCTACATAGAGTTGTCAGATTTAAAAGTTAAAAAAGAGCTAACTTACAGAATTTTAGAGTCTTTTTCAAATAAATTCTGTTTTTTAGTCAAAAAAGTATCAGTCCTCTAATATTATTTTTGTCTCATCTGATTGTAAGTGATTTTAACACTCCTTTCAACCGTCTATTGAGTCGCCGTTCGATTACGGATTTATTATTTTGTATGTGTCTGAAAATTATATCCGGTTCAAAGCTAGACCCCCACTAATTTTAATTGTCTTTTTAGTTCCATATACAAGACACCATCATGAATTGTAATATACATTAGAGGATGAATTGAGGTTTGCTTATAAAAACCTATATTTATTCTAACTTGTGATTTTTATTTTTAAACAGGAAAATAAATCAAATTGAATGTCTGGTAAAACTGTTATTTGTCAGTCTCAAGAATTGACTTATTTAATCCCAAAGAACTCGAGATTTTGCAAACTAGAAGGCGTGGAAAGGTCTGTTTATCGAAACTCGATAAATCAAGAGTGAATTTGGAAAAAGCCGAGGCTTGCTATATCACTAGCCATGTAGACAATGCTTAAACATTTGCTATTTATTTTACAAAACAGTATTTGACGGTAGTGTGACAAAGAAGGAATATAAATTAAATTACCCAATTAAAAGCTTCTTTACTTACACTCGTACGTCAGTTGTTAACTATCCACAAAACATAATACTTAAAATATCGCTACTGTTAATTCAACACTGTATTCATTTAATTCAAGACTATATCGAGTCAAAACGATGCTTTCGGCTTCTTTGATGACGAATATTCCTATACTATCGGAATATTTGTTTTTGAAAAATAACTCTATGACTTTGATTGTTTTGTACCTGAACAGCTACTTCTTTTGACCCGATTCTTGTTTCGTCAAACTCTAGTTGATTCGAACAATTTTAAGTGGCCTATTGCTGATGTGCCAGTATAACAATAGTTTGACATAGGTTGGACTCTTGAAGTGAAAGTGGAAACGTAAATTTTAAATTTAAAAAGGCTTTAAACGGGACCAGTTTAGAACTTGCATTTGTGCCAAGTACTGTATAAAAAGAAGACACCATAGACACTTCATGTATTTGTTCCGATAAAGTATTCTGAGATGAAAAATAAGTTTGAACAAGCACTATTCTTCAAAATTATTGATATCCGAACACAGGGTTTATTTTTAGATTATCTAATATGGAAGTGGGTGGCAAAACTGTTTAAAGGGGCATCTAGGATCTATAAAAGTTTTCTCGAATATAAGAAGGAAGTATCAGGATGCCTAATCAGACATTGACTGAAGAGTCTGTTATTAAATAATAATTTGTACAAATTAGTAAAAATTATAGTCTTCGTTCAGACTTTCAGTCAGTTACCATTCAATCTCAAGTAATTTTAAAATACACAAATAAAAAATATAACAGGTTTTTGTAAGTTTTATAATATATAACTATAATTCACAAACCCAAGATATAAATAATTTCAAATTGATCCATTTTATTTCAACCACCTTTTATTGTATCATCTAAACAAAACATCATAAATCCTTTATAAACATTTTCCGTACCTTTGACATCGAGGTGTAATTTATACGAATGTAAAAGATGAGAAGTATTATCAAACACCTTACGATCTCTGTGGAATTGGAAAAGTTTTATGAGCAAAGAAGTCTGGAAATTTGTAAATGTATAGGATGCGACAGTTGTTGAGTTTCAGAAATAGATCTCATTTTGTTGGTGATGTTATCTGCAAAAACCTCTTTTTGCTCGTGAAATAGTTTAAACTTTTTTACGATTTTTGCAGAAAAGAGAATGAGAAAATTTATTGTCTACAGCTTATTATATCGGGAGTAACTTTAATGTTATGATATGACATATGATCTAATAATCTGACCCTCAATTTCCAGAATATACTACTAACAATATTTAAACTGATACGTTTAATAAGACATCTAAAATGCGAGATTAGTTTCTTTGCGGACATTTCATCACCTGTTTCGAATGAACAGTATAACTCTTTCAGAAACCACACCAAAATGGCTTGTAATTTTTTAGTGATCATATTACGGTCCATAAATGCACGTTTTGAGATACGCCTTTTACAAGCTTTTTGGATACTATCAGTAACTGTTTTACTTCCGTCAAATTAACTTTTTTGTTAGATGCTTCATTTTAAGATTATGGCGACATTATGCTTTAATCAAAATATTCACTAATATGCTACAAGTTAGAAGTTGGCATTTATGATCTACCAAATATACGAGAATGAGACTTTAAGATTTCGCTATGTCATGATCATAAAGAATTGCTATAAATTTAGACATTTGCTTGTGTAGATGATGTATTATTTAGTACTTGTTTAAGTTTATCAAAAGCAGTACCTCTTTAAGACAAAAAAGCTGAATTTATAGCCGATTTACAGCGATCTACCGGTTAGAACTTTAGTTTTACCGTTTCGTGATGTCATTGGTGTTCACCAAAACGCCTAGAATGTGTTTGGTTCAACCCAATTATGACCAATTATAAATCGAAATTGATAGACGTTGTGTTTAGTGCGTAACAATATACCTGACCTACTATGGTCCTTTCGTGCAAAAAGTAAGAAGGATTCTTGATACTCATAAATCTATCCGCATGAGGTAGATCCTCTAATAACTACAAAACGCGTCCGTCGTCTTACAGTTAGTTCTTCAAAACTTACAATATTTTATGCGGTACAAACAACAATGATATGAAATATTTTCTGCACAAATAACCACCATATTATATATATATATATATATATATATATATATATATATGTTATATCACACTTTCAAAATTTATCTTTTTAAAAAAAGATTTTATTTATAGTTGCACAATACTTTTAATAAAAATAATAACTTGAAAATAACAATGAAAATAATAAAACTTTATATAACAATTAAAAAGACAAAATGAGTGTTAAACTAAACAAGACAAATCTGTAAGTAATAATGAATGCTGTTACAATGAAAAAGTATAATTTATAAACTAAGAACGCTGACTAAGGTGTCGCAACGCTTGCAGTTCTCACGGATGTTAGTCTGCGGGTAACTGGAGACGACACGTGTTATGCTGACTCAGCTTGAGAACTGTTGCTAGGTTGTTTCATATAAGTCGATGGGATAACTTATATAACAACTCCCATCCATATAAAAAAGTTGATGCTACAGCATCGACTTTTAAGGGAGGTTCTGCAACTCAATATCCTCGACAGGACTAAGGAGGCTATGGAGTTTTACCCTGGGCTTGATGGTGGATGGACCTGGTGGTGGTGCTGGATCGGCAGGAGGGCTGATCGTTGGAGGCTTCTGGAATTTCTTCCTGATGATGTTCATGGAAAGGAGGGCAACCACAATTGCGGTTGTTGCCATTGTGATGATCGTAAACCAGGAGGTGTGTCTCTCCAAGAATGGTTGGTCTAGGAGCTTTTCCAATTCCCTGGAGTATTGTCTAAGCTTATGGTTAGCGATATTCAGGTCTCTGGCATCCAATTCTTGTAGTCTCATGGGTTTCAACTTTGGAAGCTGACTGATGGTTGGCAGGTTGTCGCAACAGTTGTAGGGGATGTTGACTGGGTGACTCTTAAGTGTGATGTTGTCAACGTTGCTGGTGGTCCTTCTGGCATGGACCCTGGTGTTTCCGATGAAGGCATTGCAACTGGGTTGGATGGTCAGTAGAGAATTTGTCGATATGGATTGGGTAACGACATCTTCTCCCTTGCACTTGATGTTGATGGGCAACTGTCCGGAAATCGAGATTAACCAAAGGTTCAGGTCAATCTCTTGAATATTATACTCTTCGGCATATAATATTAAAGGCTTGCAAGTTGGAGGAAGGGCTGATGGCTGTCTAAGAAGCTGTGCTTCGCAGAGGGCTTCTTTGTCTATGGTGTGTGGAATAACTTTGGAACAGATCTTATGTTCTTTAGATAATGGCTTACAGTCACTCAGGTCTTCGAAAGATGCGTACAATAGCGAATCGTCATCTCTCGCGATATATTTTAATTTTGTTGGAAGAATATGGTGAAATCCTGTTCGATAATCCAAAACTGGGATAGGATACAAGCGGTACAGTGTATAAGTTTCAGGATTGACTAAGGGAATTTTTAGTACAAAAACAATTTTAGTATTGATCTGAAAAGCTTCCAATTCTATTAGATCGATGTATCTAGCAACATTTGAACTATAGGTTGGAAGTGGTAAGTTATTTTCATGAAGTGACTGTGATATTTTCTGAAGGGAGTCGACCAAATCTACTGGGTTTATAATTGAGCTATGTAAGATTTTTAGACGGGCGAAAGAGACTGCAGTTAATACATCGTTGAGGGTATCTTCAATGTATACGTAACTTTCCATTAAGCTTTCACACAAATCCAAGACATTGGCTTGAAGTTCATAAAAAGCAAGATCGTCTGTAATGAACACAATTGACTTCCTAATTGCTTCGATATTTTCCGAAAATATTCTCTCTTCGGACTGAAATTTTTGTATTGTGGTGTTAAGGTTCTTAATGACTGAAGTTGTTACTGATAATTGTCGTTTCATTAAGTTTTCAATTTGATGTTGGTCTTTAGTAATTTTGTTTATAGAGTCACTAAAGTATTCTCCGTCTGTTGCATCTAAGTTACCGGAAATAGATTTCCAAATCGATCCCAGTCCATTAATTAGTCCGCGTTTCTTTCTGTTGGTACTGTAAGTCTCAGTGTCAGCGAAAATTTCTGTATATTTGATGTTAACAGATTTTGATATTTGTTTCAGGAGGCTTACGTGAGTCTGTACTTTTGATTTGAAGATTTTAATGTTAGTTTTGTTGTCATTAATAGTTTCTAAAAGTCTGTTCAGTATATTGTCATTGTTAGAAATAGCGTCTCGAAAGGGGTTTAGATCTTTGTAAACAAGGAGTGTCCATTTCTCATTAGAAATTTTAAGGGTGCCTTCTTCATGGAAGAAAACTCCTATAGTATTGTTAACAGGCGTAATGGAGTACTGTTGAAGGTTCACGACTGAAAACAGTCCACAGAATCTGAAAAAAGGGATTTATTCAAAATAGGGTTTTAGTCTGTCAAAGTTAACTTTAGTTATTTGGTTTGTTTGTAAATTTATGACGGTGGCAGAGTTTTTTCGTATTGCGGTAATTTCGAAGGGGCCGTTGAATTTGTTTTCGGCTTTATTTTTAATTTGGGACTCTTTTACGTAGACTTTGTCGCCTACTTTGTAATCGGGTTGTTTAGTAGAAACGTGTTGGTCAAATCGCACTTTAGATTTTTCTTTCTGTCTTTCGGTTTTAGCACGGGCGAGTCTGTAGTAATAGTCCATTCTGTTATTTAGGTCTCTTACGTATTTCGAAATCAGTTTTTCCTGGTTGTAAAGGGTTTCTGGAGGCCTACTAGAAGTGTGCCCAAATATGAGTTCATAGGGCGTGAAACCGGTGGTTTTATTTTTTGTGTTATTATAACAGATGATGGCATAAGGGAGGACGTTAAATGGATGTTCGGTTGGATGTTCCGCTGTATTTGCCCTTATCATTTCTGCTAAGGTCGCGTGAAATCTTTCAATAGAACCGTTTGACTCGGGATGTTGAACGCTGGAGAATGTCAGTTTTATGTCGTATAGTTGGCATAAATCCCGCATTAAAGTGTTGTCAAATTCACGTCCATAGTCACAATGGATGCGAAGTGGAGTTCCGTAATGTTGAAAGAAAATCAGAAGGGTGTTTACGACAGTTGAAGCTGTTTTATCGTTAATGGGGTAGGCTTGCGTAAATTTCGTGAGTTCGTCCCTAATAGTGAGTGCATGATTTCTAGATGGATATTCAAAGATGTCAATGTTAATACGTTCGAAAGGAGTCTTGGGTGTTTCCGTAATAACAAAAGGTGCACTTAAGTTTTTCCTACAGAACTTTACTTTTTGGCAAGTTTCGCAGGATTTGATGAATTGTTCTACAGTTTTAATTAAGCCGGTCCAATTGTATTTTTCCCTAATACGTCTGATAGTTTCGTTAATGCCACGATGGAGGTTGTTTTTACCAGAGTGGTATTGTTGTATTATTATAGGAATTTCGTCTTCGGTAGGAGTTGTAACAATGTTTTGGCAGATTTTCAGTTTGATTTCTTTGTCGGAGAGAATGAAAGATAAAATTTCGAGAATGGGAAGTTCTATGTTATTTTCTATGCAGTATGTTTCGGAGTCGTTGAATTGGTCTTGGTTGGTATAAATAATTTTGAAAAGATGTGAGACGACAGTTTCAGGGTCATAGGGCAAAGGTACAACTAAGTATTTTCTATGCCTGACAGATTTACTGGCCATGATGTTAAGAGTGTCATTACTGAAATTAGGTTCTTCTTCGAAAAAGTCATCAATAATTTTGTCGTGTAAGTCGTTAGTTTTGTTTTGCCAAAAGAATGTAACTATGCGTTTGTGGGACTTGTCTAGAAGTTGAGAATTGGATATTTCAATTTTAGAATAATCGATTATTGACTCAGTTTTGTAGAGTTGAACAAATCGATTAAACTCAGCGATAATTCTTTCGTCATGTTCGTCGTCATTGTCAGAGTTTTCAGGTTGATCGGAGTCAGTTTCGTTGTTAGCAAAAATTTTGATTTTGGAAAGGAAATCAGCACATTGCTTGAAATGGTTGATTTTGATGCGAGAAAGAGCATCTGCGTTTTGGTTTACCTTGTCGGGCTTGTACTCGATCTTATAATTGTATTCCTCTAGCTTAAGGCGCCATCTGGCTAGACGACTGCCAGGATCTTTGATGGAAAAGAGCCAAGTAAGCGGACGGTGGTCACACAGGAGTGTAAACCTTCTCCCAAAAAGATACGGTCTGTAGTGCTTAACAGCCCAAACTATGGCCAACAATTCTCGTTCGATGGTGGAATATCGTGTCTCTGCAGCACAGAGGGTGCGAGAAGCGTATGCAACAGGGAGATCTTTTCCCACAGGGCCTTGAGAAAGAACCGCTCCAATAGCAAAAGCACTAGCATCAGTAGTGAGCAGGAAGGGTTCTTCAAAGTTTGGATATATCAGGATTGGGTCAGATACAAGGGCTTGCTTCAGTTCATTGAAGGAAGACTTGCAATCTGCGTCAAAGATGAACTTGACGTCTTTTTGGAGTAGTTTTGTCAGAGGTTTAGAGATCTTCGCAAAATTTGGTATGAAGCGTCTGTAATACCCAGCGAGACCAAGGAAAGATTTAATGTCTTTCGGAGTTTGGGGTTGCGGAAAGTTCTGAATACATTCAACCTTTGAAGGGTTTGGTTTTACACCTTCTTGTGTGATAAGATGGCCAAGATAATCCACTTCTTTACGAAGAAATTCGCACTTATCAGGTTGAATTTTGAGGTTAGACTTCCGAAGTCGTTTAAAAACTTCTGTTAACCGGGAAATATGTTCATGGATGGTCGGAGAGTAGACGATGATATCATCCATGTAGACGAGACAACGTTCATTCTGTATACCCAGAAGAATATTGTCCATGACCCTCTGAAAAGTAGAAGGTGCATTTTTTAAACCAAATGGCATACGAACGAATTCGTAATGACCATTTTCGACAGAAAAGCCAGTCTTAGGAATATCTTCCTCTTGGATTTCCAACTGGTGGAACCCGGAAGCGAGATCCAGTGTCGAAAAATATTGACACTTTCCAAGTTGGTCGAGAAGATCAGAGATATTTGGCAGAGGATATTTATCATCTACAGTCAATTCATTTAATTTCCTGTAATCGATAACTACTCGCCACTTTTGTTTACCAGAAGCATCGAGCTTCTTGGGGACGACCCATACAGGGGAGGACCAAGGAGATGAGGAGTGCCTAATGATACCTTGTTCAAGCATTTTTCCAATTTGGGTTTTCACTTCCTCTTTATGTACTTGAGGATATCTATAGGATTTAGTGAAAACGGGCTTTGCGTTATTCGTATCAATCGAATGTTTAACCTCGTTAGTGAAAGTCAAGACGTCACCTTCAAGATAGAAAATGTCTTGAAATTCCAAACAAAGATCAGTGATTTGTTCGCGTTCTTCGTCATTCAGATGTTCAGTTCTAATTTGTTGTCTAATAGTCGAGTTTCTATCTATGTATTGGGGTTCATGATAATCGTCTGTATTGAAATTCAGAAGAGGGTGAGTTTTGTCAAGTGGTTCCAGTTTTAAATCAGAAAAAGTTACTGTTTTGGGCATCGCGTTAGCGTTGATAATGGAAGTTAGAAATTCACCTTTTGAGTTAATGTGTACGAGTGCGTTTGGAAGTCGTACTCTGTCAATTTCTTGAGTTGGTAAGATGGCGTCGATGTTAGAAAGATCGCATTTAAGTTTAAAGATCTTTTCTGTGCGTGCCTCAATGGTTATTTTGTTTTGTGTAGGTGTTTGTGAAGTAATATTAGGCTTAACGTTGAGTGTGTCGGGTACATCAGTCAAGGGTTGATCGTTATCGGGAACTTTGTGTAAAGGGATGGTTTTAAAATTTGTTATTAGCTGTTTAGATTTTAAGTCAACTATGCATTCATAGTGTTCAAGAAAATCTAATCCTAGTATGCCGTCAAACTCAATGTCCAAATCGTATATAAAAACTTTATGTGGGTTACGTGGAGCGAATGGAATTAGGGTAGATTGTGAAATAGGGATTTTTTCATGGGTAATACCTTGAATAGTTACCCTTTCAGGAGATCTTTGGGTGAAATTCTTTACGGTATTTTCTTTGAAGATAGAGATACCAGCTCCGGTATCAATAAGAAGTTTAAATTTAGAAGAAGCGTCAAGAATATAGTAGAGATTTTTAGAGTTTACAGTAAGAAGTGGGCTTAAAGAAATAGTTGCTCCGGGAAGTTCAAATCTGGGTTCAGATCGTCGAGATTCAAGTTTTGAATTTGGGTTTCGACTTCGCACAAAGTTGTTGTCGAATCGGGAGGTTGGTCTAGGCTCGGAAGCGCTAGAAAATCCTGATAATCGTGACAATTAAGAGGCTCGACAGGGGTATCGTCAAAAGTTTCTTCGAAGCCTGAATAATTTTGACTATCATCCTCGTAGTCATAAGTATTGTAATTATCGGTATAATAATCCGAATATTGTGAGTAACCATCATTTTGATGTTGATTGAAATGATGTGTCCTTTCAGGACGGTTATTCGGGTTATTCTGTATAACCGAAGGACGAGAATAATTCGGGTTCATTTGAGACCTAAAAGGGGGTCTCTGGAAGTTTTGTGGACGAAACTGTTGTCCTTGTTGAACCGGGGGATTATTTGGGGGGAAGTTTGGCCTTGTTTGTTGGTTAGGCCCAACAGGATTTGGTCTGTGGTTTTGATTGAATATTTGAGAATTGTTTTGATTTTTCAATCGGCAATTTACGGCTATGTGGCCTAATCGACCACAATGAAGACACTTAGGAGGTTGTGTCGGCTTTCGTGTTTGAAAGTTGGGTTTGAGAGGAACAGATTTGTTCGTTTTCTGATCCTCGAAATAAGAAAGTTGAAGCTCTCTCCTAATCCGGGAGTGTGCCTCTAGAAGGTCTTTTGGGTTACTGGCACGAATTACTTGTCCTAACCGGGGTTCTAATCCCGTAAGAAGGGTATTCATGACCATAGTATCCACTAGAGTGGTCTGGGCGTCTTTTTGTTCTGGACTAAGCCCAGCAGTTTTGTGAATGCAGGAGTGCATTTTCGCACTCAATACTTGGAGACGATTGTAGAACGTTAATGGAGACTCGTTCGACAGTTGTTTTAGACGTTGTAAGTCGTGAATAAGGGAAGAGAGATCACGAGAATCTCCAAAGTGTAGGGTCAATAGTTGTTTGATTTCAAGGTATGATCCAGGGTTCCTTGAATTTATCAACTGCGCCGCTTTCCCTTTGAGTTTATTTTTGATATGGATCACCAACAAATATTTTTGATCCGCCGTGGACATATATGCGCAATTACACGCATCTATAAAGGTTCCCAAGGAAATTTGGTCGCCTTCAAATTCGGGTATAGCGGAAAATATCTCCGTTAACCGGTATCTTTCTGTTTCAGGTGTACCTGAATTTGGTGAAGCTTGTGCCATGTTTATCGATATAAATGAATTGGAGTGTAAAGTATATAGAATAAAATGTTAAAAGGTGTAGAAAATTAATGAACTGTAGAATACGTTAGCGGGAATTAAGGATTGTTTGAACGATAGAACAGTATAAAATGTAAAGCAATAAAATCAATAGTTCAAATAAATCAGTTAATCAAATGGATAAATAAATCAATAAAATATGTAAATCAAATATATCAAACGTCAATAAAAGAGATAAAATAAATATATCAAATAAATCAAGTAATGAAATAGATCAATATTTCATTCAAAGCAAATATATTAAAATCAAATAATAAAATCAATAAAAAAAATCAATCAAATCGAATGTATTAAATCAAATTATTAAAAATCAATGGTCAATAAAATAAATCAAATACTTAAAACGAATGACGATTCACCATTACTTACATCAACAGGAACATTGAAAGCGCCGTGTTCTCCGTTTGATTGCAGTGAGGACTTCTTCCAGGTTCGTTGTTCCGTTGAGGGATAGGAATCCGCCGCTACCAGTTAGAGTACTCGTGTTCTAGTAACGTTAGACGGATCCTACTGACTGCGCCAATTTGTTATATCACACTTTCAAAATTTATCTTTTTAAAAAAAGATTTTATTTATAGTTGCACAATACTTTTAATAAAAATAATAACTTGAAAATAACAATGAAAATAATAAAACTTTATATAACAATTAAAAAGACAAAATGAGTGTTAAACTAAACAAGACAAATCTGTAAGTAATAATGAATGCTGTTACAATGAAAAAGTATAATTTATAAACTAAGAACGCTGACTAAGGTGTCGCAGCGCTTGCAGTTCTCACGGATGTTCGTCTGCGGGTAACTGGAGACGACACGTGTTATGCTGACTCAGCTTGAGAACTGTTGCTAGGTTGTTTCATATAAGTCGATGGGATAACTTATATAACATATATATATATATATATATATATATATATATATATATATATCCAAAATAACTTTCACGATTTAATTTAAGCTGAATAAGCTTAAATAAAATTAGATAAGCCAACAGAAACAATTTGATCGGTATCGCCCATTTTCAGAAGTTTCCAATGGATATTTTCTTCCTTATAAATATTTAATCAGAAGATAAGTCGCGCTGGCTAAAATTAAAGATAGATTTATTTCTAAGCAAAAAATAGCTTTTTATTCAATGGCATTGCGTATCAAAGTATGTATATATCCAAAATAACTTTCTCAATTTAATTAAAGCTGAATAGGCTTAAATAAAATTAGATTCTAGATAGTACATGGTTTTGTGTACTACAGGATAAAAGCAGGAGCTTTAAGATTGCCATCACTAAAAATAATTTATACCTTAATTTTTATGAGTTGTTTTTTATTACTTTCACTGCACACATTATGCCAAACTGTAACCTATATCGATTTAAATTTTTACACAAATTTGGGCCTGGACCAGCACATGGCATGTAACTAGAATTGCATGTTAAACAATGAAAGGGTAATGTTCCGTAAACCACTAACTAGTATTTTGTGGAACATCAGGTAAACAAAGTAGTCAATCTAAAAACTTAAAAAACTTGTTTGCTAATATAGTAATCGGATATATTTACTATATATGTAGAGTTTTACTGAAAGGGTTGTTAAGTCCAAGTCCCATTCCTCTACCAGTTAAAAATTCCCGAAAATCCTTGACAAATTTTACTCAGAAATACACCCTGTGAGAAATGTAAAGGCAACCAAAGCTAAACGCCAAATCTTATTCAGGAATAACACTCAGAAGTATGCCTCGAACAGAGCCTGATTGGAACATTCTTCACCGAGAAGAGCACGGAAAAACATATAATATGTGATTTTTAAATATAACATTGGTGTTTTTAAAACTAGAATATTAATTTTTGGTCAAAATGATTTTGATCATTTTGATAAAGACTCATGTTTTTATTAGAACAAAGTTATGATTTGTTTAAATCCACTTTTTACCGGTTTTTCAGCTTTTCGCGGCAAAATATGCACCTTTCAGCATTTATTTTATTAAAATTTTCTGAATCTCAACAACTTTTCCATTGACGGAATTTACGAAACCTTTCTCACTTTTTATAATATAAGTAAATAAGAAAAAAATCCAATTTTTGTTGGGTTTTATTATTTAAATAACTTACTTTCACGAATTTGCTGTTAAAATCCTCTCAGTTATAGCCTACAAAGTATTACTGTAGTGATGGAGTCCGTGGTTTGTTAATATTTTTTTTTGTTACTTCAAAATCTCTATTGACAGTTTAGTACATTCTTATTTTCCATCGAAATTATACATTTTTCAACAAAAAACTCTATCTTGAAATTCCTCAAATTCGTACTCGGCTTATTCTCTAATCTGCTCCGCTCGAATGGCTACAATCAGCATTACACAACATTGTAAGGTTTTACGTATCAATATTTAAGAGCATTAGAGTGCAGACTATGTAGTGTAAGCAGTATTTGCCAGAGAATTGTGTTTAATGACTTTCCGGAAGAGTCAAGCACATTTAAGATCGACTTAAGGAACGATTAAAATTACTACTTTTAGGTTCTGGTGTACGTAATTTTGTTAATATAAGCCAGGCTCTAGATGCTATATAAATGGCTAGTGCTCAAGGAATTTTACATATTCCATTAAAATCATCTCATATTCAAATTGCTATTTAAATGTTTTAAGAACTTTAGCTGAAATTTCTGCAGTTCAGTCCTTGTATTTCGTATGAGTCTGAAATGAATATAATATATAACCAAATATATTATTTGTTTGAGTTAACAGTCTTACAAATGATAAGCTATCGAATAATAATTTTATAAGATTCAGGTATAGAAGGCATTTCTACTTGAGAACTCTTAACTTACAGTTCTTACATACATGGTGAAATTTTCTGTATTTTGAAATTTTTTAAATTATGAATAGTTACTGGCCATTCGTGACTTCACTAAGTTTTCAAGAGAACTCGATTTATGGTTCTATGAGGGACTGTAATGTCAAAAACGTCCGGTATTGCCTAGATGTAATGGCAAACTTACCACCTTATTACGGCCCACGTGGTAGACGTTGACACCAGGGTGCACGGCAGCTTCAGTGGAGACGGGAGTGGGTTAACAAACAAGGGCCAAGCCAACTAACTGTAAGTTAACTTTCCAATATAAAGATGTTCTGGGCGCCAGGTAGATTCTCTGCCTCTTTACCCCAGCTAACCGCCTAAGATTACCTACCAATCCTCCGCGGCTAGAAGAAATCTATAGATAAGGGCTCCATGGCTAATAAAACCTCAGTATATTTTGTCAGTTACGTCACAACAAAACTACTTCAATAAAACTCTTCATAAAACAGTAAATAATTTAATAAACATTTAAATTATTTCAATACAATCCTGCAAAAATATCAAACACAAGCCGACCTGTAGCCAACTTCCTGTACCTACATACACTTATCTATAGTTCAACCAAGAATCAACATTACATACCTGATACACTAAGTTAAAATTATTACCAAAATCAACAAATGTAATAATCACTTGCCAAAATCAACAAATGTAATAATCAATTATCAAAATCAACAAATGTAATAATCAATTAATGATCAAATGAACCTAGATAAAATAAACAGATGTTATCAAAAGCATTAATCAAAATATTCAAATGTTGTTGTGATCCGTAAACATGCACAATATATCAAAGTCAATAACGACATCTAAACTGTAAATAATTCAAAATTATATCAAATTCAATAACTGTACTGTTATTCTGAAATCTGAAACCAAAAACTCAGTTACTGACAAAAGTGTTTAATTACATTTAAACTTCAAGAAAAATCAATAATTATTTCATAAATCTAGAAACAAATATTATCTTTAAAACAACCAAAAATAATTCAATTAACAAGTCGACGTTTTGAGCTCTCACGACGCTTTCACAAAATACCAAATAATATCAATATCTAATAAATCAATAATCATGAAATGTTGTTCAAAATTTAACACTATAGGAAATGCATTAAAATCAAATTTATATGACCAAATTAACAGTCAAAAGTTTGACTACATAATCAGGTTCTTTATTAAATTCAATACGTTCAAAATGTTATTCGGAAAAATCAATTCTCTTTAATGTCAAAAGCAAATTATGAGCAAAACAAATACACTGAATCAAATTACAAAGATACCTTGTTCAAATGCGATGACACAACACTCAGCTGTCCTCTGTAGAAACGAAGCAAACATACGCCGTCGTTGCTACGGCAACCAGCGAAGATTTCCGGTTCCCAATAAACCAAAATGGAACTCGTTCGATTACAAGACTTGCCAAAACTTCGGCAAACTAAGTGAAACAGATAGCCCCATACACTGACGATAAACAAGGTCTTGGATGGGCTAAAGTTCTTACGTACGATGTTCAATTGGTGGTTGACCAGTTAGTCGTCCAGGAAGGCCAACGAGAGTACATGAAAATATTCAACAATCAAATCCTCACAAATGAGAACGTGTTTCCACTAATTTCCAAAAATATCACCAAACTGCCAATGGAAACATCAATTACTCGTTGCTAAAACTGCAGATCCACGAGAGAGTGAGTGATGAACTTGTCTTAAATCCTCACACGAGTGTGGTTTCCGTTAAAATCCAAAAATATCGCAAAACTAATAACGGAACCAACGCTGAAAGTGTATCCAACTAAATCCCAATCAATGGATGGCACAAAATTGCCATTATAAATTCAGATAACAGTTGTAGACATCTATCACCACATTTCACCATCATAACCTCTCTTTCCAGGTACCACTCAAATGCATCCTTTCACTAGAACGGTCAACAGGCAACAACCGTTCACAAGGACGGTCGGCGGCCAACTCCCTCTTCCGATAACTGACATCTCTAAAAGCCTACCAACCCCTTCTAAATTCTAATACCAACATCGTCTTAAATTCCCTACAATTCCCTACATACAACGTTCTTCTTCTACGACATTCCACAACATCAATGCTCGAAATGTCCCCTGATCGACTCTACTTTTCTACATCTTCTTCCCATAAATGCCATTAACCTATTGAGATCGTGTGATTCCGCCCTTAGCAATTACACCTCAAACGTCAAGAGAAAACTAACCAACAATCTTAACCTAGAATATCAAAACAAATCAATACCAAATACAAAGCGAGAATATTTCCAATACGAAAAACCCAATAAGCCTATCGCAACAACAAAAATGCTACAGAATAATAAAAAAGGTACGTGTTTACGTTTGAAGATAATTTTATCCTATCCGTTGGTGTTAATATTCGAAGTCAATACTCGTGTTTTAGTTGCAAGAAAACAGTTATTGTAGATAGTTTAGGCTATTTAAAATACGTTTTGCATAAGTTAAACCTCAGATATTTCGTCGTTTACTTGTTTTTTTACGGGTTTATGCAATACACTGCTAGTTATACTCTGCGACAAAAATGTAATGTTACAGTACACAGTTGTGCTTTTTTCTAAAGTAAAGAATCCCGAAAAATTAGTTATATATATCATCTTTCGTTAAAAAGTCTGTGAAGTCTGGAAAACAGTTTCCTTCCATTTTATACACTATTCGTTAAAGTACGTTATGAACTCAAATATTTCTACCAAATAAAGATACTGTTGATCGCATTTTGATTGGCAAACCGGTAGAATTCCTCTATTAGTTAATTTCTAATGCTGGTGGTAGGAACTTATATCTTAAGCTCTGTGAAATAAACTATGTTCTACATTTTAGTGCAATTTAATCATAAAAGAAAACGATATTTCTGGTTGAGTATATATGTTTTTCTCACACTAACTTAGTGATGAGTTTTATTTGTAAGGGTTATCCTCATTACATTTTTTTACTTTGAATAATACAATTTAGACATTTGTTAGGTACAATACAATAACAACAACAATGGTCCTGTGTGCCATCAAGAAAATATGTATCAAGTGCAAGACTCCAATTGGGCTGAACTAAACGATCTAGATGGAAAAAATCAACAAAACACCAAAATTCTCGTGATGGTGACCCAGTATTACACCTTAACGCCGTTTCAATAACTCTAAGTTGTCATCATCAAGGAGTAAACCAAACTAAATCTAAATTAGAAATTTTCTCTAATTTATACCTACCAGTAAACTATTAACAACTTACAGTAATCAGTACAAAGGGTAAATCCCATGTACCTGAATTCTCAATAACAGATTTCACAGATAATGCAAAGATTTTCAATTCAGGTACTTGGGATTTGCCCTTTGTACTGATTACTGTAAGTTGCTAATAGTTTACTGGTGGATATAAATTAGAGAAAAATTGTAATATAGATTTAATTTGGTTTACTCTTTGATGATGACAACTTAGAGTTGTTGAAACGGCATTAAGTGTTTAAAATAAATTTTTGGTGTTTGGGTGCAAAACTGTGTTTTTACATTTGTGACACCCCAAAGGTTCCACAGCATTTCTATTTGTTGGACCCATGTAAAAATTGCCGAGGAGAAAGCAACCAAAACGACTAGAAAGTTAGGAATGTGTTTCTAATCAATAGAATAACATACCTGAAGAAAACTTGTTACTCGTCTGCTTCAAAAAACCACACTTATTAGCATAGAGTGATCTAAACGATTTAGTAAGTGATTTAAATTAAAAATTTAGTTTCTCCGCTAGGTGAATGATCATCATCACCTGATAGCAGATACAAAGCTATTGAAATATTGTGAGATTTCAAGACGATGGACGTCCAAGGAAACTTGGAGGAACGACATTGTCTACCAGCTTCAGACCTACGTGTCAATTTTGTTTATTAATACGAGGGTGAATCAAATATGAACCGGACTTTTCTTTTAAAACTTTATTGCTACGATCAATACAAATTTTAATACATATTATTTTTCTACATAGTCTCCTCTCTTATGTATACATTTTTCCCACCGAGTCGGAAGTTTTTTAATACCTTTCTCAAGGAATGAAACTGGTCGTGTCGATAACCAATTGCGCACAAACGTTTCTACACCTTCGTTGTCCTCAAAGTGGTGGCCTCCCAGTTCTTCTTTAAGTGGCCCAAACATGTGGTAGTCACATGGCGACAAATCAGGACTGTAAGGCGGGTGTTCAAGGGTTTCCCAATGCATTTTGTTCAATTTTCCTTGAGTCAATGCAGCTGTATGTGGTCGAGCGTTGTCATGCAACAGAATCACACTTCGGATAGACATATCCCGCCTCTTTTGCCGATAGGCAAGTTTTAGTTGTTGGAGTAATTCGCAGTAATACTCAGCATTAATTTTAGGGCGTTCGTGCAGAAAATCGATCAGCAGTACGCCGCCTTCAATCAGCTCACGAATTGCGTAGATATTCGCCTCATTGATGTTTGTCGTGGGACGGCGTGCATGAGGCTCAATTTCCACTGTCTCTCGGCCATCTGAAAACTTTTTGTGCCAGTCGTACACTTGGGTCCTTGAAAGTGTTTCATTGCCGAACTGTGTAGATAGTCGACGCAAAATTTCAGACGGTCTAACGCCCTCCCGCGCCAAAAATTTGATAACAACACGTTGCGCAACAGACGTATGCACCTCTTGCTCTGACATGATGCTACTAACAGCGCATCGACTACGCCTCGCCAAACCGACGAACTCCCCTCTTCTTAACATCCCTACCTAAATATATCGAGATGTCACGCCACTCGAATTACCTACAGGGCGAGAAACAGAAAAGTCCGGTTCATATTTGATTCACCCTCGTATATTATTCTTGAGTGGTCACAGTCATGGAAAAATTCATTCTTTCACTCAATTAAACCTATATAGTATATTGAAAATAAGAAACCATTAAAAAACGGTCATCATTACTCAAAAATAGATAACCACATTAGACTAATAAACTCTTACAGTTTATATATGAATTAGTAAAAGTTATTAGAAATAATAAAGAATTCTCTGACATCCATAATAATAACTTATTATTATCAGGAATGTCAACGAATCTTTGACACGCAATGCCATTGAATAAAAAGCTATTTTTTGCTTAGAAATATATCTATCTTTAATTTTAGGCAGCGCGACTTAACTTCTGATTAAATATTTATAAGGAAGAAAATATCCATTGGTAACTTCTGAAAATGGGCAATAGCGATCAAATTGTTTCTGTTGGCTTATTAATATTTAATAATCTATTCAACACCACTGTTAACGATATTAGAGAGGCAGTTCAAAACCTTTCAACGTTATCTGTTTTTCGGAAATCATTTTCTTGATGCTATTGTTTGGGAGTCACGCGATTTACCTATAGTCTGGTGATATTATTCCTTTTTTTAACCTATATAATTGATAAGGCTATTTCAGAAAGTGCTTTACTTATTTCTCTCGTCTATTTTTTTAGTAAAATGACAATCTTATCGTTCTTTTTAATATTAAAATTGAGGACAAAAAGAAAGTATTAAAAGGAATCGTTTATAATTCCTATATATTGTGTGTTTGTTGGACTTCCAGTGTTTTCAATTTGGCTGTTCTCACAAGGTTTCAATAGCTTTTTATTTGTTATCGTCATCAGGTGAATGACAGGATATTTATAACGTTTTCATATTTTTATCCAAATCGTAAATCATGGGGGGACTACTCAACGTAATGGTATTAATGACTAACTGGGTTGTCTGATTAAATTGTTGGAATCATGGATAATTTCTATCATTTTCTGGTACCTGTAATCGTTTGTGTTGATTACCTTAGCCTGAAAAAATCATCCTGATTCTATAACCAGTCTTCTTCGTTTCACGAGTATCCCAAAGTTTTATTGATAGTGATTTCGGAATATCAGTTTGTCAATAAATCTGTGTTTCACTTGTTGTTATTTGAACGTATTGACTAGTGTTTTTAGTTGCTTTATAATGGTTGGGTTGAATTTGAAATATATCTATGTAAGTTCTATGAAATTGCATATTACGGAAAGGTAAGGAAGCGAACAATACCCTCCCTGGGTTCCAAATCTTCGTGCATCAGAGAATAATAGTTCGTGAAGTAATGTGGGAATATATCTATAATTTTGTCTGTTAATAGCTTTATTATTTTCATAGCACCTTTGTTTTCTGTGACAATCTTGTCTCATTATGTCAAAACATTTGTATAATTTTTTCTGAGTTCTTTGGGAATAACTATCACATAAATTTGAAAGTCTATATATTTCAAAAGTCCAAACGTTTCAAGGTCTAAATCAGACCTCGTTTTCAATAGTATATATGAATACAAATTTAAAAAATAAGAAGATTGGCAATGACAAATATCGAAATCATAATTTGACATTAATGTTTGACAATAAAACTGATGTAACTAAGGAAATTTACTGCAAATTTGATATATACAGGGTAGCACAAATTTTTTTAAAGATCATGTGAAATAATAAAGCTTCTTTTAAATTGGAAGAATTTGAAAGAGTTATCTTTAGAATTTCATGTGGCGTTCCTAGGTACGACTTCGCCAAAAATGAGACCAAATAAATTCTGATGTTTCAGAGATCTCATTAAAGTCATAAGGCAAAACCTAGGAAAAACCTTATGAACTATCCCGATACAGGGTTGTGCAAAAGGATACTACCATTATTAATGTCATCCTTGATTATTGGCAACCAGGAACTGCTGAATTCTATAGAAGTACTAGCTATACAATCGCTTTCATTTAATAAAATTAAAGCAGACTCT
This sequence comes from Octodonta nipae, assembly GCA_034190945.1. Classification (NCBI taxonomy): domain Eukaryota; kingdom Metazoa; phylum Arthropoda; class Insecta; order Coleoptera; family Chrysomelidae; genus Octodonta; species Octodonta nipae. Next base: position 176,437,524 of record CM067216.1, read on the forward strand.
TTAAGCTTTCTTTTTGTGTTGTGTTCTTCTTTGTGTAATATGGTTGAATTTTGAAATTGTATGTTACGACCAAGGTTCCAGGCATGTGCACAAGTTTTTGACTTTTCGAATTTTCGTTTCTTTATATAATTTTTGTATTCATTTATTCAAACATTTATTGGCCTAGAGGTTTCTCCAATATAAAATTTGTTACCAAGGAATCTTATAAATGCAGTTTTTTGAGTTTTGTGTAATGTTATTTGGTTTAGTTTTTGATAAAATTGATTTGAGTGTATTTCTTGTTTTGAAAGTTGTTTTAATATTAAATCTGTTTCCTACACTTTTCAGTCTTTCTGAAAGACCCTGTTTGTATGGTATGGTTGTTGTAGTAATGTTGTTATCAAGAGTATTGGTATTGTTTGGTGTAGTTTGGTGTTGAATGTTAGTTATTATTTTGTGTTCAATTTTATCTAACTCTTTATTAATGAACGCTGATGAACAGGTTTTCGACTTCAACAGTTTTATGGTATACTCTTCTGCATACTTTGAATCCTTGAGATAAGAAGGTTTTCTACCCTCCAAATGTTGGTGTCAGTGTTCTCTCCGTTTTTCCTGTAATATATTCTATATGGTTCATGAGATTGTTCTAGGTTTTTCCTTCCGTTTTGGCATTTGGATCAGTTAAGTAATACGAATAATTTGTTTTCTTAAATTCCGTGTTGTCTTTAGGATGGTGAGAAGAAGCAGCAACCACAATAGCGAGTTGGCATATATTTTGGTGTGTTTGAAAAATGAATACGAATCAGTACCATAAGTAGCTCGGTGTGAGCTAACAGATGATATATTTTGCGCCCTTCCAAGGTCTGTGCTCTGTACCATGTACCAGGACACTGTAGTGCTACGAATTTAAAATGATAATGATTTTTACATTGAACTGAATACAAACTGGAACGAAGATCGAATCTCATATAGTGAGGCAAAATGAAAATGTATGCAACCTACTATTCAGAGGAATTTCCATCTCACCCTTATTTATTGTGTTTAATGACGGATTAAAGAACGGATAATTGAAATTAATTTATTTCATAATATATATTACCCTTAATTTATGTATGAAATTGATTTCTGATCGCTGACGTCTAAATAAACGAATTTAAATCATTTAATTTATATTAAAAAAATATTCTTGAATTGGATTTTTAGGTAATATTTATGTTAAGAATCTATATCGATAATTTTAATATTTTTCTAATTACCAAGCATTAGCTATCAAAGAGCTCATGTATTATATTGGACATTTGAGTTCTTTGGTTAAATGTTTTTATACCCAAAAGCTACCAATCAACCACATTTTTAAATATTTGATCTGAGTAATATTCACTTAACAAAATACAAAGATTTATTCATTTTTAAATTACGAAATACCATGTAAACACAATTAACAATAATGCTGTAAAAAAAGACAGAAAAACCTGACGCTCATGAGTTCTCTTTCAGTTGCCCCGGAAAAGAGCCGCTGCCTGGGGATCGCCAGGGCATGTCTGGAGCCGGCGCTGAACATGACAGCATGCGGGACGTCGGTGGCAGGGTGCTGAGGAGGCGGGCCGCTGCCGTCCAAAGAGCTACCGCCCAAGAACTAGAAGAACCACAACCAATACAGTCACAACAACAACGTGACCATCACCAATGGAGTCAAATGAGAACGAGAACTCCACCCGCAGAAAGTGTTGCGCAGGATCAACAGCCAGCGTTCACTCAAGCGGTACTGAAAAGACAGCGCATGAAATGGACTAGCGCCATGAATGAATTTATAATGCGCACGTTTTACAGAATTACGAACCTTGGCCAGGACAAGACTAGATATCGCCAAATACTCCATCAAGAGTTCTGTCATGAGTACCCGAGCTTCATGTTACTGAACAGAGAGTCGCAGATCAATATCGGGTCATCATGAGAAATGGCCTTATTTCGTCTGAACAACTGGACAGAATAAAAGCGAAGTGGAGCGCAAACTATTTGGTCGAAATACAACCGATCCAGAGCCTGAAAAAAAGAGAACAAAGAGCGGACGAGACTCAAGAACTACAAGAACAGCCAACCAACGCTGACCTGCTTGAGAAGATCCAAGCAGAAATGGAAGGAGCTGTTATAGAGTATAATGGAACAGATCTACTGACTAGACCAACTCTTCCCAAACTAAGATCTTCTAAGAAACTGGGTATTGTCTTGCAGGCTATGAACAAATTTATCTTGCCAAACCATGTTTTAGGGGCTGATACGTTAGAGTCGCTACACACAATCATCTACTGTGCTGCAACTTCCATCTGCAGAACAATTTTGGTCGCAGTAAGACCAAAGCAAGACCCTCCCCAATTTAGACAAACACCTCGAATACCACCTTGGCAAAGAAGAGTTGAAGGGAAAATCAATTCTCTTCGGAAAGACGTTGGAAGACTGACCGAATACCAACGAGGAGTCAGGAACAACAGAATAGAAAGGCTTGTCAAGACTATCATGGACAATAACCGCATACACTCCCAGTGGGATGGAGAAAACATCATATCTCAGCAGTGTCTGGACAGTCTACGACAAAAGCTCTCCTTCTACACAAGGCGATTGAGAAGGTACAAAACCAGTAACCAACCAAAAAGGGTTTTATAGAAAACTGAACAACACCAATAATAATGAAGCCCCTAGTTACCCAAGTAAAACAGACATCGAGGAATTCTGGAAAACAGAGCTCTCCACCACAATCTCCTATAACTGCAGAGCCAGCTGGATTAATGAGGAGGAGGCTGTATTTCAGAACTGTGATGCCATGCAACACCAAACTCATAACATCGTGCATTCATCATCGCATTTTCAAACATTGTGAGCTGAACAACATAATTACTCAACAACAAAAGGGATGCGCGAAAAATACGATGGGCTGCAAAAAACAACTGATAATTGATTCCGTTGTCTGCAGTCAAGCCCACAGTAAACGTCGAATTCTCTACATAGCATATGTGGACTACAAAAAGGCCTTTGATTCAGTTTCACATGCTTGGCTCATTAAGGTACTGAAACTATATAAAGTGAATAATTGTATTATTAACTTTTTAGAATATTCCATGTCCACCTGGCAAACCAAAATCTCACTGAATGAAGCCAACTGTTCGATACAAACTGACACCATTCCAATCAAAAGGGGTATATTCCAGGGAGACTCTCTTAGCCCGCTGTGGTTCTGCCTTGCCATGAACCATCTCTCAAACAAACTTAACTCGACTAATTTTGGGTTCAGTCTCAAACACAACAACGTACAAGCATTAAAGATAACCTATTTGTTATAAATGGACGACATCCATATGAAATTTGGCCTAGACAAATGTCGAAATATTAATATAGTTAAAGGCAAAATACAGCAGGGGCACTTCGAAATGGGCGATGGCACCTCAATTGAATCTATGGGGGAAGGTCATACTTATAAATACCTTGGAATAAAGCAGGCTCAACGTATTGATCACTTGACTATGAAAAAGGACCTAACAGCAGAGTTTTATAGAAGGGTAAGACGACTGTTGAAAACTAAACTAAACAGTAACAATCTGTTTCAGGCTATTAATACCTATGCGTGTTCAGTGCTCAGTTACTCTTTCGGTATAGTTAAGTGGTGCAAGACTAACATTAAACAATTACAAGGAAAAGTTTGAGTTTTACTAAGAAAAGCTCAAAATCAACAATCAAAGAGCTCTGTCTAACGTACAACTTTGCCACGGTATGAAGGAGGAAGAGGATTTCCAGAAACTCTATTAACAAAGACAGATGCAGGTACGGTTGCCGAACCTCTGAATCTATCCAGCATATCACAGGAGGTTGTCAGGCGTTCGCTGCAACTGAATACAAAGAACGACACGATGCTGTGGCAAAAATAATTCACCAGGAATTAGCACTGACACTTGAATTATCACAGTCGGTAAGATTACCATACTATAAATACAAACCAGAATCTGTTTTAGAAAATAACAACTACAAGCTGTACTGGTACCGCACGACTGTTGCTCACAATAGACCAGATATAGTTTTGGTAGATAAAGTCTCTCGGAAAACAACTTTAATTGACATAGCAATTCCTAACAACAATAATATAAATATCAAGCAAGCTGAGAAAATAACCAAATATAGAGATTTGAAATTCCAAATAAAGACTCAGTGGGACATGAACAACACACGAACTGTACCAATTGTTATGTCAACAATAGCAGTAGTCCCAAAACTTCTACTAAATAATTTAAAATACCTCGGTCTGGACGAACTCTTTACAGACAAATGCAAAAAGTCGTCCTGTTAGGAGCAGCCCGGACGGTCAGGAAATTCATGGCAAACTGCCGCCACGATACCAACCATGGGCCTGAAAACCTGGCAAGGGCCCCCACAGAGCTAAACCCTTTTGATATCTAGGATATCTGGGGTTTAGTGAATTTTCCCCTAAAGGCACTCATAGGGTGTCTTAAAGGGAGTGTGATACCATACATTGTATTGTCAAGTCGGAAAAATGCTGTGAAAAAAGACAGAGAAACCTCACGCTCATGCGTTCTCTTTCTGTTGCCCCTGACACAGCGATTTTAATGATATGAGACGGCAGTTTCCTTTCCAGTTTGTACTTAGTTCAATGGATTTTCAAAATAAATATGAATTCAGAACGTATAGAGACGATGTGTGGTATTACAAAATTTTATGTACATTATACCTTGCGAACGTGTGTCTACTCAATGGTAACAACTAACGATTTCAAGACTGGTACATTAACATGGATCAAGCTTATGCGTTTTATTGCTGAACTCAAAGGAGAAGTACCATAATTTACTGATTATTTGAATTGTTTTTTTTTTCACTTAGTTTGTTGTTTAATTGATACTGATACCAATGAAATTTGGAAACAATCAGTTCTGTACCCACAAACAAATGCTACTATTTTAGAAACTTGCGAAGAATAAATCCCTTAGCGGCCTTTCTATTTGTAAGGTAATAAAATAAAATGAAGCAATATACAGGGCAACATTGAGCTGCAGCCATTTGCATACTCTTATAAAATTTCTTGATCCAAGGCAAGTTCTTGGTGGTAGAAGCAAAAGCTAGATTATTTTGTACTCATATGCGAGGTTTGGAATATACTTTTGAAAAAATTTTATCGACATAATTTATTAACGACTAGCTGAAACTTTTAATGGAAAAACCTTTTTCAGAATTAATGTTCTAGATAAAATGGCATAAAGGTTGTTAAGCTCTGCTGTGTGAGTACATGATAAATATAAATCCTTATTAAGGGAAATACAACAGGAAGACTCCCATTACGTGAAAAACAACTGGTTCATATTTCTAAAATATAATAAAAATGTTAGTAGTTAGGCTACTAAGAACGTTAAAACAGAAATTCTAGCTGTAATATTGACAATGACCAAAAATATCCTTTAAAACTATTTATATTACTCATTTCTTGAGACTTTTGAACGCAAGGTGATATATAGTTCCTGGGACATGTCATTCCTAGTTGGGAACCATTATAGATTGCGCTCACTAAGATTGAAAACTGTAAAAATTATTTATGTACTTCCAACATTTATTTATGAGTAGATATTTAAATGCGAATTGAATAGCAACATCTAGAAGTTTCAAAGAAACGAACAACTAGAGCCTCCGAAATCAGTGCCGTACTAAGAGTATTGCTGTTATTCTGTGATTTCTAAATTAGAAGACACGCATTACGAATTCGAAGGTTAACTGATTCTTTCAAGGCAATAATATTACTGTCTTCTCGACATTAGAGGATTCAAAAGCCTAAAAGTTAGTAAATTTAAAATTAAAACGAGGTAATCTTAACTCCAAAAGTATAGAAGAAGGTAACTTCTATGGATTTAAATATCAGAAAAACTATGTAATAGCCCAAGAAATCTGGGTACAAAAATAATTTAGATAAATTTAGTACAGGCCCCTCCGCTGAAGCATGAAATCTCCTCCTGAAAGCACGTGTCTGGACCCACCCTTGTCCACGAGACAGGGTTTTGAATACAAGACGATATATCGTCGGTAGTGACTAGTTTCCACAATGCATGTATCACAATTGATGAAGCAACCAAATCAGGAATGAATGTGTTCAATTAAATCTGTAGTAATATCAACCCTTGCCATAATATTGAAGCAATCATCTATTTAGTTATATATAATTTTTATTGTGGTTTAAGAATTGTATAGAAGTTGTCTCTTGTTCGAAAAGCAACTGAAAAATTTATCTTTTTTACATCACTCAATCCGAGAAAATACAAGTGAACACCGAGATAAGTTAAAATATCTGTTATGCTGATGATCCAGTCATTATAGCCGAAAGTTAGAACGTTATATGAAAAACATCTTATACACTTCCTCACTTAAAACCAAGAAAATCCCATTTTAGTTGAAGCAATAACATGAAAACAGGATAGCCAGAGCACAGGCAAAGTTCAAAATATGTATATAAAAGCGCTGTACGGTCAAGCATGGTCTATGCTAGAAAAGTATGAGAAAACTGGAAGGGAACGTAACAATGAGGATGAATGTGATGAAAACGTGCAAGAAGGAGAACTTAACTGAATGATTTGTGAATAAAAACATCTCAAGAAGACTGAACTCTAGAAACAATATCCTATTGCTTAAACTAAGAACAAACATAAATACAAAAAGGTAATGTACAGCATATTAATAGACATTTTTTGAAAAATATATTGATTTTCATTTGAATAGATCTCATATCAAACTAACTTAGATAAGAAATTCATAAACATGCTTTCACTTTACGAATACTGTAACTGCAACATAAACTCTAAACTTAATAATGCAAACATGATCGGGTGATAAAAATGTACCAAGGGTGGAAAGGAGAATACACAAACGCCGAATGAAGTTTAGCCGGTAAATTGTAGGAAAAACGACTTGTCCGAAATCGTATAACTGTTCGGTAAGGAATACATCCGATTCCTATCAGCTTTATTACTTTAGCCGTAGTCCCGAAGGAACTATTGGATGAACTACAATATCTTTATCGCATGTTTTCACAGTGGGGTGAAAAATATAAACTACCCAGGCATACCGTTTTTGTGATGAGTTCATTAGGAGTCTTGGAAGTATTAATACTTTATATATTTTTTTTTAATAAAATTTATAATTGTTATATATAGTTTGTTTTATCCGGCTGAAGCTTTTTTAAACAGTAAAAGTATTAACCCAACACCAAGTGGACATTGTAAGTTTTTGTATGTATTTCACAAATGCCATTTTTTGTTTTTTGCATATATCATTGGAAGTAATGACTGCCTTGCATTAGTTCAATAGATCATTTGTAGACAAAAACCTATAAAATGGTTCTTTAGTCAATATTTTGTGTAAGATGAAATGAAACTAGGGTTGTCATTGTCACTCTGTTAACTTGAGTTGTGATTTTAATTTTACAAACTGGGTTTAAAAATCGACACTATTATTATACATTCATTATTTTCTTGAACTGTACTAAACAACGGGTCTTGCATTATGTTCGGAATCAATTATAGTAAATTTCTACAAATCTATATTAAAATCTGAGATGGACGATCGATTCAAATGGAGCAACTCGAGTTAATAGGGTGACAATGAAAAAATAATTCACTCTAATATATATATATATATATATATATATATATATATATAAGAAATAGATGATAACGGCTGAATTAATATAAAAACTCAATTAATTGGGAAGCAGCCAGTTCACTAGGGTGTTAAAAAGAAATACTCTTTATTACTTTGAAAAGCTTTCACAATATGTTTATTCCTTCGTCAGTTCAACTAAAAATTACATATAAAATGACAGTAAGAATTGTTAAAAAATGTTTGAATATAAACTTACGAAATGCGAGGTTCTTATTCACACTAACATTACTAGAGGAAAAAAAGGCCATACTAATATAAAACTCGTATTGTTCGTTAAATTGCACTATTGATGTTTTAATAAAATTCTTGTTAGATATTTCATGATTGCCTGACATTAGTTTGTTTTGAAGTTATTTGAAAGGGATATGATTCGAGAAAAATCTAACTGAAAGCATCGTAATAATAATCTTAATTTGTTTTCAGCCAATGTCAGACCTTACATAAATATTCTAAAAAGAGAGAATTAAGTTATTATAAAAATATTGGTCATGAGTGATCATTTGATATATTTGGTGTGACCTTTTTTGAAATTTAAACTTCAATATCTAACAAGTTACAATAGATAACATTAAGATTTTGTAAATCCGTTCTTTTATTTATGTTGTTGACTTGATTATTAATGCAAACCATCTCTAGGAAGTTCCGTTTGAAAAGATTTTTTTCTTGCTCTAATACTTTTGCATTTTTGAAATCGGCAGTGTGATCATTGTTGATGCAGGGTATTGCATGAGCACATCTTTCTTTGCCAAGCCTGATATCACTCTTATGTGAAATTATTCTGCTGTTGAGGCTTCTAGATGTTTGCCCAACATAGGTAGCTTGACAGTCTTTGCAATTAATAGAGTACACTACATTTGATTTCTTTTACATTTGGTGTTTTGTTCTTTATTTTAGTAAATATGTTATAGTTCAGTTCAGCAACCAAGCCGATGACGTCATTTTGGTGATTATTTGCTGCCAATTCTGAAATAAAATTTTCCTAAATTGCTTATGGGCCATTCGCCATTATATTGGTAAAATTACATCGCCTCGAATGGCGCTACCGTGGCCGATCTCAGCAACTTTGCCACTATTTCTTGACATTATATTAGATGACAAAATGTTGTTTGTAGAATTTTTATTCACTAATAAATGATATATTTTATTTGAATAATACTGAAAAGCAGCTTTAACCAAACATGAGTATGTAAGTTTTTCGTGTATAGGTACATTTATCTTATTCGGTATTAGTTTAATTATCATATTTTTTTTATAAACAGAAAGTGGCATTACATTATGAAGGGTTTCTGAATCGATAGTTTTAATTTTAGTTCGCATCCCCTTAGCATTGCTTTATGTAAATCCAGTCTCTACTGTTAACTTATCAAAACACAAAGCATAGGTCATTCTGTGTCTTTATTTCAAATTTCATATATGACAGCGATAAATGTCACAATTTCCCGCCTGTTTTCTTCGAGCAATTTTGATGAAAGCATTTGCACAATTCGAGTTGTTAAAGAAAAGCGTTAATTAATCTCAAATTGACTTTTTTACAGCATATACTTATTTATAACACCTGTTCATTGTATTATACCTAGTATTGTTTCAGTTTTTTGGAATTTATACAGTAGAACAATGCCGAAACCTTTTAGTAGCCGAGAAAAAGCTATGATAGCTTCAAGTTTAAATTATTTCAAGAAAAATAAAGAAAATGGTGAGCCTACTCTACCTCCGAAATACGTTAGTGTTTTTATTAGATATTGTTCATGTACAGTATTATTGAGTGGGTCAACATTTAATTTGTTGTGAGGCACTACTATTTGTATACATCATAGAGAGTTGCTGAAGCTTTGGGAGTAAGTGTATACTCTGTTGGGAGAATTGAAGCCAGAATTAACAAAAAAAAGGCGCTAAAAAGTCCCAAAAGACAATATGATCATAAAAAACCAGTGACAGATATTGATGAAACTGTGCAGTGTGAAATACGAAACATAATTTATGAAATGTGTTCTGCAAGTAAGTAACATACATTAATTAATCTTCAAACTATTCAAAGAGTTTTCGTTTCAGGGGAACATATAAATTTAGACATTGTTGAAGAAATTATTGGATCGTCAATTGTATGATGGCTTAAATTGGTTCGAATAGTTATGGTGCAATCTGGAAAACCCATCAGTGATAATTATGGATAATGCAAGCTATCATTGTCATTGTCAATAAACTTCCTGCAAGTACAGCGAAGAAAATTGAAATTCAGAAATGGTTAGAAGAAAAAAACAGTTTATGATAGAAACATGTTAAAAAAACAGCATTTAGTGAATATGTAAGTATATTGATATTTTAAAATAATTTGTTCTTTAACTTAACTGAAAATTTTACTAACTGTACATTTTATGAGTTCTTGTTATGTTAAAATTGCAATACATAAGTCTCTATGTATTAAAGACAATTGCAATTTGAGTACACTAAAATTGTCATACAGCAATTATGTGTAAACAGTATACATACTTTTACCTTTAGTGTACCACATATCTACAAACAAACAGTTTTGTAGTCTATCACCAATCCTTCATTTTTAACACTGCTGTCTATATTATATCATTTATGAAGATGACATATTGACCATTGGGACAGCATTGAGTGTGAAAAAATTGTACAACTTGTACTTTATATGTTACAAAGTATTAGATACCTCTGCAGTTTGAGGAACTAATGTCTACATATCTGCCTTTACATGTAAATACTACTTATATACTTGAGAACTATAATCCCAAATGTTTCTGTTGCATATTTAATTATTTGAAAAGTACTATTTTGAAATAACAACTTATATTTTTTGTTTCAACTGAACTTGTGAACAATTGGATATTTTCAGAAAAAATTGTTTGGTTCTTTTTTGTAATGCTTTATGAACTTTTGGGTGCCACACATGTACAAACAAAAATCGTGTACCCAACTACCAAAGCTTTATTTTTTACATTCAGTGCTCTTTCGATAGTCAAGTTGTCCTCTTCATAATTTACTCCATGTAGATGATATGTGTGAAAAATTATGGTGTGTTAGTGTATAAAATTTTATATTTTTATAATTGAAGCATAGTAGTGTAAGAGATTGTAATTGTTTTTACAATTATACAAGGTTGAATTTCTACACCAGTGTTTTATAAAACATCAATTGTTACATTCAGAGGATTCCACATTTTCATCCATTACAAAACTTTATTATTCTGTAATATTGTAGTACTATTCTGTAATATAAAATCTTGTGTCTTACACAGAGAGGGACCTTTCAGATTTGTCCTGTTAACAACAACAGTGATTTTTAAATACTTTATAAGATTCTGTATATCCAATATATGGAAACCCTTATACAAACACTGCTTATTGCACTGTGTTTCCAATCACAGCAATTTTCTCTGAAAGTATTGAACTTAAAATGTTTAATTTTTGTATCAGTGTGTTTGTTTGGTGACCCAATCAGGTGTACATATTATAAATGAAAATTTTTTAATTTTAAGTGTACTTCTAGGGGGAAATTTACAAAAATTGAACATTCCCCCCTTATCTCTGAAACTACTGAGCTTAAAATTTTGAAACAAATAGGGAATATAGAAGTTTGCCCAAAGTTTACAGGAAATTAGGAGAAAACAATAATATTAATTTTAGGTGCCAAATTATAGAATTAAGTGAAAAATAATTTATTTTTTTCAAATGTACCTTTCATGTATCATCAAACTAAAACGCTCATTCTAGGAACAGAAATATATTTTTTCATATTTTAAAAATATTTAGATGAAAAGATATTAACAAAAATTTTAAAAAAATTATCCATTCCCCCTTTTTCTTTCAAACTAAAATTTTGAACAAAATTAGGTATATATGGACTCACAAATATATTTTTTTCATTTTTTTAAATAAATTGTTTAAATGGTATTAACAATACTTTAAAAAATTAATCCATTCCTCATTTATTTCCGAAACCATAAGACCTAAAATTTTGAAAAACTAAATTTATGGTATAGGTCCTAATTTCAACTAACAGGAAGAATAAGAACAAAACCCTAGTATTAATTTTGTGGGACAAATTATATAATTAAACGGAAAATAAAAACTTCATATAACATATCAAATTAAAGGGCTCATTATGAAGAATACAAATTTATTGAAATTATTTGTTAAAAATTAATTGTACCATACAAACTTAATTTTTACAGTAACCACATATTTTCAGTTCAACTCATGTGACTCCAATAAACCAGACAAAGGCATTAGTTCTGTTGATAGTTCCAAAGAGAATAAAATAATAGAGAAGCTAGATTCTTCAAGATTAAATGATGAGGTAATTGCTATTCAAGTTTTTGATAAACAAATTTAGTAACACAATTTGTTAATTACTAGTAAATTATTTAATCATGGTTAAAATTGAAAGCCTATTGATCACACTAGTTGTAATATTACTCCACAGTACAAGATATTGAAATATCAGAATTGTTTTACATTTCTTGAGTTTTTTTTATAGTTTTAGTCTTAAATGTTTTTGTTTTTTTTTTTGTAAAGTCCTATTATTTTAACATTATGGAGAACTAAAAATGAGTACTGATGAAGAAACTTCTCATTTACTACTGCCACTTTAATGAAACTTTATTCCAGGGGATGGTGGAGTGTTTTTTCTGTGAAAGGATGTTACTCAACAGGAAATTATGGAGTTTGTTAAAACATTTCCAGACCTACTTAAAGGTAACAAGTGTACATCCATCAAAGCAATAGTGTATAACATACATATACTGGTAAATTAAATTATTACATTGTGATTTAGATTTTTTAGTTAGTTCAATATTTTTTTTCTGTAATTAGATGTTTATGACAGTTTTGTTCCTAAAAAATGTTGTTCAGTTTTATGTTAATTTCTATATTGATTTATTGCAACTTAGTTTCTGCAAACAAACAGAGCTGTACATATACTTCAATAAAATCATTCAAATATAACTGTTTCTATTATATTTCTACTACCTTTTACCCACCACTTCCTACATGAAGAAAAATGGATATAGATACTGAATCCAAATACTAATAATTTAATGATTGGTGACTGACTATGTCCTAATTATTATGCCATATCATTTGCAGTAGGTACATTAAGTAGTGATCTCCCTGATTAATCTATTATCAGAAAATAAATATATCATATAAAACCTATAGTTCTATCATATCATTTAAATGTTGGTTTGCAAGATGTTGCATTTTTTAATAGGTGTTTGCATATTTCAAATTGTATGTTTCTTTTTGGGTGATTTATTTTGGCCGCGGCCTGTCAGTCACTGAACAGCAACATAATTCTTCAAATTAGATAGCTTAGATTATAGTCGACAATAATAAATACTTCCTATTTCAATAACTATTAAACCTTCAATGGCTTGGATTTGTAATAGCTATTACATCAAATTGTGTATTTTGGCTCAGGAATGTATGAGAAAAGAAGAGGTTTAGAAATGTATGAATGAACAGAAAAATTCTCTCATATCAAACTATTGGTTTGTTTTTAATTCAAGAGTATATACAACAAATTATAACTTTAACAGTATTTATAGCACTTTGAGCCAATTACCGTTACTATAGCACAAATATTTACTTATCATTCAAAATTGTATGATTTTCAGTAAGGATCAGGGTTGATAGAAAGATCTATATATAGATACAAAAAGTGCATTGTAGTTAAAATATGTAACCATCTATATTTTCAAAATGAAGGTTAGTGACTAGAAATGACATTAATTTCTATCAAACATTATTTATCATATTGATTGTTACAAAATTTAATGTAATTAGTTTCTGAAATAACATAATCACACACTCAGTATAATACTTTTTTAAGTTAAGAAGTAAATCACTACGGCATCAACAAGGTACTCAAAGACGCATTTCAAATAACAGGAAATTATACAGAAAGTATTATTTTGGCATTTTCAAAAATATACTTGTCTAATGTTAAAAATATTGGTGCTTTTTAATTTGGATATTCTATGTTCTTTAAAAATTTCTTACTGTAAATTTAGATTTATGCATTCTATAAGTAACTCTCTAAGCAATAATGCCATTGGTATTGGTACAATTTGGTTAGTACATAAAGTATTTTGATGAGGTAATGTATGGGTCTTAAATATTTCAAACTTTCAGAGTTTGAGCCCAGGAAGACATTATCTACCAGTACATAGCTTCATGAGCAACGTTAACGTTTTATTGTTTACTTACTGTGTAATTTGCCCTAGTATTTATGAAATAATTAGACATAGGAGATTATGTGTAATTTTCAGCATAAATTTACAACTTGAGTTGAGATCTGATTATGATGTGGCCAATACTAGAACTTGTATTTTTTGTATAATGTGTATACAAATTTTATAGACTGTTTCCCATTATTAAATACTAAATTTACACACTGTTAGAGTAAAATTTAAACAATAAATTTTTGTATATAGTCTAGCTATGGGACTGTGCTTATTGTAATTTCATAAGTGGGATAACTAAGCTGATCAACAGGTAATCCAAAATAAAACAAAATTATGCACCTTTTCTAACAATTCAGTATGGGCATTGTAATACAGAGACCATGTAGGGATAGCACATTTGAGCACTGATCTTTCAAAAACAAAACAATAAAGTATTTAGTATTTATTTATCTATTAGTGTATTTACAATGCAACTATAACATTTACAATTATGCACTGGAGAGTGAACATGCTCCCTATATGCAGACTGGTGTAACTTAAAACAACTCAAATCAATATAATGTCTCTCTGTCCTTGTTAAGACTCCTAACATTTTCAAAACTATGATGTAGTTTACTGAGATATCAAAGCAAAATTGCCTATCGATATAAACCCCTAGATCATTGAACTGGTAAATTCTCGGAACAATTATTTTTATCAGACAATATATAATTCTTCTTCATAAATCAATTTATAAACTTACTGTTATTGACACTGAATTCTATAACATTAGTATTACTCCCTAGTAACAATGAATTCAAGTTTTTCTGCAGTCATCAGTAGGTTCAACAATTTTAGGTCAGCAGCATAAATTTATAAAGTAAAATGTTCAAAATATACAAATTCATTAACCAGATCATTCACAAATATATTTCATAGTAAGGCGAGCTGAAAACAGTGTCTACATCCAATCCCATTGTTGTTATTTGGCTGTTCTAAAACTGGTTTCAATGAATAATTGGTTCAGTTGACAATGTGATTCCACCTGGTTCCATATGTATTACAATTATATATATCATTCTTGGTTAATAGCTAATTTGATGGCTTTAAGAACTGCTTTCACTGGATATTTAATAAGTCAATAGATGATGTTGGTCCATTTGGCTCCACATGTATCACAATTATCCATATCAGAGGCTTTGTGTTCTATTTCCTTTTATTTGTTAGGAACTCATTTGCATTAATACCATATTTTAGATCTGTCCGAAAACAGTGTTGTTGGTTTGTTTACAAGACTTACCTAAATGTATAAGTCTAGTTTCAAGTTAATATTGCTTACATCTTTTTTAGCTGTATCAATAAACACAAATAATACATTTCAAAAGAATCCAAATTAAAGTTATTTCATCTATTGACGTCTGGTATTAAATCTTTAGACAAGTCATTACTTATATCCTATATCAACGGATTTGTTTAGACAAAACTTCCTTGTGTGTTCTCTTCTAAATCTTGTCCTAGAGTTGTATTAATTTCTTGAGTGCTACTTTGCTATACTATAAGCGTACAGGTCCTGGACGTGCTTCTGTTGTCCATAGGGATCACTGGTGCAAAATCACGTTTTAATTTATAAAATGAATTGTATTTAAAGTCCACAATGTCTTGCATCTTTGCTTGTTCTTGAAGTGACATATCATACCTTAGACTTGTAGTTATAGGTTATGTTTATTCAAGGAACACAAAGTGCTCTATAAATTAGTTTTGTTGTAAAGTCACTCGAATATTCCTTCTGGGGTTGACAAATTGAAATTACTGTCATCTTAGAAACAATGCTCTAAGGACTTATTGACTAATCACATCAAACCGAATTACATATAATGCAATTAATGTTATTTCAAAAATTAAATATCCAAACATGAAAGACATAAAACGAATGACAAAAGTAACTTGTCGGACACTCTGTATAGGGTTTTTTTTAATCTCGGAAAAAACAGTGACATCGGCAACGCTGTCAAACTTGTGTGTGTGACGTCATCGGCTTGGTTGCTGAACTGAACTATAGCAACAGTTTTAACTGATTTATAAGACACTAGCATATTGTTGTTGGTGTTAATAATTTTTGCAATTTTACGTGAAATTAGTTGAATATATGGAATTTATACATGTATTAATGTAGTATTATTGGAGTTGATAAGAGTATTATTACTGGAAGCCGCCTGCTGTCGTGTACCCATATTTACATCCCGTGGAGAATTATAGATTAATCTTTTTAGAAAACCAGAAGGGTATGAATCTCCTATGAATAATTGATACATGATATGTAAGTTCTTTTCCCTTAGAGAAGGATGGCTGATTTGACATATCCTTCTTTTCATCCCAGTAATTAAATTGATTTTCATCTTCATGGGATGATTTGAGTGGTAGTTTAGATATCTCCCGGAACTTAATGGTTTTCGGTACCAATCTATTTTCAGGTAATTATCAGAGCCCCTTATTATTTTTCTATCTAAAAATGGAATACTGCAATTAATATCTTCTTCTTCTAAAGTGAACTGTAGATGACACTTATAATTATTGAATGTTTGTAATAGATAATCTTTAGCATCTGCTGGGATGCAGCAAATTATGTCATCTACATATTTTTTTAAAAAAGGGATGTTAAAATTTAATTTGGGTAAGCAGTCCTTGACTAAATCATCCATTACATATTGAGAAATTATGGGTGATAATTTTGAGCCCATAATTTTTTATAATAACTTAATTCTCTCTTTTTAGAATATTTATATAAGGTCTGACATTGGTTGAAATCAAATTAAGATTACTAGCTGTCGCCCAGTGGTCGAAATTCGACCAATTGTGTCAATATCTCTGGCAGGTTAAGTAACATGAAAATTTTATCGTGACATTCTATAGTAGGACTATAGGGAGAACAGCAATTACACAGAACGGATCCAGATTCGGAACCTCTGTGTGATAGTTTCCTCGAAAATCCTAGATGTCGGTCTTACATCTCGCTTCTACAAATAAGTAACGAAATTCAACTATATATACAACTGCTTATGGGTTACGAAATGTTGAATTTCCATTTCCGCCACCCTGTATATGCATCTATGTATAACATTTTTTGCACCACCCTGTATAACTGTAATTTTACTGCACCTTCTATTCCAAGAACCCTGTAAATTCAACCGCTAATGGGCTTCCCTATATAATTATTTTATTAGTTATAATTGCACTCTACTCTATATTTTAAACACCCTAAATATGCAACTGCTTATGTGCCACCCATTAAAAAAATTATTTCTAACATATCTGGAATCGCCCTGTATAATTATGATATTCAACGATTACTTTACCCACTAAACAATAACAACGCTTGCATGCCACCTCCAGAAGTACATGCTCTAAGTATATAATAGCATTGGTCTGTCTATATATAATTACTCAATGGTTTGAGTCTGGCGGCAGCGGCACATTCATTTGTTTGGCATTGACATTATTGACGTAAATAATGAATTTTTATTATATTTTATTTAATGAATGAACCAATATTATAAATTAAGATTAGCATTCTGCACTGAAGGTCGTCAGTAGCTACTAAACAAAACAAAAATGAAGAAAATCGGTTGAGAAACAGAGGAGAAAATGGTACCCAATCGTTTTGTCTTAGCCTATTTATATATAGATTAACAATTCTTACTGTCATTTTATATGTAATTTTTAGTTGAACTGACGAAGGAATAAACATATTTTGAAAGCTTTTCAAAGTAATAAATAGTATTTCTTTGTAACACCCTAGTGAACTGGCTACTTCCCAATTAATTGATTTTATATATATATATATATATATATATATATATATATATATATATACATTTAAAGTACATAAAACCGATGATTTTGCTGCGTATTTAAAAAATCAAGGATATTGATCTAGAAAATAATATTGTTAAGCTTTATACTTTTCAAAGTGAAAAAGATCCCTATTAGATTTGTTAAACAAATACGTTCCTATTATAAAATACCGTATTATATAGATACAATTTTAAAAATATACTGATTAATTCTTGTTAGATAGTTTATCATTAATTTTCATGAACAATTTTTTTATTTTTTCTCACTTTTATTGCATATTAAAAACAAAGTTGATATCACTAGCAGATAGTTGAACTTGCGGATTTACTATTATTTGGAAGCGTTATTAATTAAATTTAAAAAAAACGACCTTTTTTTATAGCCAATAATAAAATTATTCGAAATTTTTGGGGCACAGTCTTGCTCATAATTATCTCATTTAAAACAGTTTGTGGTAACCAACATTGTCAGTGAAAACATAAATCGGTACATCCTTGGAAATGATTACGCTGTTCAGCGATCACATGGTCTCTATATCTTCAATTAACGCAGTATTTGTACGTACTGGGACAACTACTGGGTGAGATAAGTAACAATCGGTAGAAAAAGTTGTTATTCGTTCTTAAAATAACGAAGGTATTAATAAGGACTGGTTACTGTTTTACCACCACCAAACATTTCTGTAGAAAATTGATGATCCGTTTGTCAGCATACCTCCGAGTCTATCTTGCCGGGCTCAATTTTATCTATATATAAATAGGCTAAGACAAAATGATTAGGTACCATTTTCTCCTCTGTCTCTCAACCGATTTTCTTCATTTTTGTTTTGTTTAGTAGCTACTGACGACCTTCAGTGCAGAATGCTAATATTAATTTATAATAATGGTTCATTCATTAAATAAAATATAATAAAAATTCATAATGTCAACGCCAAACAACTGAATGTGCCGCGTTCCGCCACCGCCAGACTCAAAACATTGAGTAATTATATATAGAGGGACCAATGCTGTTTATACTTAGAGCATGTACTACTGGAAGTGGCATCCTAGAGTTGTTATTGTTTAGTGGTAAAGTAATCGTTGTATATTATAATTATACAGGGCGATTTCAGATATGTTCAAAATAATTTTTTTCGTGGGTGGCACATAAGCAGTTGTATATATAGGGTGTTTAAAATACAGAGTAGAGTGCAATTATAACTAATAAAATAATTATATAGGGAAGCCCATTAGCGGTTGAATTTACAGGGCTCTTGGAATAGAAGGTGCAGTAGAATTACGGTTATACAGGGTGGTGCAAAGAGTATTATACAGAGATGCATATACAGGGTGGCGGAAATGGAAATGCAACATTTTGTAACCCATAAGCAGTTGTATATATAGGGAAGATGAAATATAGGGTGAGAGGAATTATAGATATACAGGATGATGATAAAAAATGTTAGAAACGGAAATGATTTATAGAGTAGCCCACGAAGAGTTCCATATATATGATGATTGAAATATAGGTCAGAGTAGAATTATAGTTACAGAAGATAGTTAAAAATTTCATAAACAAAAAGAGTAAATACCATGGCTCATAGGCAGTGTCATATACAGAATGGTTTACCGGGTGGTTCAAAAATGTTAAAAAATATTATGCGTGGTCCATGAGCAGTTGCATATACAGGGTGGTGGAAATATATAATGAGATGGAATTATTATAATGAGGATTTTAATAAATGTTTGAGAATTGAGTGCAATTATAGCTATACAGACAGGTTAGAAAAAATAAATATGTATGGTAGCCCATTAGCGGTTGCGTTGTTGTCATATTAAATTAGAATTAATGTCCTATGAATTATATTTGAAAAAAACTTGAATTTCTTTACTTATTTGTAGAAGCGAGATGTAAGACCGACATCTAGGATTTTCGAGGAAACTATCACACAGAGGTTCCTAATCTGGATCCTTTCCCTGTAATTGCTGTTCTCCCTAAAGTCCTAGGATAGAATGTCAAGATAAAATTTTCAGGTTATTTAACCTGCCAGAGATATTGACACAATTGGTCGAATTTCGACCACTGGGCGACAGCTAGTATTCATTATTACATATTACCGTGTTCAAGGGTGAGGGGTAATGGAAATCTAGGGACGTTTTAAACATGCAAAGTTTTACGTCAGATACCGCTATTAACTTAAATTATATGAAAAATGAAATTCAAAATTTGGATATTTCAAAATTTTAAATTTGGGAATATACAAACTGTTTTCTAAGTATTCTTATTATGTCCAAATATCCATACATAAATAATATATCTAATTTACAAACGATATCCATCTGCTATCTACTTTTATGTGTAAAATGGAAGGAATTGGATGTGCTTACCTTGAAAAATCAGTGCGAGTTTCACCAAGGGAATACTAAAAGATTAGCTACGACAAATGTGATAAAACGAAATAATTGAGTCCTTGGGGAATAGAAAACTAAAGACAGATGTTTTCTTAAATCCAGGCTCCAGCCAGGAAATTCATTTGATTAAGTTTTAAACCCTTAAAAGGGACACCAGACCCTTCGTGTAAATTAAATTCTATTTAAACCATTTTATATTGAAATAATAAGAAAACTACCAAGAATGTACTGTTTTATCTGTAATATATTCATTCCTAGAGACTAGGCGTTATATTAATTAACCCAATTGGCTATAAAATTGCAGGTTCATTTTGCCCATTTCAGAGTGTTGTAATCAGGGGATGACATTAAAATACGAATAGTAGTGATAAAGTAAACAGGTCTGTGAAATGTATTTTTTAAATCGTGTCGTCAAGTTTTACATCATGTCTCAATTAGCAGGTTCAAATAATACTCTATTGGAATAAAAATAGGCCAGAAATGGATTTATCTAAAGCTTTAATTATACGTTTATACTGAAAGTGCAATACAAACAAATACAATGTATATAGTAAGAATCATATGTATGAATTGTATCTTTTTGTGCAATTTTTTTACTCATTACGCCATATCAGTTATGATTGTTTAATACCTTTTGTATAACCTAAAAAATTTGAAACCTGTTTTAAAGAATACTCTCTTCGAGGTGCCCTTCTTTTGTACGCAAGACAGTATATTTAATATATATTGTTTCTGGTTAGGGAACCTTCATCAGTTGCGCTTCCCACAGTTGAATGTCTTCTCGAAAACTTCTTTATGTATTTGAGACATTTCGTTAAATTTGAAGACGCGAGATGTAAAGACCGACATCTAGGATTTTCGGAGAAACTAGCACATAGAGGTTCCGAATCTGGAGTCGTTCCATGTAATTGCTGTTACCCGTAACTCATCGCGACATTCTAACCTAGGAGTTACGGGTAACAGCAATTACATGGAACCGCTCCAGATTCGGAACCTCTATGTGCTAGTATTTATATCAGTTTTTATGTTAAACTTATGTAATGGTAGTAGTATTGTTTTCTTGGGAAAAAAATAATTTCATTTGTAATTATTTCACGATGTGGTTTAGGTTTACAAAGTATGATGACATACAACATGTAAATTTTGTTTATACGTTATTCATGATAATAAGTATTCAAAGTACATCCACACAATTGTAAAGATATTGTCTGAGATATTACGAAGAATTTCTGGTCAGACATTCATAAATGATCATTTAATCACTGTGGCTGGGTTTTATAAATCTTTCTTTGTAATGCATAAAATAAACCTAATGGGGTCAAGTCAGGCCACCTTGTTGGTTCTAGTCGACCAATCCATTTAACAGAATACGTCCGATTTAAATATTCACAAACACCAACAATATAATGAGGAGGTGCATCATTTTGGTATTATCCGACTTGACCGTACAGTGTATGGTCTCACTTGACCCCATTAAGTTTATTCTAAGCATTAAAAAGAAAGATTTATAAAAAATTTTGGTATTATTATTATTATTATTATTATTATTATTTTCAAGCGTCTCTTCTCCATTTAGATTCCCTGGGAGAGAAAAAAGACCAATTTTAACAATCGCCGTAAATTCCAATCCAGACGTTTAATTTTTTGTTTGGTGTGATCCTCATAGAATAGGTGTGAATTTTGTTAGACTAATATCGATAATTGTGGCATTTAGGAAAAATGAACATTCGTCGGGAAAACAAATGCAAATGTTTAACAATAAATTTGGATTATTTACTCTTCGTCCACCTGGTATAAGAAGACAGAAAGAAGGCTAAATTCAAGTTTAAAATGAGAATAACATATAAAGTTAAAAAACAAATTGACCGAAAAGTTATGAAACATATGACATCATATTGATACCACTTTTTCATTTTTGTCGGATTTTTTGCATGCTATTCAGTAAGTAGAATATTGATATCTGTAAAAAGAGACAGCTGATTTTTAATATGTAACTTGAAGCGAAAAAACAAACAAACAATTTCAATTTAAAACCTTGACTAAGATTAAATGAAAAACTAGGAATTTTTCAAAGAGAATGCATTAATTTGGTTTTATTTTTCAAATGTAAAATCCCACTAGACGAGAAGATGAGAAACGGAAGTTGTGCTATTTCATGCTACCGGGGCAGAATGTATACGAGTAGATGGATGCATTCGCTTGAATAATTAAGTCTGATAAATGCGATTTTTGCAGTGGAAATAGAGAGCATGTGAAATAGTAAAACAGATTCATTCGGAAACTCTTTTAATGGGGTTTATGAGCATGTGAATTTTTTTGAAATAGTTGGTTGATTAAAAGCTATTAAATTCACTCAGTTCCACTTCAATTGTAGTGATATGAGTATTCTTCACTATCAGTATGTAAAAGTAACTTAGTTTAATTTTCTTCTAGATTTCAATATATAAAAGACTATCCCGATATTGGGGTGCTCAAAAGGACATTATCATTAATAATTTCATTTTAATTATAGAAACCGGGAACAACGGCATTCTGGACCATATCATTTGTGAATATTTTTAAGTTTTCTTGGGAATAACACCACAATTGAATTAAAAAAAACTGTATATTGAAAGAAAATACCAAACGTTTCAAAGTCGATTTGGACTTCGTTGTCAATGGCTTAAATATCATACATATCTTTTGCATTTTCTATTTTTTTTCGGAATAACACCACAATTGCTGGAAAGTATATTCAAATAGTCCAAACGTTTCACTGTTTAAATCAGACCCCGTTTTCAATGGAAATAAATCTTAACACACCTGAACAAGAAAATTAGAAATTAAAAAACTTCGCAATGCTGTAACCAGACGTTATTCCAGAAAAATGAGAAAGTACAAACCAAAGATGCCACAACTATCTTTCCTCTGCAAATGAAGCAGTATCGCAGATACAATATTCAAAAGGTCATTTTTGCCAATCGTCCGGATCCACGCTGGTATATTTCCCCAATTCTTACTTAATTAGTTTAATTATCGTAGGGCATAAAACACATCTTTAATTGACAAAAACCAAAGAACAAGTCCTCATTCACAAACAAACATCTAATGTTCTAAAGTAGTTTACAACATTTTCCGTGGCATTCACGAAGTCAGTAAATCTTTCGTCGAAGCAGTTTAAAGGACATTCTTCAATGATGTAGTGGATGGTCTGCTATGTAGCTCCACAATCACATTGTGGATTGGGAGTTTTACCACATTTCTGCAGGCGTCAGCATATTGAAGTCTTCCTAAAGCAGAGAGTTGCCTCTCAGTACTGAAGAATATCTGGATTGCAATCGGTTTATTTCGTTGCTGAATATGTTGAAGTAGACCGTGAAGTGGTGAGTTGAATCCTTTGAGGAGAATTCTTAAATGTGGGGGTGAAATGTTGCTCAGAAGTGGTAGCCAGTCGACTGGTCTTAATTTGAATGTACCATGGATCAATCATTTGGTTTAGATGGACATAGACCAGTTTACAGTGTTTACTGTTGAACCGGACGGGGGCCAAGTATTAAGTCGCCGAGTACAGAATTCCGACAGCAGCTGGTCATAATACTAATGCAGAAGTACACCATCTGTTACTACATAAGTTTCGAATATTATTTCTCGTTTTACCTTTTAAAATATACTGTTTGTGAGATTTGTGAGATGTTATTTAAATGATAAAGTCTAAGGTTCTGTCAACAGTGACTCCGAGATATATTGGATTTCTGTTGCGTGTGGCATTTTTCGAATTACACGTACATTTTTTGTCTGGCCTGTGCATTATTTAGGTGAGGACTGCATATTTAGGTTTTCGACGTATTTGGTTTTATCTATATATTCACAAGTATTTTTCAATAGTAGTTAGGTCGCTTGATCGTATCGCTTCGGTTTCCCCAACGGTCTTGTGCCCCGCAGCTATTGCCCAATCATCTACGTATCCAATCTTGCGTTAGGCGGTTTTTTGGTAGGTCCGCAATATACTGATTAAACAATACAGGAGCTAATATAGACCCCTGTGGTGGATAATTTTTAAGTTTCTCTTGATAACTTTTTAGGTTACCCATTATAACTCCGTAAATAAGCATGTTGGTCCGATGGTCTTCCCAGTTTTGTACCCTCGTACTTCATGTCTTCTTGATACGATTTAGATTTTTTTATTTTCTTCGTCATCGAAATTTTTCTTAATGTAATGGTTTCCCAGTGCTTTTCCCAACCAAGGAGGAATGATAATTCTGGAGGGAGAACACTTGGTCAAGAGAAACCTGAGGAATAATAATAGACAAAGACCAGTTGATGAAAGGTATAGCTGGATTATTGAGTCTTCCACAACCTTAATTTTCAAAATAAATGCGATTCCCAGAGAGGTCAAATTAGCAGGTATTTTTAATTTTATTTTATTTTGTTGATTTTATTACTTAATTGGTGAACTAAAGTAATAATAATAATATTTATATCCCCGACTTGACCATACAATGTATAGTATCACACTTCCTCTAAGGCACGCTATGAGTGCCTTTAGGGGAAAATTCACTAAACCCCAGATATCCTAGATATCAAAAGGGTTTAGTTTTGTGGGAGCCCTTGCCAGGTTTTCAGGCCGGTGGTTGGAGTCGTGGCGGCAGTTTCCCATGAATTTACGGACCGTCCGGGCTGTTCCTAACAGGACGGCTTTTTGCATTTGTTTGTAAAGATGTTCGTCCAGACCGAGGTATTTTAAATTGTTTAATAGATGTTTTGGGACTAGTCCTGTCGTTCACATAACAATTGGTACAGTTCGTTTGTTGTTCATGTCCCACTGAGTCTTTATTTGAAATTCCAAATCTCTATACTTGGTTATTTTCTCAGCTTGCTTGATATTTATATTATTGTTGTTAGGAATTGCTATGTGAATTAAAGTTGTTTTCCGAGAGACTTTATCTCCCAAAACTATATCTGGTCTATTGTGAGCAACTATCCGATCGGTCAGTATCGTGCGGTCCCAGTACAGCTTGTAGTTGTTATTTTCTAAAACAGATTCTGATTTGTATTTATAGTATGGTAATCTTACCGACTGTGATAATTCAAGTTTCAGTGCTAGTTCCTGGTGAAGTATTTATGCCACAGCATCGTGTCGTTCTTTGTATTCAGTTGCAGCGAACGCTTGACAACCTCCTGTGATAGCTGGATAGATTCTGATGTTTGGCAACCATACCTGCATCTGTCGTTGTTAATAGAAGGATCTTTAACGATGTACTTTAGGTAGTTCTTAGTAGGAATTACTTGATCTTGAATTGCCAATATAAAGCTTTCCGTTTCAGGAAACATATGACCAGAGATCCACCAGTAGTTCGACGCTGCACTGTCGACATAATCTTGGTTGACGTCATTTATGTCTTCCATCAAGGGGCTTCTCTTTCCATTTCAGCAGTTTCTGATCTGTAGTCTGGTGGTGTAATTGGACATGTTGTTGTGTCAGTCGCAGTGGTGTTGAGTCATCAACCAGGCACATGACTCTGTGTAGATCAGAAAATTCTGCGAGTTTCTGGAAATGACTACGCAAAATGGAAATTTGTTGATCTAATAGTTTGCTTAGATCTGTCAATCCTCTTCCTCATTCATACCGTGGCAAAGTTGTACGTTCGACAGAATTCTTTGGGTGGTGATTTTGAGCTTTTGTTAGTAAAACTCGAACTTTTCGTTGAAATTGTTCAATGTCAGTCTTGCACCAATTAACTATACCGAAAGAGTAACTGAGCACTGAACACGCATAGGTGTTAATAGCCTGCAACAGATTTTTACTGTTTAATTTAGTTTTCAACAGTCGTCTTACCCTTCTATAAAACTCTGCTGTTAGGTCCTTTTTCATAGTCATGTGATCAATACGTTGAGCCTGCTTTATTCCAAGGTATTTATAAGTATGACCTTCCCCCATAGATTCAATTGAGGTGCCATCTCCCATTTCGAAGTGCCCCTGCTGTATTTTGTCTTTAACTATATTAATAATTCGGCATTTGTCTAAGCCAAATATATTATTATATTATATATTACTATTATTATTATCATAGCAGTACTAACTTTTATAAGTTTGAGATAAAATTTGTGTGTTTGAAGTCCCTGGACTTTTGCAGATACAGATACAGATTATAGTTGTAAACTTGTATATCATAATGCAGAATATGCAAGACAGATCCTAGTTCTAATTTGTTAAATCAACATTTTTTTAATTGTGACGAATGGTTTGAACGAAGCAACGGATGCCTGAAAGAACGTACTAACAAGTGAGCGTTAACGCGATTGAAATGTGCTATATTATTGTTCGGAGTTCAAGTTAGTATAACTCTCACGAATTTAACATGTATAAAATACTGGTTTCTCCTTGTTCGTTGCTACTATCTTATTTTTTCATTTCTCGATGTGAGAGACTCGCAGAATTTGTCAGGTATCAACGGAGAACTTTACCGATGGCCCTCGTGTATTTGTTTTGGATCTTGGAGCTGTAGACCAGTTGGGTTGTGATCTTTTGTTGTTTAGACAACTTCTTATAGCATTTACAGCTTATAATTAATAATTTTTTATGCATTTCCACAAGGGATAGCGGTATTTGTATTATCTTTGTCTTTTGTATATCCATGTATACTCCCCATACAGATACAATACTTGCGACTTTAGGTCTGCTAAGTTTTGTCATCTGCTAACAATAATGTTAGTCTTCGACAACTATTCGAACTTGTCCTAATGATGCAAACTTAGTATATTGCCCTTGTTTATGTCTCTAAACATAGCTTATGTTGTTAAATATTCCATTTCTTACTTTGGTGAACATATGTGATTGATGATTCGTAAGTTTTAGTTTTCTTTATTTGCTATTGACTTCGTCATTGTTGATTAAAATTTCTACCAAGGTGTCAACCATCTTTAAAGAAACCGATTATTTTTCTCTTATGATTAACATCATGCGGACTGGAAATAAATATCAGTTGAAATAAAAAAATATATACAGAACTGTTATAAAGAAATGGTGAGAAAAAGTAGTGAATATAGAGTTCTTTTAAATGGGAACTTTGGGTGGAAGGCAACAATAATTATTATGCACGTAGACCAGAGCCGTCAAACATACGGCCCCCGGGCCACCATGCGGTCCGTGGAAGTCCTTCATCCGGCCCGCGACCTAGTTCAAACTTTAGAAGATATTAATACCTACCTACTCACAACTTTACTATTGTCCATCTAGTGGTCCGCTACGGTTATATAAATACGAAACCTGGCCCTCTACAAAATTATGTTAGACTTATGACCTAGACTATTTGTGGACTTATTATAATAAACAGATATCCCTTGCAGTTAGGCGTCGGGTTTTACCGTTAAACAAGTCACAGGGTTTTTTACTTTTCATATATTTACATAAGAGCAGGTATGGAAAACTCCAGTAATAAAGTTTGGAAGAAACGACTAGTGTATCAACAGAACATTTTGGTCCTTAACTATGAAAATATTTGATTTGGAAAACAAATTACGTCAAACAATAAACAAATATATTTAATTGTAATACTTGATTTTATAAATTCATTGTTTACGTTATGATATTAATACGTTCACTAGATTACTTAGAAATACATGTTTTTATATAATGAAACAAATGCTGAAAATTTGTTTTATGCTTACATTCTCATTAGAATTTTAATAATAATATACAGAATATCATCCCGTTCTTCATTAGCATTACTCTACTGGATAAAATAAAATCAGTTTTACTTTGAAACTTTTCACAACTTCTATAATGAATTCAAGTTCCAAAAATTATGAACTACAAAACTACTAAGATCTCCAAAAGCAGCATGCAAACTTTTCCGTCAAAAAAGAAATTATTTGAGAATAAAATTGAGTGCGAAGTTTACTCGAATAAATTTTGTTGGGTTTTGTACAATATGGCAGCATAGTTTGAAAAAGATTTTTGCTGTTTTAAAAGAATCAAAATTTGAAGCCAACATCTTGTGGTTTCTATAATGTTAAGCTATTTACTTGATAGCACGAAAGCTTAAACTGAGGAATTCTCAGAGAATTTATTGAACATTTTCGCCGTTGCGAAAATCAGTTTTTAAATTCCCTTGAAAGTTTAAACCGTAGGCCTAGTCTTTATTTAAGGGGATTATTCAATAGAAACAGTTTTAATGTTGGATACATTTAAAGCCTCCATCAATCTTACTGTATGACTAATGTATAGATCACAAATAATTAATTCACTATAGATGTTTCACTCCATATACCAAGGTCGAATACGTTTATGCTAGGCCCCACTTTTGGAGCGCCACAAACAATTCGCTAACTGTAACTGTGATGTCGTTAATGGTTGAAATTAGCAAAGGAGAGAAAATCAACGTGAAAACTTTTATTTGGTAAGAAGCAGTAAAAACTAATTTCAGCCAGTGCACACAAGTTTTTAGCTATGCCGTGGGTAACTTAATGGAATGGATATTAAAAGGAGTAAATTTTTAATTTTGCCCTTTTGCTTTATCAAATTTTTTATGTATTTTCTCATTTCAGAAATAAGGGCAAATTTAGTCTTTCCAACTCGCAGCAGTTACAGCAAAAGTATTCAAGTAAAACGAGAATTTTAATGATTTTATCTGTTGATATTTTAAAATTTTGAATAATTGCATCTAATCTAATTGTTGTAAGTTTATGTTTGTACAGTGGCGGATCCAGCGCTTTTTAAAAGCGGAAAAATATTAATAATAGTACACACTAGATTGAGATTAATAAACTGAAAGAGTTAGTTACATGATCGTAAAAAGTAAGCAGAAAAGCAATAACTTGCTAAACTGAAGGAGTATATGTCCAAGTATTAACCCTTGGTAATACATCTTATTATCACAACTTTCATTTTGCGCCCCTCCCTCAGGACATTTCTAGATCCGCCCCTGTGTTTGTATTGTAATTGATAACCGTTTTTCTTTTACATTGGTGCATTTTCTCACTGATATTAATAAAATATTTATATATATTTAGTGTTTACATTTATATCTACCTTACCTTAAACAAAACAATAAATGTCAAGGTTAAATATAAAATAATTCCATTACCAACCGACTCAAAATTAAAAAAAAATTGTCCGACCTGAGCGTTAGATGGCGCGCAAAACTTTTTCGAATATATAACATGGGAGCTGACGACAGGTGACTTCTTTGTGGTATAGATACTTAAGCAGTAACATGTTTGCAGAACTATGCACAGGTAACAATTTCCTTGCTTGAACTGTCGCCCTGTTAGTGATTATTTTGATTGGTAACAAATCGGAACTGTATGTGGGATGTTTAGTAAATACTTCCACTTGTTCAAGCTATTGTTCATTTGAGAAAACTTTTATTTGTGTCATACGGATATTGTCGGTGGGACGATTGTTTGCTCGGCCGTATGTTTGTCCCGTTCATTTTCTATGCATTCCGATGATTTTCATTATTTAATTCATATGTAATTATCGGTTTGATCCATGAATATTTTTTGGGCAGTCAGTAGAGCTCTTTATTTCTATAATGGGTATGGTATGGATGTAGAATGCCACTTCCAAACAGGAGTATGTTGTCAATTTCGATAATTTTTTTCCCTTTTATGTGTGTGTTTTACCTAATTTGTTCGCCGGTTATCATCGAATGTTAATCATTTTTTTGCTTAGTAGTCTTACATTGAGTCGAGCCTGGTTCTACTTAAATTTGCGAAACAAATTCCCAACTGCTAGTGGCCTATATTTGTTACTTTGTATAATAAAATACAGTAAAAACAGCAATTTATAGACTACAACTGATTAGATTCTTAAATTAATTGTTGCAATGTTTGTAAGGTAGATTTCACATGAGATTAATTTGTTGTTTACCTTATTTTTCAAATATGTACTTAATAAGAATATTACGGTATTGTAATAAAAATACTAGCATTAAAATGATCTGAAACAGGTAAAGAATTGTCTGTAATAAATGAGGTAACTTAAAAAAGCCAATGCAAAATATTTGAAATTGTTAGTAGCTTTGGTGATTTGAAACATATTCATCATAAACAATGTCAAGATCAGAGTATATCAAATGTAGTTGCATTTAGTTGTGGAATAGAATATCAAGCTGAAAAACTTATAAAATTTTTAGTTCGTAAATGATGTTATAAAATTTATTTACGCCGCCTGGGGAAAATTAACACTCCTAGGTTAATAATTCCGACAAAAAAAAGTACATCGCCAGCTGAAGCAAACAAAAGGGAACAAACTGAAGGTCGACTCGAAAATTCCAGTAAAACAATGCACCAACAATGAAATGACCATCTAGAAAGACGAGAGAGTCCCATTCTGATATAAAAGGACATTGTACATTTTCGGTAGTATTATTAGTTCGGTGTACATTGTGTCGAGAGATCAGCTGTTGTAAATAAATATTGGATTTATTTGTGTGTAAATTAAGTTCTAGAAAGCGAAAGTGAGGGCTTTTAGTGTTATTAATAAAAAAAATGTAACAAACGTCTATAATTTTCTGTTAATATTAGTTGATGGCACACTATATGTTTTCAAGTAATTCAAATCAAGGCTTTTGATAAATCCTTTATTTTTATTGACGTTTTGAACTCTCGATGTGTATTTTAATTGCTAATTTATTCAATGATAATATGAGGTCATGCAGATTTTTTTATTCGGGAACTATTGGACGACCGTTAGTTAAAAATAATTATCCTCGACAACGAATGTTACTGTGTTTGAATCCAGACAGCTAATTTCGCAGTTTTGTAAACACATAGACGTCTAACATATGTCTCACCAAATCACCATCCTGTTTTTTGGTGGTGAAGACTTGAAGACTTGTTGAAAGTGGTTGTCTTCTGGAAGTTAATTTCGAACAGAAATTCCTTTCCTGTACTTTTTTCTAATGCAATTATGACCCTTCTTAAAATACAAGAATTAGAGCAATGCCAGTCAACAAAAAAACCCTATAAAGGATTTTCACTACAAAGGAACATCCTTGGAGCTCAGAAGGCTACTAGAGGTATTTTGTTCGGTAGCCCCTGGAATTTTTTAAAAATAGATGATACTCGCAACTACTATTTTCTCGTACGATAATATGCCTGTTTTATATCAATTAGTGACGTTTTTGAGTAAATTGAAATATGCCAGTTAATAAGCAATGCGTTAGGTGTGAGCTTCGAAAATAACTTACTATTAAGATTCTATAATTTGACTATAATAATATTTGTTACTGAACGCTCATGACAGTGTTTATACCATATCTTGGAAATTTAGCTAGCCCTATTACATCGACAACCGTAACATTATACTTTCGAGAATATGCATGGGATATTCTCTCACCATGGACAGATAAATTTGGAGCTGAAGTGAAGGTTAGAGAGCAATGTCAACAGGATAAATTAACTACTTCGAATTTGATCAATACCAAGCCACCTTAACTGTTGTCAACAGAGAAGATCCATCACATTAAAATTAATGAAGGTAAAGCTGTTTAATTTCTAGTGTAAATCTCAAATATCTATGGACTTATTATCTCGAAGTGGAAAATTATGTTGAAATGTACTTGCAAAATTAACACATTGCGACTGTTTGCTGTATTTTCTTTGCCTTTCCTAGGATTTTTTATAATCAGTTAATGCTACTCAGGCAATTATTGCCTGTTTGTATATTTCATTTAAATGATCCTTAATACATGTATTTTCTTGTTTGGTAGTATAACTACAACAAGTCGATGTAATAAATAAAATTGTAAAGCTAGTTTTAAATAACAATAGATTTTTTCTGATAAACTTATTATTCTCGCAGGTTTTACGTTTTGTCTGCCATTATGGAAAAATCTTTCAGAAATAATTTCATGGAGTATTTAAAAAGAGCATCAAATAATCGTAAAGCCTTACGAAAGCGTTTATTTCCTTCTCTAGGTCGTTTGAGTAAACGAAGAACTTTATGTGACCATAATCTAAGAGGGTTTAATTCAAAGTTATGTCTCCCATGATGCGATTTTCTACTTAACTTTTACGTTAAGCCAGTCAAAGGGATTATTCTGTGGTTAGTGACCTTTTTCTCTCTTAAATGATAAATGATCTGAGACATTTAGTGCCCGCTTCCTCCCAAAAGACACACATCCCTTTTTGAAACACAGCTGTATACTTTTATGGGCTATATAAGGCTTTAAGCACCAAGGCTTTGGTTAGTTTAATATTAGTTATATTATAATGGGACAAATTAGAGGTGAAGTAAGAGGTCATACTGAAAAATATATGAATCTAATATCATACGAATATCAAAGTGTTTCATGGACATAATGGCAAAGTCGAAGTTTTTCAAAAGATACTATACTCAATTTATTTTGACCAAGAACATTTATTATTCAAAACAAAACGTCAAAATTTGATTTTACGCTAGGTATGGAAAATTATGTCCCATCTGGCACTGCAAATTTTCAAAAGTTCATTTAGATATCCTCACAGAAAAACACTGCAACAGGCAAGAACTGTGATCTTGAAAAATGTGTACTTCACCCAGTGGCGGTTTCACCCCTCCCCTGAAACTTAGTAAAAATGGAAAATGACACCTCGAAGAGAGTATTCAATATCTCTGACAGGTGAAGTAACCTGAAAAATTTATCGAGACATTCTGTCCTAGGAGTTAAGGGAGAACAGCAATTACACGGAACGGCTCCAGATTCGGAACCTTTGTGTGCTGATTCTCTCGAAAATCCTAGATGTCGGTCTTACATCTCGCGTCTTCAAATTTAACGAAATGTTTCAAATACATAAAGAAGTGTTCGAGAGGACATTCAGTTGTGGGAAGCGCAACTGATGAAGGTTCCCTGACCAGAAACAATGTATATTATATATAATATATATTGTCTTGCGTACAAAGGAATGACACCTCGAAGAGAGTAGTAACTCTGGTTAATCAATTTAATTATCACAATTTGTATCTTGTACCCTGCCCCCTTAAAACAGTTCGAGATCCTCTCCAAAACGGGAAAAGATGTATCCAGTTAACCTACTCCTCAGTGTGTACGATGGCATCATTTTGTTGAAAATAAACTGAAGTTTTAATTTATAAAAGTATTTCATAATATAGTCTTCACGATACGAATTCACGTTCGAAACGATGTTCATCTCAAATAAATATTTTGTGGATACCTAATTGTTACACATTTAGAATAAAGAGTTCTTTCGTGGGTAGTTCAATGATTCTCAAGAGCCCAATAACAGAAGTTTTGTTTCGTTACCGAATGCTTCATGGCTTATTATCAGTACTGAATTCGGGCCTTCTTCAAACAACACTTGTATATGCATAGCCAAGTTCTGCAGCTGTAGGTAGTCCCTCACATTCAGCTCCTGAACCAACATCTTTTTCTGAAGAATTTCAAATTAATTCGAAATATTTCTCTCACAGGTTCTTGGGTTATCTAGTCGACTGAGAACGTATGTCGTATGAAAACTGACATAGATAAAGATTAATATGTGGAACAAATTAAATTAAATGTTTTTTATTATTCTAACCATAAATAACCCAAGAATACTTTCACTTATTCGTGCACAAATATGTATTCAGTTGTGAATTCAACAAATCTACAGTGTAATTGTTTTGAGGCGCTAATTTCATATACGTATTACTAAATTGGTTCCATAGGGAAATTTTATGGTTTCACATTCGCTTTCCAGATCCCTTATCTAACTTTTTGAGAAAGCTGTCATAATTTAAAATATCCAATCCTGAGAGATTCGAGTTTTCCACCATCTGTACTACTGGCACTCGGCCAATAAGCTAAAACTTCTAATTCCTTTATTGAGAAATAAATCAACATCCGATACAACGATTTGCACTGCAATAAGTTCAGCCAGTTTTCAGTGGGGAGAAATATTGAAATACTCATGCCATATTTTTACCCTATACACTTGTTAAAGCTTTGTTATTTTTTCAAAATCGCTTTTCAAAAGCAAGTCATTATTTTATGAATACACATGGGGAATGATTTTCTGCTCGTATATTTTGACATATAAATCATTCGGATAAATGTTTTAAAGGTATAAAAACATGTAAATGTAGAACTGACCTCAAAATCGATTATGACCTAAGGGATCGGTTCCCTATGGCCTTTTTTGTTCTCAGTATATTGCGTTTGAATATATACATTCTGGCTGTAAACTGGAATAAAATCAAAACGCTTTTATAACAAATATTTAAAACAAAGGAAAATGCTTAATTTTATGTGTTATCCATTTGTTTGTTTTAGAATATACAGTTAAGTATTGTTAAAATATAAATGAAAGAAAACTACTTTAGAAGCAAAAATTGGTACAAGAGAATAGTGGAAAATTAATAAAGCGAAATCCAACAAGTAAAAGAGGCTCAAGGCAGATAAAACATTAGTATCAGACACTATAGTCTGATATAAGTACAAAGAAAAAAAGAAAAAAATGTTATAAAAAAGATATATTTTGAGTTCACAGACGCAAAAGCAAGTAAAAGGTTCACCAAGAAATGGATTGCATCAAACGGAAGCACATATTCCAATTCTAATTCATCTTAGAATGATAAAATTTCCCTGAAATACAGATCTCATAATTGATATTGCTAAACGTTTTCTTGTAACGGAGGATAGTCAGTATACATTAAGGAAACATTTATCAAAATGCCATCGATCCCTAAAGTAAAGGTGTAAATGAGGGGTGACAGGATTAAAATGTGAAAAATCCTTGAAAAAACTGTAATGGGCGCTAACCACGAATGCAAAAGCCATTTCGTCCATCATTCTCAACTGTGGGCAATATTTACCCTTAGTACCCCACTC
Organism: Octodonta nipae; assembly: GCA_034190945.1. Taxonomy (NCBI): domain Eukaryota; kingdom Metazoa; phylum Arthropoda; class Insecta; order Coleoptera; family Chrysomelidae; genus Octodonta; species Octodonta nipae. Next base: position 176,472,425 of record CM067216.1, read on the forward strand.
TAGTAGAATAGAGGAGAGCATGGATGTCAAGAGATAAAATAAATCAATGATAAGTTCTGTTAATAAATCTTTAGTTAATTATTTTGAATATTATTAGTTAACATTTATTTAGAATTTTGAAATGTTTTAATGTTTTCTTCTGTTAACTCTATTTGCCATTTTAACGGTGGAAATTACTAATAAATAATTATGTTCAATTTATTGTTTTCTAATCACTAAATGATTGGACGCAAATGCATCACATCAAACAGACTTTATCATAGGAACGGTCGCAGCCAAAAACTAGAAACTGTAATTAGAAACAAAATAACTAAAGCAAAAAAAGATAGTAGGAGCACTGAACTCAGTATCATGGCAAAAGAACATCAAAAATGAACAAAAATGGGAATACACAACAATATATTTCGACCGGTAATTATATGATTCTGAATTTTTGAAAAATGTCATAGAAACAAAGTAAACAACTTACGTGTGGTTGAAATGGATTTTTGGTGAAGAGCGGCAACGAGATCTGTACTCGAAGTTATATGAAACGAAGAAGTAAGAAGACAGTTGAAAGTGGTAAGGCCGTTAGTAAAAGATATGGAAAAACAACAACTGATATGTTATGAACCGTAAGATGAATGGGCGAAGAACCAAAAATAATCTAAGAATAGTGTCCTCCGGAAAAAAGATCACCTACAAGAGAGATACAGGGGATTACCAAAGACGTGTCAAAAAGATATCTAGCCGAAAACGACTGGCAACTGGGAGAAAACACCAGGAACATTGAAATTCTTTAACAGCTAGTTAGCCTCTGAAGTAGGTCTCACCGCTTGAGAAATGTGGTTAGGTAAGAGAATAGGAAATACATGCCCTATTTTCTCACTTACTTGTAGATTTCTTAAATAAATTTAATCAAGGCAAACTTCAAATAATATGCTATGGAACAAAATAATTTCATCACGTAAAATGTAGGTGCACTTACAGAATGCGAAAAGCATGTAATTCGCTATTTCAGTCCTAGGAATAGAATTTTCTTTTTCGAATTTAAACCAGGGCACCCCAGAGTGTTTACACAACAGATTAAAACAAATTTTAACCCCCTTAGCAATGGAATTGTGTCATTATACTTAAATGAGACCACCTACCATATACAGCCTGTTAAACAAAACAAAAAATCATTAAAATCAGAAAAATGTATATCAGACTGTGGCTATTCGCTGTGTGCACGACTGCCACGCCCGAATGTTTGTAATCTAAAGCAGGCTCTCAGAAGTTGTAAAATAGGTAAACTGGTTAGTTTATTACTGGGTTTTGGCGTAACCAAACCTAGTGTTTGTGATATTCTTGTAAATAACTTAAAATAAATTATTTTCAATTTATCCCTAAATATCACGTAATTATCTTATTTATAATCAGTATAGTTGTATGAAGATAAGTGTTTAGAAGGGAGTTTATTACAAGACAGGTTGAATAAAATAAAAAATTTAAAATATTTAGTTGAAGTCATGCAGCGTAAAGTAGAATTTGTTATAGATAACTTAAAAAAATAATATTTTGTAATATAAATGTGGACTAAGAAAAATAATTTTGTAAAAATTTGTTACACAGACCCTATTTAGTTTATTCCGTACTCATTTAAAAAAAAATTGAGTTCATATTTTAATTATCGTTTTCTGAATATTTCTTATTTGAAATTATTTGAGGTTGTACGTAAAACCGGTATGCATAATGTCACCTACGCAATGAGATCAATTTTCTAGGATTTTATTTAATATTTGATGGCTTCTCAATCTTTCCACGTGAATCCTAACTGTTGCTATACTGTAGGTAGATTTTTTGGGTTTCTTGCCTTGGATTTTTTTTGCATTTTTTGCCACTTGTCAGCCAAAACAATATCCCCATTTTCTAATAAATCCAGCAATCCTGATTATATTATTAGGTAATTGAAAATATAATGTTCGTCCTAAACTATATCTTCATATTTAAAATAAATAAAATCACAGGAGTAATACCATCAAAAACTTTTGCGATATTTTTGTTTATTGATAATATGTAAAAAACGCGATTGTCGACACTTGTAGAAAAAATTTCAATGCTAAATTCTGTGCAATCAATTATAACTGTGGTGTTGTTGTATTCTAGAGTTGCCAACCGCCCTGTCTTCCCAGGATATATCCTGTTTTTATTGTGCTTTTTAAGTGCTTTCATAAGGTTATGTTCTTGAAAATTCAAATACTTTTATTACACAATCTGAATTACTTGAATTCATTTAACCTGTTTTGTCTGCACATTAATGTAACTGTTGCAGCTCTATTATTCCGTCCTGTTTTTAACTAAACTGTCATGGTTTTTCCAACATCAAATCCTAGTTTCTTTAATTTGGCAATCCTACTGAATTCAGGATCATGATGTTTATAATACAATATTATCATATATGTAGTTATATTTCTTATTTTCTTTGAATTGTTTATCAGTGGTATTTTCAATTTGAATTATTGATACCGTCGCTTTCACAACTTTTTAAATGTTATTAAAATTTATATATTTTTCACATATATTTATTTACCTGTAAACTGCTCAAGATTTATTCAGTTGAGGAGATCTGGGATCCGCCATTTTGAATTTTGCAAATCTGAGCTGGATTCGTGATCAGAGTCCCTAAACAAATTTTGGTGTAATTGGCAATTATTTTTACAGTTTCTAGCTCATTACTCTGTAAAAACTAATCTGATTTCAAAAAAAGATGTGTCAAAAGATTGGATTATGCTTGCAAAAAGAGACCTTTAAAAAGAGGTGTTACATAAATATCCCTTTGTTTTTAAACTTATAGAAGTCGTTTCGAGGGACCGATACGTGCAAAATGTGTCCCCCGTAAATATAAATTAACGTTTTTTTTGTCTTTTTCTTTTAAAGATATTTTAAAAGGTATTTTAGGTGGTTAGTTTTAAAATGAAAGCCCTATATAATCATATGGCTTGGGAATCCATAGTGATCCATCAACACTTAAAAAATACTCAACCATAAATTGTTATATTATTATCTGCGGACACATAAATTTACTAATACTAATACTAAATGAAACAGTAATTTTTTTATTTCCAATAATTGAAACAACTACAATAGAATTTTCATTTGCAATATAATTAACTGTTTTCGGAAAATACGTAATTACAGTGTTATTATTATTACTGAAATAAAGGTCACTGTACTATTTACTTTTGCCTTTTTAGAGCAGCTATCCACTTATATCTTTGATTTATTTTCTATTTAGCAGCCGTAAATTTATAAAATATACATTTACTACTTTTCTCATTCTGTTTTTATATTATGAATTAAAAGGAATTTTAAATTTTCATGTGTATTTGTTCTCTGGAAAGCAGCTTGTTGAGCCTCCTATAATGCCGAAAGAATTAACTGCAGATGTCGAATGGGGTATCCCTACCATGACTTCGCACGGTGCGAATATGAATATTTATTTAACAACTAAAAATACTTTTACTGGAATGTCGCAGTCCCAACGCCGAGAAATGATTTTATTAAAGAATTGTATTTTTTAATAAAAATATTATTCCATATTGTAAATTGTTAATAGTACATTTGTATTTTCAGTTTAATATCTCCAATTTGAATCACTTCAAAAATATTTTCTATATCTAAAGAATTATGATGTTACCTTTACTCGTTCGGAAATCAAGGAATACGTTTAAAATTAGAGAATGAAATAGTAAAGAGGTATAGGGTAAAAGTAAACGAGAAAAGCTACTTGCTTCGTGACTTTTATGAAAAGTAAAATACCCTTGCTTATCGACCGAAGCTAGAAATTCCGATATCCTCCCATCTTTATTATCCTTCCACGCAAACAGCTATGTTGTGTTTGGTAATATCTGGTTACCCCAAGAGTGTGTTTACCCGGGATACAAATTTGTAGTTCGAAAATGAAATTCAAATTTGTGAAATGTTTATGTTGTAGTTATACGTATATGACTTCTCCTGGGAGCAATTAGAACAGTTCTCGTACGAGAGAATGATCCTTTTTAAATTCGTTATATAGTGTCTTTTCACGTAGTGTCTTGTTGCTGGTTTTGTCAGGTTTATGGTAGCTAAAGCAGTATTCAGTTCACTAATTGCGGTTTATTATATAGTCGAGAATTTAGAAGGTATTAGCTAATTACTAAATTTTCTGAATGTACTTAGTATACGTAACAGAACAGTCAATGGAATTTTCAAAACTGTCTCTTTCCCAATAAGCCAAGATTTCATTTGTATAACTGTGGTGGTCGAATACTTATATGTACAGAAAAAGCACAATATTATAATGACGGAATAATGCCACCAATAACTTTTTTCTGGGGAAAGATCAGTTTTTATCTGTGAGGTATATGTAATAATGACCGAACTGATTTAATTGTCATTCTTTTTTAATCAGATAATGGCTGTCGTAAAACATCGGGACATACCAACAAGTGGACACTTAGATACAACCAGGAACCAGACGTAATATACGGAAGGGAAAAGAAAACATCTTAAGATACTTTAAGGCCAGTGACTGAGATGGGCAGGGCATGTTGTGACAAGTGCAGATCAGAGTCTCCTTAATGCTATATATTGGGATACTCCAGAGGGCATATGAACTGTAGGCAAACCCAGAAGGAGATGGAAAGTTGCTGTCACAGAAGATCTAAGTAACTGAACATACAACGGAAGATTATTGCACAAAATTGGGAGGAATGGAAGGATATAGTAAGCCTGGTTAGAACTTACAACGTGTTGTGAAAGCCAGTGATGAAGAAGATTATAACATATCGGGATGGGCTTATAGTACCAATAATTATACCATTTATTCAACCACATGTGATCGATGTGTTAGTATTCATGATAATGCCCGTCCCCATGGTGAGAGAATTATCAACGATCATATGGAATATCATGAGATTTCAAAAATGGAGTTGTCACCATGCTCAACACTTATGTATTGGTTTGTCTGTTTATTGGGGTTTTCTCTCCTCAAAATTTTTTCCTACAACAGATAACTGTTTGGAGACGTTTCAACTCCGACTCTGGAGTCGTTGTCAATCGTGTTGTTGAGTATTTCGAGGTTTTTCCAAAAAAATGTCGGATTTTGTTTTTTGTCAAAAAAAATTGACACTGACAATTTGTCATTTACCGATCACTTGATACTGAGGGTGCCAATTTTAATATTGTATTTAATTGTTAACCAATATTAAAACTGTTTTAAAAACAAATAATACATTGCGCTTTATCCTCACAAATACCAAACCATTTAACGCAACTCAAAATTCCAAAAATTGTATGTACAGTGTTGTGTGTGACTGTGGCCATAGTTACACCGGTGAAACTTTAGAATTAAGGAAAAAAGAACACCAATATAACATTTCAAGAAGACATGTAAACAAATCAAATTTGCCAACCATGTATTAACCAGCACCGGCAGCCATAGGATAGATTGGAATAAAACAAAGATCTTGTTGAAATAGGAAAATTAAAAAAAAACTTAAAGAAGCCAGCTGTATGATGATAAACAACACGGAAATCGGGGCCCTTTCAATCGACCTTCATTTGGGCTGGAGAGAGCTCCTTTGGAAGCGATTCAGTTTGTGTATTAGTTTTCATAATTAATGAAATAATGATATCGGGGCAAGGTTATACAACCTACAACCAATTATTGAATTGTAAATAGTAATGTACTTGTCTGATAAAGTCAAAACTTTCCCGAGTGATCCTTACCACACTTCCATGGTGGAAAAGTGTAACTAGCGAAGGAGGCGGTACAAATATCCTCTATAGACATAGCATAAGTGGAATGTCTTCGATGGCACATTCCATAGAGAATATTAAAAAAAAATGTATGAATTAGATGTTGCGGTTTTAGTTCAATGCTGGTTCAATGCAAGTATATAAATTCACGAAGGACCTTTAGCGGAACAATCAATAAACACGTGCCGTTACATAAACGAATCACCAAATAAAAGTTATCACTAACCTTTAAGTCGAAGTTCTGGTGTTTTCTTGGTTCTTCTTTCTTCTGAGGCTAGCCCCGTAATAGCAGGAACAGTTTCTTAGAGCTTCGTCTGGACAACACGTTACACAAAAAATAGCGACGTAATGTTCATTGATTGAGCATACAAAAAATGCGGGTTTAACAACAAATGATGCGCTTTTGTAAACACAAAAGAAACAAAATGAAAGCGGTTTAGCGGTCCTTACGAACGAAGCTAATAACTTGCGAAATCGTAACGCAAAAAACAACAATAAGCGTCGTCTCTTCAGACGGAATCAAAGCGTGACCGAATAGTTCGGAGCACAATACACGAACACGAATGTCAATACTGTCTATATTTTACACGCAAAAAAAGACTTACAATTAGCATTAGCGCGACGGGAAGTTTTAGAAAAGGTGCAGAAGTTTAAAAATCAATGAAGTCATTCAATCAAATTGAAAATAATACACTAAACAAATTGCGGGAACGCACCAATAAGTATGTAGGAAATTACCATCTAACATTTCCATTCACGTCATATACTAACCTACTAATCCTTACTTTATTAGAAAACTAGTAATTTGTTACCTTTTTCCATTGTTTCTTTTTTATTACTTGTTAAGTACTATACCAGTAAGTTTGCCTGATGTGATCCTAGGGCGGAGCTAGAGCTTTGAATGAAACAAAAGTTTTTACATTTTATATATCGATTTATGCCAGTTCATCCCAGGTCCCATCATAACAAATACAAGGAAAAGTTAATTAAATTCTTAACAGGTAACAAAATAGTAAACAAAGGATAACAAGAATAACTCAACAAAACACTTAATACTTAACCAGGCAGTAACAAAGGGCAATGAAAACACATAAGAAACAACACCAACAACAGAAAACTAAAAATGAAAAATAAAGAAAAGGTAAGAAAATTCTTTAAACAAGTAACATAAATGTAATGTAATGGATAATAAGAAAAAAGTTACAAATTACTTTTTACGTGTGAATAAGATAGGTGTTTATGAGTTATTAAATGACGTGAATGGAAAGGTGGATGATGAGACTTGGGGGTATTTTTGATCTGAACTATATTATCCAATTCCACTCCCCTATTTTTTGACTGTTGTTTTTCTACTGGAACGTAAATGTTGAATAAAAGAAGCAATTGATTTCTTATTCTGTATATTTCCACTGCCCCCCACCTTTACATTTCCATAACTGATGTGTATCGAGGCCCACCTGGGGGATTTTTGGCTTCTGCGAAATAGTAAATAAAATGACTATTTATATTTTTCCCTTAAAATTTACAATTAATCTGCTTACTTCGTTTGATGGGATCCTTCTCCACAATGGCAGAATAACTTAAGTGGTATACGAAATACTCTGACTTCGAATCTGAATCCAACGTTGAAAAGTACTTAGTAACATGGTAATCAGTTGCCCAATTACAATATTTTTTGTTTGGGTTGGGGAGCTGTGTAATATAAACTGTTTCAAACAAGATAGGCATGGTCATACCAGATATTAAGTTGTATGCAAGAATTGGCACCTTTCTTGAATTTTTCAAATATACTTCGTTTTTAGCTAAACATATCAGACTTGTATTAAGTAAAAAATTTAATTAAACATTTAAATCTCCTAATTAACACTTCAAATATTGCGCCATATATTATCATCATCGTGTGAATTTTTATTTAAGTTAGTTTTTTACTATATGTTACAATTTTTGATTGTTTACAGATTCCATGGCTTGGTAAAAAACCTCATCTATTATATTTTATAGTTTTGGAAACATGTGTGACTATATTTTTACAGTTCGTACCCTATTTGGCTCTGTCCATTATTAATATTTTGATAAGTTTATCGTTAATGTCATACGTTGCAATGTATTGCATTTATCATCGAATCGAATAATAACTCAAAGCTGTTGCGGGTGATAGTGTGCCTTCACAAGAACACCCATCTCTATCCACATTTATCGATCACGCCACAAGCCATTACATGCCTCGCAATATTGCAAATATTCATCAGGCTTTATAAATGATAGTAAATCAGTTTGTTAAAAGCTTTTGTGGTGTTTTGTTGTCGGTGAATTATTATCAAGTCTGTTAGTCAGGAGGAAATGCACGCAAATCTACTATAGAAAACACCCTGACCTACATTCGAGTGAACTGAATATAATAAATGATATTCTCTTTGTAATACCACACTGATTAAATTAATTTTAATTGTTCGTTTTAAATTTCAAAAAAGTTTTTGTTAAATCAAATTATAGTTATTATTACTTTATGAAATTTAAATGATTTAAACTATTTTAGTGTCCAATAAACTTGCTTTATATTTCTATTTTTAGTGACGAAATCTCTCTTACTAACCATTGTTCCCTTAAACTTAAAGTCAGGTTGTACTTAGATAAAAGGCTTATTTATAACTTTACTTTCTTACAAGATTTATGAAACCTCATAGCTCGGGAATACATATTTTTGGATTCTCAGTCTTTGCAATGGTCCTAGTTTTATAAAACAATAACTTTTTTGTCATTATTATGATTTTATAGAGAAGCTTTTTATATTTCCACCACAATGTGTTTTGACAAGTTTGGGTTGGTTTTTTGCTAATGAACATTTAAACTATATAAACTATAAACGCTCATCTTTTTCTATAAGACTTATATTTTAATTATAACTCAATAAAAATTATGTTCAAAGTTGTATTTATTGCTTTAAAAACCGTTTAACTAAATTACATAAAATATTTTTGTTTTGTTGTTTTATCGACATATGGGTATTGCTCTCTTCAGTTTTTCTGCAACAGACAAGTACCTATTTGAAATTTAACAAATAGAACAAATTTTATTAGACCAATTTCGAAAAATACTGCTTAAACAGTAGTTTGTATTTGTTTTCGGAATTATCAGAAATACCAGAAATAAATGAAACGTCAAAAATGTCATAAACCTCAAAAATATCAAAATAGTCATAAATGTAAAAATGTAGAAAACATCAAAAACCTTAAAAATAACAATAAAACGTCAAAAAACCTGAAACGAAAACTAGCTCATCATATTAAATTCGAAAATAATGTATTTTTAGAAGAATGTATTTCCAATTTCTGATGAAGCCAGACTTGGCGAAACATATGTCAAATTTAAAGAAATAAAAAGTGAAAATTTAAACAAGTGTTTGTTGTTTTTTAAGTAATCTTAAGAATGAATTTTCTAGTGAAGAGTGAAACAATCATCAAAAGTATTTTACTTTCAGTACAACTTGCATACTAGATTTAGTACCAAATTCACAAAATATAAATACCAAAAGCGATAGTTACAGATTATAGTTAATTGTTAACTACCAAAAACCATTTGACAACGTTTAGTTCTGAACAGAAAAAACGTGTATTGGTAAACTGAACTAATATGAAGTTATATCCAGTTTTTGTGAACTGTTGTAAATCATTACAAACGTTATCTAACTTTAGGAAGACACTGGCAAGAACTAATTGTGTGATATGGCGAAGAAGAATTTGATATATAGAATTTCCCGGAAGATTGTTTATTTAACAACTGTATAGATTCGCAGTTCTAGTATATCAGCAAAGTAATATTATGGCGGTAACGATTCAAAACATATCTTTAAAAAATAATCATTGTGTACTATTGTTATAATTATCTTTTTTTTGAGGTGATAAAAAAATCTTACTTAAGACCCCATTTTTGTTGGGGTAGTGTCAGATTCCTACTGATTAAAAATATATATCACCTTCCCCATGCAGCGACTATATTCCGAAACCGCTTTCGCATTACTCCAGATTATAGGGTGCTTTGCCTTCAGATATGATCACTTTCTTTTGTTTGAATTATTTTCCTGCTTATGTTATGTGCTGATTTCCAATTTTCTTCGCTCTCTAAGAGGTTGCCTAGGAAATTTTGTAAACTAAATTGGCAGCTGGTCTCGCCATGAAAAGCTTTCCTTACTGTTTCCCCTGTTTCTGACAGAAAAATGTAGTCATCTAGTTATAATTATATTTGGTCTACTCTTTGTGGTGTGTTATAATTAAATATATTTTTTTATATATTCTAACAATGGAACTATAAACAATAAAATCGAAATTTACCGGTCATACTCTGTTTTATTTCCGAAAATTATAATTCAAAAAATGTCGATACAAATCTTTCCCAGATGTGAAAAGTTCGGAGATATATTTTTTTGTATAATGGCTGCCAAGTGATTGATGATGTTTACTTTATATAACTTTTTCCATAACTTACAAAGTATGGGGAAGATGTACTGATTTGCTTATTGATTATTCTTTTCGTATTCTTTGGTTTACCTAACATCTTTGGGTTATTTAACCTTTGTCACAGTTGTGTCAAATTTTATCATTTGAACAGGTATATTTAGTTTTCATTTTCATTAGTACCTTTTTAACTGTTTCTTTTGATTTTTCCTAAATAAAATTTACATCTTTGTGGGTAACTTTGTCTATGTTTTTGTGAAATTATTTAGGTAAATGTGTTAATACTGAAATTTCTTTTGTTTGCTAAATTGATAAATGTTAATTAATATATCAAGAAAAAAATTATGTTTATACTAGTCGTTACCCGCGGTTTCACCTACGCACGTAATGTTCAAACCTTCGCAAAAAGAAATAACTTGTGAAATATATGGGTTATCCTATATAAAAATATTCTAACTTGTTTACTTAGGTAACTACAAATTCACCAATCCCGAATATATCTCAACTAAACTGCAAGAACTTATGGTTGCTTCTCCCCATATTTCAGAAATTACATATAGTAGAATGAAACTGTTCATGGTTTACCTTATATAACAATTTTTTTAAAACTTTTTTTGATCCATCCTAATGGAAATGCCTGTGGAACCCTTCGTGTGTCTCAAATATAAAGACACAGTTTTGCACCCTAACACCAAACTTCTATTTAAACCATCACCCAAATTGAAACTGCTTATTGGCCACCCTATATAACAATTTTATTCAACTTTTTTTTAACCGCTTTGTATAACTAACTTTACTTCCATCTACATTAAAACCATCTTGTATACACCGCTGCCAATTAGTCAAACTTTACAACTTATTTTTGAACCACCCTATACAACCATAATTTTACTCTACAAAATATTTCAACCACCCTGTTTGTGCATCTGCTTATGGGTTGCCATATGTAACTTTTTAAACACTTAACTATAACTCTGGTCTACTCACTATATTATATATGCAACTGCTTATGGATTAAGCTATATAAACATTTTTGAACCACCCTTGAAAGTATAATTTGTTTCCAGCTTGTATTTAACCCCCCCCCCTCTCTCTTATATGCAGCTTTTTATATCAGTGTTTTATATGAAGTATAATTTCACTTCGATCCATGTTTCAGATATTGCATATATGCAACAGCTCATGTTCTATCCTACACAAAAATTATCCAACCAGTTTAACTATAAATCTACTCCTCCCGCTATTTTAAACAACTTGTATTTGCAACTTCTTATCGGTCACCCAGTATAAAATTTTTTTGTACCACCCTGTATAAGTATAAATCCATCTATGTCCAATATATTTCACCAAAACCGCAACTGCTTATTGGACACCAAATATAACAAATTTGTTCAACATGTATTACAACTACCCTGTATAATGTATACGCTACTGCTTATTGGTCAACCAATATAACATTTTTAAAATAATTATCATAAATAACACTTCTTCATCCTATACTTCAACTATCCTATCTTTGCAACTTATTTTGAACTACGCTATTTCACAATTTTTCCTCATATTTTTTCAAGACTTATTAAAGTATAATTTCTCTCCACACTTAATTTAAACCATCCTGCATTTACAACTTTTTCTAACCTTGTTTTAATGAGACTGTACAACTATACTTTACTGCGCACCATACATTTTGAGGTACTCCATATATGCAACTGCTTTATAACAAAATTTTTATAACATTTTTTACCCACCCTGTATAATTATAACTGTACACCACCCTATATTTCAACAACCTTGTATGCAACTACTCATTTGACACCAAATATAATATTTTTTTATCAATCTGTATCCTACCCCACCCTATATTTCAGCCATCCGGTAAATGGAACAGCTTGTACTTTATAATAGTTTTTAAACCTACCTGTAATTATACTCCGCTACATATTTCAACCATCAAATATATGCAACTACTTGTGGATATAAAACAAGTTTTTAACCACAAGATAAATAATTTCACTTATATATCTTATATTTCAAACACCCTGAATAAACAACTGCTTCTAACATGTATTCAACCCATTTCATAACTATAATAATCTTATGAACATAATTCAAAGATCCTAAGTTCTTACCTAACACATTTTTTAGATTTTTTATTCAAACTCTATAAATATTCTACCCATTTTCAATCACTTGGTATATGGAACTATTTATGACCCCCTTATTTCCACCACATTTTATATAAGCAGCTGCTTATAGGACACCAAATATAACTTTTTTTAGATTTCTTAAATCCATCTAATTCTACTCCGCTCTAAGTTTCCTATACACAGAACACCCCGTAAAATTACTTTTGTTATATCAGTTCATTTTTCTTAAATCGAAACGTGTTTGCACGTTCCGAATTTAGAATAAAAGCTAAGCTGATGCCAGTGTCTAATATTTTGTGCATGCGGTGGAACAAATTGAGTAATTGTATTACCCCACATGGTGGAAGGTTTTTCGCTACATCTACCGTTTCTGTCAATTTAGAGAGATAAAATTTCTGCCAGATTTTAAGTCAAACTATAGGCTTTGCAAGAAAAAAAGATTCAGCAAAATCACGTCAGTAGTTCTTACGTGTCCGAACAAAAAAACAAATAAACAAACAAACAAACAGACAAACGTACAATTTTGTAATAGTACAGATACAGCGCTATAAAATTCAAAAGTGTAGGGTTGTCCTAAGTACCGTCAGTTGAAGTAGATAATTAAACTAAGGCATGCAACGTTAATTCCAAATGACTTATGGTGCAATGCGATATTGCATCTAGCATGATATGATTAATACTTTCGGTGAAATTGGTGCTTCCTTTGGCGATAAACTTATACCGAAAATAGTACCTTAAATGCTAGATAAATTTAAAAAATTCCTACACTCAGTGAGTGAACTGGATGTTGTCAAACTATTTACATGGCTGCTTTTACTGTCTCTAGTACTGTGTGTATATGTGTGTTTTCGCTTGAAATTAAAGAGCAATTTAAACTGGAAAAACTGAGGTTTGGTTTAGTCTGCCAGCACTTGATAACTGAACATGACTAAGAAATACTGTATTTTAGTTTCTTCAAGACAATTACTTGTAAGAGTGTTGACAAGTTAGCAGAGAATTAAGTCTCATACGTAATATATGATACAATTGGCACCTATATTTTTCGAATTTGCCACCATATATAAGAAAAACGTTTTAGATTTGCTTGCAATGTTGCCACGGTTACCCCAAACAGGGTAATTCTACAAATTTTCAAGGCGATTTCAGTTGTAGTGCAAAATAATCTGAAAATGTTTGAACTAGGATGTTGGTTCCACCCCCTCTATATCGCTATTCCACCCCCCTAAAAGAGAGGCTGGTGACAACACTGTTTTCTAACCCTGCTAACAAAAACCAGTGTTTTCATTTACCTGAATATTCTTTTTTTAAAACTTTTAGTTTCTAAATCTTTGAAAGGAGAAAATATTCCAGAGGATATTTCGATTTTCTCTCCTCTCAAAGTGATACTTCTCCATTATCCTTACTTGTACGACCCCTTTCTGCTTTTAGCAACAAAGAAGCCGCTGTCTCATTTCCCACAAAAGACGATTGCAGCTGTAGCCTGCTTGTCGCTAAATAACCCTCTCCATCATCTTTATAAAGGTATTGGCAAGCGTGTGAAATATTTATGTCAAAACATCCCTTGTAAAGAATTTTATGCTACTGCTTTTATGAAAGATTTTTCGAATATCGTAACAATAGTTGATGATATAGGAAATGTATATCGATTTGTCCCATTTTTGCTTCTTTATAGTGGGCTACCTTCTACGGAATTACTTATACCTTTTGACAAATTATGATATATAAAGTACCTTAATACATTATTTATTTCAATTTTCTAGTTGTTATTTTAAATACTTATCCATATATTTATAGCTACGCCAGTTTTTTCCTGCTGTAACTGAAAAGAAATGATGTTTTATTTGGCAAAATTAGATCTGTTGGTCGCTAATATAAGTTAGGTTAGAAGTTGTCATTGAAGCTGCATTTTAATTCTTGTAGTTTTTTAGTGTACATCTCGTCTTGTTTTAACCCTGCTGTTAGTTTGTCCTAAATTAACTTTACTGAAAAATGATGAAGTACAAAAAAATATATATGAGATCTACTTTTGGCGTTCATCGTAGGCCGGGATTATACTGTAAAGGGTCTTTATTAAATGTTTTTATAATATATATATATATATATATATATATATATATATATATATATATGAACTTGAAAACATATTTGATTAAATGACACATTATATTAATATAGTATTTCAACATAGTTTTTTTTCTCAACAGGCAAAAATAACTGGTTTACGTTTACGCCCTTACCAGAATGTTAGAATTAGTGCTATTTAAAAAATAGATAATTCGTAAGTTAAAGGACCATCAGTTCATGCTTCAGGAGGGGGAATCCTGTACTCCATTTACCAATATATAATGTCAAACTCACATTTCTTATACTATTACATTAAAAATAGTCGCTATGTGATTTAAACTCATAGAAGTGACCTTCTTCTATGCTCATGGAGTTAAGATTACCTGATTTCAATATTACATTTACCAACTTGGAGGCTCTCGGTGGGGGCGATCGCCCTTGTATCCGCACATGCATCACTTTAATCATGGATCACAATGCATTAAAGAGGGATATATCTAAACGTACTGGCCTATAATTATGATGATGAAATTGATAATGGTACTCTCCTTTTGAATATCTTTATCTCGCCATAGATATTTAGGTTTTTCCTAGGTTTTCCCTTAAGATTTTAATGGGATCACAAAATTCATAGATTTTTGGCGAATGCGCTCAGTTAGCTCAACACATAAATTCTTAAGACAACTGTTTCAAGTTCTTGACTTCTTGACTATGGGCAATTTTTGTCCTAAGTTGCACATCTAAAAACAACAGTTTTTGATAGTGATATCTCAGAAAACAGAAACATTCAATTTCATATTTATATTTTATTAATTCAGTTTATAATACCATTGAGAACGAGGTTAGAACCTTCAAACGTTTGGATTTTTTAAATATACAGCTTTTTGTTCTTAAGTGAGGTGTTATTATCCAAAAAAAAACATAAATATAAACGTACTGAAGGAAGTAAGACGAGCAGTTATAAATAATATCTTTATTTAAGAATGAATGGTGCCGGCGGATTTTAGATATTGTTGACAGAGGTGCCACTCTTTACTAAAAAAATCATGTTTAAGAAATCGTCTGCAAAACCATGGATGATCGAATTATGGCCACTCTCCGGCTCTTAGTAACTGGTGCACCACAATCCAGTTCACAGTATTGTACACAAATTCCACAATTATACGTAAATTGTGTTCCTCTGTACATCCGTTCCCAACACAACTCATTATTTTTGGCAATTTCATTCTAGACGTTAAACCTTTTGTTTCTATTTTTATTGTCTTGATTTGTAACATACAAACTTGGAAATTAGCATTCTTCCTGTGCGTTTTTCACACAACCCAACTAGCAGTGGGGAATTTTCGTGCTCACTGTCAAATCGTTATATCTTTTATACAAGATAGGGCGATGCCAGTAAATGTAGTAACAGATATGTGTTATAGAAATATTTTATAAAAGATGAGACATCACTCTGTCAAATATCTTTGACAAAGAAATTTTATAAAAGATTTTACAACTTATATCATATTTACAATCGAGTGAACTAAAATAATTCTTTTTCAGATGAAAATTAATTAATAGGAGTGAATAAAGTTTATCTAAATTAGATCTTCGATGACTTTATAGATATGTTTTTTGATGAATGAAACATATAATAATACTTTTGTTATACAGGATGAGTTTTAGAGGCCTTTGGAAGAGATTTGTTGTAAAATTTCCTTGGTCTTGGATCACCTTAAAAAGTTCCGAGAATTTGTTTGTTGAATAAAAAGGTGTTTAGTGAAAATACAAAAACAATCATCAGATTTGTAAAACATAATTGTTTTGAATTATATTTTAAAATTTGTCAAAACGTTGTTCTAATACAAAAAAAAACAAATTTATTCCGGAAATTTCTCCATTGGAAAATAAAACAGGTTCTATTGACCCATTGAATTTACTCTCCTTAGGGAATTGAAACTTTCAAATATGTTAGTCAACAGGAAATAGGGTTAATGTTTGCAGTGGAAGCAATATTCTGTTAAAATTTCCGTAACGTCAATACCTTTTCAAATATAGTTTTACTTTTTATTCAGCTTCTGTATTCCGGCATTCATTGACATTTAACATTTTCATATGGAAATATCGAACTATGCATTATATATAATTTATTTCTTTCAAATGAAATTGTTGTGTTCTTTTCACTAGTATTATACTTAGTATTGCCGTCTTTAAAAAAGTTATATTTCAAGCTCCATACATTTAGAAATTCTAGAAATAACTGCAAGCGTACTAGAAAGGTTATATCTGATATTTATTTTTAACTTTTAGTAACTTACTTCATTCCACTCTCCTGTAACTGAATCTTGGTGGAGATGTCAGTTTCAAAATAGTAGTCTATATTGTTATAAAATATTTTACAGGCATTGAAAATGAAAAAGGTATTCAAATAATTGATCGCGTATGCTCGTAGCAAATTCCAAAATAGGTACTTCGCGACGAACTGCTATTTGACGGCGTAATAGTCATGTTGAGATTTAACATTTAGAGCTTATGCTTCTGGAGATAGCCCACAATGCACAAATAACATGCCAAGACTAAAAAGAGAGTGCAATAGAGAGAGCAAGAGGCCACTGTTATTATGGTCTTTTCCTAATTATCCCAACTATTTTCTATAGCATTTACTTCAAATTCTCTTTTATACCTTCGAAAGGAACTTACAACAAAAAAATTATAATTAATGTATCTTGTAGATCTCCTCTTATCTTGTCTTTCCGGACTTAATTTCAACTTGAAGTTTGGACTAATCCATGTACTAAACTTTATATTATCTAAAGTTCATTTTATACTTTTGAAAATAACTTGCACCTGAACTTTTCACAGTTTGAATTTTGCTTTCAACATTCTGTTTTACTAACTGAATTTCATTAGCACTCTTCTTTTCCTGCAACATTTCCTACAACATTTCTTTAAATTGTTGTCGTTGTACTTTAATTACGCCCTGTTGATCATGTTTCATTAAATTAATGACTTTTTGTTGTTTTTCACAATAGAATTTGTGTTCACCATATCCGTTTTTCTCTAATAATCTCAGTCCTTCTTGGGGCGTTTCTTTAGGTTTTTTATTCGTTTTTAAGTAAAGTGATATTGTTCGTCTCGATGAATTTTTAATTTATCTTGTTCCTCATTTATTGAAGAGTATAGTTTTCATTCTCAATGATTTTTGTAATTCTGATGTCATGTTGAAACTAACATTTTTATAACTAAAAAATCCAAGTATAAGGAATTACAAAGGCTGATGTCTGCCAAGTTTAAAATTTTTCAGCTGTTAATTTGGTCAGAATCAAAAAAAAAGAAGTCATATAATATTCACATAGACAGTTACATTGCAAGGTAACTTGATGTACGCTACTAGTAATCGTATTTATGCAGAATTTTGATTTGTATTTTTCACCAGTTGAACGTAATTTTAAAACATTATCCCAGAAAGTAATTAATGTCTGGAGACATTTTTCACCTAGACTTCGAGTTCTTTGCAGTTTTACAGTTAAAAAAAAACTAGTCCATTTTTGTCCATACTCTGTATAGTCCAGTCAATGACCATTTTCCCGGGTAATTTGTCCAAGCAGCACCGATTTTCCCAAAACTTGGATTTGATTATTACTTACCCTCTGCTTCAAAATTGACCCTGTGCCGGTGGTTGCTTTTTTCCTGGGGGAGGGGGAGGATGCTATCCCTTCTCGGGGGTGAAACATATTATATGAAAGAAGTTCGGAAATGAATAAATTGACTAATCTTAAGCAACTTTTGTTCCATAACGTTTTTTTCTGAAAGTCAATTCTTTTAGAGTTAGTCGCAAGTGAAACTATTGATTTTTCAACAAAATAAAACATGTTTTCATACGGCTTTTGGTAAGTAACTTTAAAAATATGCACTTTAAAAAAAATCACTTAGCTCAAAAATGTAGATTATAAAAAAAAACAAAAAAAGTTGGGTTTATGGTTTCTGTAGAACTAATACAAACGGAGTTATAGCTTGTTGAAATTTTGTTTTATGAGGAGTAGAAATGTATATTTTTCAAATTTACAAAAATTAATTGTTTGCAAGATATAAAATAAAATATATAAAAATATCATTTTCCGTTTTATTTCCGAGACCATACTACAAAACCCTAATATTAATTTTGGGGGCAAATTATAGAATTAAATAGAAATATATATCTAATACAAGAATAAGAAATACAAATATATTTTTTTCATATTTTAAAAATTATTTGTTCAAAAGATATTTTATTCCCCTTTTATCTCAGAAACTACACAATCTAAAATTTTAAAAATATATTTTATTTGTATTTTTAAATAATTTGTCTAAAAGATTTAATAATTTATTATTTAAAACTTGACCCATTTCCCCCCTTATCTTCTAATCTACTGAGACTAAAATTCAGACAATATATTATATATGAAAGTTTATTAGTAAAATAAATCTCTAATGTTAATTTGGGGCCCAAATTAGAAAATTAAATACACATTTTTATAAAAATCAAGCAAATCATGTAGCAGATAAAATAAAAAGTTTATATGTGAGAAATTAAACTGTATATTTTTTACAAAATTTAAAATGTTTCATTTAAAAGATATTTGGGTAAATATAAGAAAATGCACTCATTCCCTGCTTGTCTTATTTAACTGGAATATTAGACATATACTATGACTCACCTAGATTATATGAAACCTTACGGAACCCTTAGTATGCGAGTCCCACTCGTACTTGACCAAATTATTCATTCCTTCCCCTACTTTTTTCATATATTTTTGACCTCCGAGAAGTGGTAGCATCCCCCACACGGGAAATAAGCAACCCCCGTCACAGGGTCATCTTTGAAGTAGAGAGTAAGTAGAAATTAAGTCCAAATTTTTAGGAAATTCGGTCCTGCTTAGACTAATTACCCGGTTTTTTACCTTCAATGACTGCACTAATACAACAGTTTTAATATGTTATTAAAGAACTGGTGTTTTAGAAATTATAAAGGTAACTCAATTTTTGGTAGTAAATTCTTTTACCACAAATATTCCATTCGCACATGTATATGGCAAACATTGTGTATTAATTATAAGCTCAACAACGGGACAACTACGACAGCTAATCTAAAAATATATCGTTTTTTAATTTACTTTACTTGAGTTCATCAAACTTCTATGAAATTTTCATCCATATAATTAATTTTGTCCCTTTTAATTCTCTACGAATATTACAATGGCAGCAGTTACATCATTTGAGAACTCAGATTACTTGATAAAACTTTGAAAGAAATTGAATAGAGAGGGAATAGCTGCAAAAAGAAATATTACGGTAATCTTTACAAATAAATGTTTCACACAATGCTGTTCCTTGCTTATGGTTATTCGTAGAAATTTTCGGAAATATGAAATTTTTGGATTTAAATTAGTGCTGAAGTTGATACGGGATTCCAACTGTGTGTATATCTATAAACTATAAATAAATCATGGTAGTCATTCACACTTTGTAACTGTATCAGTTTACATTTATGTAATAAATAAAGTTTTGTATATCATTATCAAGGGTTTCACATAAGTAGTGCATTTATATTCTTAAAAAGTTTCATTTAAAGATGCCACTGGAATTGACCTTAGAAACTGTAGCGTAAGGCTGGACACAAACCTATCGATTCTGTTCTGTTCTATAGGAACAGAAGAGAATCCGGGTTCATCGTTATCTAGCGGTTGTAGTAACACCTCGAATATATCATAATTCGTAACGGAAAATGACGAACTGATCAAAACACAGTTGTAGGGGCTGTGTGCCGATATATGGAGTTAGTACGTAACCCATGTCTCTTTTTTACCGGTGAGAACATTCTGACCGGCGACGCTGGCCGGTTACTTTCTGCCGGGCGTTCTTACCATTTCGGGTCGGTAGGTATTTGACGAGTTACAATTCTTTTCTGTTCTGATCTATAAGAACAGACCAGAAACGGTAGGTCGGTGTCCGGCCTAAGTCTCCTAAGTCACAAAACATTGTCGAGGGTTCTGCCAAAGTAACAAGATTTTAGAAAAAGCAAGAAAGCGAATGTCTTGAAAGTATTCCTGAAGCAAAATGGAGTATAAATAGACATTGAGTTCTTTACGAGTTGGAGTGATAGATGATTATAGTGAACTATTGAATTGTAATTTCTAATATCGACGTGAATAAACATAATTTACTTACTGAATTGATTCGGCCGATACTTGTTGGAAATTCATTATAATAATTAACTGATACTACAATTGCAATTTCCACAAATTACGTTTTTTGAAAACTGTCCGACGCGTTTCGACTAATGTCTTTGTCAAGGAACTAGACTAACTTCAACTTCAACTTCAACTTCAAAAAACGTAATTTGTGGAAATTGCAATTGTAGTATCAGTTAATTATTATAATTTACTTGACAATTAATAATTTTGTTGAACTCATAAGTATACAATTTTTATACTGATCTATAAATTAGTTTACAATTCAAGTAATAGTTACACTCTTGATCGCTATTTATCATTTGTCCAAGTGCCCCATTTATCTCATTTGAACTTGATGATCCTTTGGTGTCTACCATAACTACAAATCATCTTGCTACAAATTATCTATAAATCTTAGTATAGCTATCTTGTTGGTTTCAATTGGGCTTAGTTAAGTTTTAGACTATAATAACTGTCTGACCAAAGTGAACTGTAATAATAAAAAAGCTGGCCATCGGAACTGGAATACACGTCAGTATTTAGTGTCCCGATTTTGTCACAAGCTAGCATGGAGTATATTCATTTACATTCACCAACTAGAGACCTAAATCAGTACGAATTACTTCCAGATTGGTAACTGTTGTGTCTTTACTTTATGTTTGCGGAGTTCTTGGGATAACACCATACCACAGAAAAAAAATCTTATATTTCAACAATTCCAAACGCTTCGTTTTAAGTCGGACCTTGTTGTATTTTACTCCCCTAAAACAATGGGAGGGAGATGTAACAGAAAATGAAATTCCTTAATCAAATGCAACTTGTTTGTATAAATATTAGATTCCTTTACATATTCTACTGCATTTTGACTTGCAAAACTCTTAGAGCCAATATTAAAAACAATATGTGCTACATTATAGGTTTACTTTAAATACGACATTGTAGCTTATGATATTTTTAATAAGAGTGACAGTAGCTAACGTCATTTACCTAATTGAAAACTTTGAAATAGAGGCTAATTTGATACTTAGTTTTCATCAGTAGGCAAGTTTTATAATTGAACTTCGTAATCTTATTTTGGTCAAGCTGAATTCATATAACGTATCTTACTGATTGGCTGTACCATTACCCAGAAGTGGGTAATAGCTTCTGACCCAAATAGTTTTTCTGTTTCAGCTAAAACGTTAACCGTTAACAACTACTTCCTTAACTAAATACTATGCATTCAATGGAGGCGTTGGGTTTGTGTTTAAAAGCTGTTTATTATAATTTAAAATTCGTATTTATTTTATCTGACAAGATGGCAGAAGCTGGATTAATCAACATATCAATTAATAATGACCAGTTTCCATAATTTTACATACGCGCCAAAACTGTGGGTTAAAGCACGTTTCTACTAAAGCAGGGGTCCCACGTAGCATTTAATATTTTTTGTTAAAAAGTAAGGGTATTGATGTAGTTTTGCTAAACTCACTTCCGATTTGATTCAAATAGAGGTTGTAACATTGCACAGGACGCGATAGCTTTCAAGTGATAGCTTCTGCTTCTTCATTTTAATATTTGCTTTCCTTTTTCGTTGACGGTAATTGTACTTTTTCCCCTTGTGGCTTAGTTAAATTATGTTATTATATACTCTTATATTATCTTATAAATATGTTTCGTTATTTCTACGCTACCACGCCCCTTTTACATATCGCATTTACAAGGGCTTTTGCCCTTATACGATTAAATATATATATAAAGATATATTATCGTGATAATATATACATATATATATATATATATATATATATATATATATATATATATATATATTATTTTTTGCTTCATTTAGTAAATGAATCACGATACCTTAAAATTTGAGAGTGGTCATTCACGTTTGCAATCAATCAACTAGTCCTTTTACCACTAAAAGCTAAACTCTTGTAGAGATATGCGTAGGCCCTATAGATGTCATTTGGAACAGCTTGTCGTCAGTCACTTTATCATACTCAGTTACGACAAAAAAAACCTGCTGAATAGTTGGAAGTATTGCGAATTGAAGGGTGTTAAATGACAAGAAGGATAACATTAATTGATGATTTATTTCTTTATAAGTCAGGAGATTGATTTTTATGATACTTATAAACACTAGATACATTTATCAAATATATTTTTTATTAGTCTCTATTATACCTTCAATTGTTATATAATTCTTTAATCGTTGTCGAAATATTTCGTTAATTTGATTAGCAATCAAGGTTTAATTATAGGAAGCCCATTAAATCCTCTTTTGTCTGAATATTTCATGGACAACCTAGAATCTCTAATATTTAAACATGCTTTGAGTAACAAATTCTTATATTGGTACCGATATGATGATGATGTTTTCGCTTGCTTCACTGGTACACAGAGACAATTACAATTACTACATAATTACATAAACCAACTCCACCCCAATATTCAATTTACACTAGAAACCGAAAGAAACAACACATTAGATTTTCTAGATTTAACTATAAAATTATCTGATAATAAACACAATTGGTCAATATATCATAAAAACTCCCATACATATCTCACTATTCACAATACTTCATGTCATCCACTGCAACACAAACTTGCAGCATATCACTCCATGGTACACAGATGAGTAACTGTCCCGTTATCTAAACCTAACTTTGACAATGAACTTAATAGTATAAAACCCATTGCTATCAATAATTGTTACAACCCCCAAATCATTGATTAAGAAAAAAGAAAAAATCTATAGAACAAGTATACCCTTCCTCTCCCAACTCTAAGTCAAAATTTCACCAATCCATTACATTTATAGGTTCTCCATCTGAGAGTCTATAAGTTAACATCTGGTAGTTGCTCAAAATTTTAGATCGGTCACAAAGGAAGGTCTTTTAAAACAAGATGGTCTGAACATTTAAAAGTCTATGAAAATCAGAAATACAACATATCTACATTTGCCGACCATTTATTAAATGAAAATCATATTCCACAAAATACTTTCGAAATTTTACATCTGGAAGAAAAAAGTAAAAAATCAACTCCTTTAGAATCACTGAAATAATGAAAATAAAAACTGATATAAATATGTCTCCCTAACTTAATCTTAATCTAAACTATTATAAAATTGTGAGTTTGTCTGTTTGTTCGGGCATCTCGTAAGAACCACTGAACTGATTTTGCTGAATCTTTTTTTGTTGCAAAGCCTATAGTTTGACTTAAAATCTGGTAGACATTTTATCTCCCTAAATTGAAAAGAACGGTAGATATAGCGAAAAAACTTCTACTATGTTGGGTAGTACAATTACTCAATTGGTTCCACCGCACGCACAATATATTAGATACTGGCATCAGCTTAGCTTTTATTCAAAATTCGGAATGTACCAATGCAACATGTTTCGATTTAACAAAAATCAAATGATATAACGAGTGCAATTTTACAGGGTGTTCTGTATATAGGAAATTTAGAGCGGAGTGGAATTAAATGAATTTAAAAAATTTAAAAAATTATATTTGGTGTCCTATAAACAGGTGCATGTGTACAATGTGGTTGAAATAAGGGAGAATGGAATTAGTTATACGGGGTGGTCTAAAAAAATTATTCTGAGTGGGCCATAAACAGTTCCATATACCAAGTGGTTGAAAAAAGGTATAGAATATTTATACAGTTTGGATAAAAAATCTTAGAAAAAAATGTGTTATGTAAACAGTTAGGATCTTTGAATTATGTTCATAAGATATTATGGTTATGAAATGGGTTGAAGAAATGTTAGGAGCAGTTGTTTATACAGGGTATTTGAAATATAAAATGGAGTTAAATTATAGTTTATGTTGTGGTTAAAAACTTGTTTTATATCCTCAAGCAGTTACATATATAGGATGGGTGAAATATGTTGCGGAATATAATTACAGCTATACAGGTGGGTTTTAAAAAATAAGTAATCTACAAGCTGTTCCATTTACCGGATGGTTGAAATATAGGGTGGGTAGGATTCAGGGTGGCAAATAAGTAGTTGCATGTAAAAGGTTCTTGAAATATAGTGTGGTGTAGAGTTATAATTATACATGGTAGAGAAAATTTGTTATATAGCAGCTGCATATATGGAGTACCTGAAACGTGAGGCGTAAGGTTATAGTTATACAATGTGATCCAAACAAGGTGAGAAAAATGAAGGGCGGTTTAAATGAAGTATGGAAAGAAATTATACTTTATAATGTCGTTGAAAAAATATGAGGAAAAATAAGTTGCAAACATAGGATAGTCGAAATATGGGGTGGAGCAATGTTATGGTAAATAATTTTAAAAATACTATATTGGTTAACCAATAACCAATAGCGTATACAGGGTAGTTATAATACATACAAGTTGTGGTTTTGGTGAAATATATTGGGCGTTGATGGATTTATAAATAGTTAGACAGGGTGCTACAAAAAATGTTATACTGGGTGGCCGATAAGTAGTTGCATATACAAGGTGGTTGAAATAACGGGTGGATTATAGTTAAGCAGGTTGTATAATTTTTTTTGTAGGACCTGAGCTGTTGCATATATGTAATATCTGAAATATGGATCGAAGAAAAATTATCGTTTATTCAGTGTGATTTAAACAATGTTAGAAAAAGGTGCATATACGGGGTGGTTGAAATACAGGATGGAGACAAATTATACTTTCAAGGGTGGTTCAAAAATAGGATAAGCAGTTGCATATATAAGATAGTGACTGGACCAGAGTTATAGTTAAGTGTTTAAAAACTGTTATATTTGGTGGCCCCTAAGCAGATGCACAACAGGGTGGTTGAAATATTTAGTAGAGTAAAATTATGGTTATACAGGGTGGTTCAAAAATAAGTTGTAATGTTTGACAAATTGGCAGCAGTGTATACAGGATGGTTTTAATGTATATGAAAGTAGACTTAGTTATACAAAGCAGTTAAAAATGTTGAATAAAATTGTTATATAGGGTGGCCGTGGCCAATAAGCAGTTGCAGTTTGGGTGAGTGTTTAACAGTTGTATTATACTATATGGAATATCTGAAATATGGGGATAAGCAAGTATTAGAGTGTGTTTAACACTATGATAGAAACAGCTGCATATAAAGGGTGATTAAAATATAGGGTAAAGAGAAATTGTACTTTAAAAGGTAGTTCAACAATATCAGAAATAATTGTTATACAGCGTAGACCATAAGCAGTTGCATAGCTGAAATACAGGGTAGAGAAGAGTTATAGTCAGGTGTTCCAACAGTTATATTTAAAAAAATGTTGTATAGGGTCGCCCATAAATACTTGCAGTTTGGGTGATATTCGGGATTGGTGAATTTATAGTTAAGTAGAGTGGTTTCACCAAGTTAAAACGTTTTTTTATTTAGGATAATCCATATGTTTCATAAGTTATTTCTTTTTGCAAAAGCTTGAACATTCCGTGCGCGGTGAAACCGCGGGTAACGGCTAGTATACTTATATAATTCAAGATTATATTAATAACATTTACCTTCACTAATATTATACAGTAAACATATTGTGCTTTCTACCTATATACTCATTATTATCTTACAACACTATATAATATTTTGAGAAGTTTAGCATTTAGTTTAATATTTAATTCTGATGAAGCCTGACAGAGCGAAACAAATTTCAAATAAAAATAATAGATTTGTGAAAATTATCACAGTGGTTAGTGTTTTAATATAATTAAAATATGAATTTTCACCAGGAATGACCGAAAGAATCATCAGCCTAAATATTAAATTTGCCAATATTAGAAATAATGTATTTACACTCGTCAAAAACCTCGACCAATTTAACATATGCAGATAAGATAAGTGACTTCCTTGCAAGATAAATTACTCAAAATATTAAGATTTAACAATTGTTCAGTGTAAATTGAGTTCAAGTGAAAGGCGGTATTAGCTGCTACCGCGGTGGGGTTTGAATTGTAAAGGATTTTAGTTGCAATTTAGCTGTTTACTGGAGACCAACTCGCATTTGTGAAAGTGCATTTTCTTTTAAAAATTCACTCATAAAACTTCTCAATTTTCTTATAAAAATTACACACTAATAAAGAAAATATTAAATAACAATTAGCGACTAAATAACATTGAACAATAGTATGTAATACTAATTCTGCGTCATTTTTTCGAGTTAATTTATCTATATATCTGAACCAACATATAAACAAAGTTTCCCGACGTTTCGCCCACTTTATAAGGGACTTTTTCAAGGATGAGAAATACAAATGTTACTTACCTTTCGGCGACTACGTTCGTTTAGTCTTTTTCTCACAAACTTATTCTGAAACTTCACTTATTAAACTTCTCACACTGAAGTATAAATTGTAAATGACAATGAAATAATACTTGGCCTCCCAAAAGGGTAGGAGGTACTTAATGGGATTATTTTGGATTGTTTTATGATTGTGATGATATTTTTAATGCGTTCCTCAAATTTTATTAGTATTTAATGTAAGTGATTTATTTATTGATGAGATTTGTGTTGAAATGTGCTGCCGGGTTGCCAGATGGGCGAAAGTTCAAAACTTTTGTCTCGGTTGCATGTATGTAATACTGTTCCAGATATACACAAAATTTATTTCTCACTCATAAGTATTAATAATTTGGTATATTAATTGCAGGATCTTTTATCGTAAGGTAAATTCTTATGGTTACATACATAACCGTTTCCATTATAAACAAAAATGGTTGTTTTTTACAGTTTTAACAAAAGTAGTGAAATTGATAAACTATTATAATTTGTTCATCATTTTATAAATGTCCATGTATATAGGTTAACTTTTCGTTGAGAATTTTACAAAACAGGGCAAGTTTATGAATGGTAGAGACAAGAAAGACAAACTAATATGAGGATTAAACCAAAAAAGTGTATAGCTGAAAGCACTAAATAAGCTCAAGGAGTGACCAGAATGACACTCGTGTAGACAGTAGGTGTGTTCTAATGGCTAAAATAATATTACTGTTAAGCCACCGGGTTTGTCTTTTTTTTCAGCCCAGGATATCTAATATCCAATACTCCGCCCCAACATGGTAGTTTGGCTGCTATATGAGGTAATGACATACACAAACCGTACTTGTTTTAGTATCAAAATTACGAAGCACTAGTTGTTAATTCACAGCAATATTGAGCACTGTTGCGACTTTACTAGACCCATCTCTATAACAGTTTAGAAGCATTGTTTAATCATCCTCAGTTTTCTGGCGATAAAGAAACTTTAGTGTTTCCTCAATTTTTCTAAAGAAATTTGCCATTTACTTTACTTACCTTTCTTGTTTGTCATTAAAAAACTATTTTGTAATCCGTTTTTTTATCTTTTTACAGGTAAGCAAAACTCAAATATCAATGGATTATATTAGTAAGTAGCAATAAGTTTTGTGCAGCACTTATACTTTTCTATTAATATAAACTATACGTTACAATGTACATGATGTAAATTTAAATAATAAGATTAGCAAACCGAATCTATTTCGCATGCTCCTTTAATTCAGTACTAAAGTACTAAAAAAAGTTTAACATCCTGTAATTAGTAGAGATCAAGCTCTGCTTTTATAATTGCAACTTTTCTACATTTTCATATGTCGGATAACTAGTAAAGCTAGTTGTCTCTAAATAAATTTAAATTGCATTACTTTTAATTAATTAATTATACTCACTGTTACAATGTCCAAATGTGAAGTGCCTTTAAGTTCTGCCACCAATTCTTACTACAACTCCATCTGGGATGTTATGTTATACATTGTTATTAATATCTTGTCATGTTGCTGTAGGTATATTCCTGACACTTGATCTTTCTTCTACGTCCTGTACAACCCTCTTATATTCCGCCTCAGCAGCTTGACTCTAGAGGTACTACCTTCAAATTCTACTGAACAGGATCAAACAGAATGTCACATTGAAATAAATTTTAACATGACTTCCAAAACTAGGAATTGCGGGATAACTGCAATGATATGGAACCTCCGTGTACTAGTTTCTCCGAAAGTTCTGGATGTCGAACATTACATGTCTCGTCAACAATCCATCCTAGTTGAGTCTCACGAACCACAGTCCACTACTTCGAACCAATCTAGTGTTAATGAACATGATGCTTAGGAGTTCCAGTTAAACTCTATTTGATTAAACGAGTTTCAATGGATTGATTCATGATTTGAATTTGCTAACACAGCAGTTAGAACTCTAAGGATCTTGTTACAAGAGATACAATTAGCTACGGCATGAAACAAATGTCATTTTTGAAATCATAATTAATATTTATTGCATCGCCTTAATATTTATTATGTTGCTCTTGTTGCCTTAATGATGTAAGTATTCTGATCCGGAATTTTAAAATTCTTAGATGCGTTTATCTATTTAGAATTTTAAGAGTTTGAAAGCAAAACAGTAAGATACTTCAATCTGTTCTCTAACTCATGATGCTAATATGAACTTATGAATGTATAAAAATATTATTTAAAAAATCGTATACAGTACATACTTTTTTATATTTGCCACAACATAAATATCATTGCCCCATTACGGGGACTGCAGTAAGGCTATACAAAATTCTGCTGCTTTTCATGTAATTGGGACACTAAAGATAAAGTAAAGCAGGATTATAAGAAAATGACCCGCACCGTCCGACTTTCATCCCTGAAAAAAAAAATTATACAATTTTTATCACTATCAACCTTATGATGTATTTCTTCAACCACTGCATATTAAATTAAATTTCTAAAATAATGATGCGAAAATTATAGGAAGGAGTTTGTGAGACCTCAGATAAATGAATTAATTAAAGTGCAATAAATGAAAGAAGAAGTAACACGATTGCATAATCTAGAGGGCTAACCAGAAGCTAAATATTTCACAGTCATAGATTTGTTATGTACTGGGTGTTGCCAATTTTTTTTTCTTCGGTCTCACTTATATATATATATATGCATATTCGTTTTTAAAATAAATTTGCCTTTTCAGATATTATATATTCATACCCGGGTACTAAATGTATTGGGTTGTTTCCGGGCAGTGAACAGCGTAGTTCATAACTGACCCCATCCTGGATAGATCTGTCCTCATCTGGTCGGTTCACATAGTTCTCGTATCTGTATGCTGAGGCTTCTGGTTACTCAGATATTTAAAACTACAGAGCCGGTGTTCTTAGCGCTTGGGCGTTGATTAATCCTTTCCGGTTGTTTTGTTATATAGCTGATCGGATCGGTACAGTGTTCAATACAATTTTTCATGAATTTCCATAATTTCTGGGTTATTGCGAACGTTTAGACTGTGATGTCTTTTCATGATCTCAGTTGCCTGTCCTACCAGTCTCGATTTCGGGTGTTCTATATTTGCCAATACTTTTGTTCTTCTGTTAATTTGCCTCACATAGATCTTGTAGCACATGGAATATTCATACACTTCTTATTGTTCGAAAGGGATCCTTGTCTTCGGATCCCTCGGTTTTTATTTCGGGGTTTTTTTACAGTTCTGTAAATCCATTTTGTTTTAAAGCTGTTTCTAAACTGTCCTTTTCCTGCTTGATGTTATCCTGGTGAGTTGGTACTGTAATCTAGTTACTGAAGACTTAACAAGGGCTTGTAGTTGGGCCATGTGGTTTTATTTCTTAATGTGTTTGTCACTGACTTTATTCTTATTGTAAAGTTATTAAAAATCTGTTAATTATATTGAATTGAACTTTCTATCGCTGGTGAACAAATTCTTCGTAGTAAAAATATTTATAGCTTTTTATTTCGGTTTGCCATAAAGCGCTTTTTTAAATTTTTCATTTCGATGAAGAAAACACTATTTACTGTCGTTCTATGGGAGGCATATGTTTAACTTCCAAAATTAGCCATTTTTTCTAATTTCGATAATCCTGATCAGGACATTACAATAGAGTTATCAAATTATTGTATTGTCACCGGTCCTTAATTTTCAATTTAATCGGACCTCTTGAAGTCGGTGGTAATTACGGTGAAAGAATCCGCTATATTGAGAGAAATTAGTATTTTTTTATCCTGGTGATCCCAGTTAGGGCATTAGGGCAAAGTTATCAAATTGTATTGCCATCGGTCCTTAATACTTATACGAATTATCAAATTGTTCAGACTTCTTTAAGTCGGTAATAATTACGTTGAAATGTTCCATTATATTAATAGAGGCATGCGTACATACATACATATAAGTCAAGCTAATAAAAACCTTTTACAAAAAGTAAGATATTTCTTGAATCGTCTTGTAAATATTGAACAATAAGTAACATTATTTGCCAGAAATTTTTGTGGGAATTGTAATCTTCGGTGGAAAATCGTTGAACCTAAAAAAGAATTCCATGTGCTGGAAATGTATAGTGAAAATGAAAATGGAAAGTTCGTACATACTCCTAATATTCGTATATTAGCTAGCCTTCCAAGTATAGCTTATTCGTTTCACAGGTACGTCAATTCTATTCATAATTTTAGCAAAGTCATCGCGAATTCAGAATTTGATGGATTGCGCTCGCACAACAGTTGTGTCAATAACAGTATGCCTTTAAGAATTAAGACTTAATACTAAACCTTCGACTAATTAGACAGAATGTCGACAAGTTGGTTTTCAGCTATTTGAACTTGACTGGAACGTGAATTATTAACCCCGGTGTGCAAAACCTTTTTCCCGAAGCTTACGTATATTTACGTGGATTGCTGAAAGTAGGTTGGGTGAAAATCGGGATATTACGTTTCTCGTTAACGAAATGTAGGATGGAATGGACTATTAGTGAGGTTCGCTCGGGATTACACCTGCTTCTCACTTATCTCAACATATAAAATTATTATTTTTTACCTTAAGCTTGTAAATATAAATTTCGAGATAAACGGGCGAAATATTTTCTTATTAAAAAGGCTATTTTTTTGTCTTTAGTTAATTAGAATTCTGATTTCTTTTAGTCAAACACCAAGTAATATATGATAATGACAGCTTCGCTATTGAAACGTGCGTTGAGTGAAAAATAGAATAAAGGTTTGGTGTTAGAGTACAAAACTTTGTGTTTATATATCTGTAACACGCCAAAAGTTCCACAGTTTTCCCATTACCAAATAATATGTTCAAAAAAAAAAAGCAATGAAAGAAGGTGGTAGGCAGGTGGATTGATCTACAGAAGCTATACTTGTACTAAATATGTAGATAAACTATACAGTGAGGACGCGTGGGTTGAAACAAATTCATTTAAAATTCGGGTGTTGTTTTTTTTTGAAAAACGCTCGGACACGTCGATTTTTTTTTTGAACTGCGGTTTTTGTGATGAAAAACTCATCATACAGGGTGGGTGAAAAATAAATTGCAACCATCAACTTCATTTTGTCAAATGGAAACATTTCTTTGGTATTATATTTTTGAATTCTGCATTGAATTCTAAGTATTTTTCATGTACCTATACCGAAAATGAACAGAAAAAAAAAATACTTTCTTTCTAAAGTTAAGAAAACAACGGTAAAAATAAGGTGGTTGTTGGTTTGAACCTATTTATTTTGCGTCTGGTTTTTATGATTGTTGGAGGTATTTTAGTCGCATAAATGGAAACGCTTTTTTTAATGCTGGAGTTTTTAACACTTGTTTATTTCCATAGTAACTGTACTATAACTTTACTTCAAATAAGTAGTTGTCAAGTGCAGTTGCAAAGTTTTAAAGTATGGCGCGTTTAACTGAAAAACAGCGAATAGAAATTTTGACGATGGAAGGATTTGACAACAGAACTCGAACACAAGTTGAAGTTTGCGAATTGTTTAATATGAAGTACCGGGAGCGGCATATGAAATCGAAAGTCTACTTCAATAACCCGGAAAATATCCAAGAATTAAAGAATAGAATTAGGGCCGAAATACAACGAATCCTGCCACAAACGCTAAATGAAGTGTTACGAGAATTTGAAAACCGTCTTAGGTATTGTCAGGAAGTTAATGGTCAACAATTTGAACATTTAGTTTAATATGTTGTTTTGTTTTCTTCAATTTTGAAATAAATGAATTTTTTTTAATAACTGTTAATTTTCGGTATAGGACATTGTGCATGAAAAATACTTAGAATTCAATGCAGGATTCAAAAATAAAATAAAAAAAACAAATGTTTCCATTTGAAAACATGAAGTTGATGGTCGCAGTTTATTTTTGGCCCACCCTGTATAAATGAGTTTATGATCACAAAAACCGCAGTCCAAGAAAAAAATAGACGTGTCCGAGCGTTTTTCCAAAATACCAACACCTGCATTTTAAACGAATTTGTTCCAACCCACTGTATATATATAAACCCACAAAGTAGTTTTTTTTACCAATTAAATTGGTGGTAATGGATTAGTGAGATACTATTTTACGTCAAGCTTTACATCAATATCTAAGGAATCTGTATATTCCAAAACTTGTAAACCTTTTAGTGTTTAAAACAGATCAAGTTTTCAATGGCAATGAAGTAAAATAAAAAGAAAATGTTTAAATTTTCCGTAAGGCTAGTGACAACATATTGTTATAATCAATATGAACTGATATTATTAATAGAATTGATTCCGATTTAATATATAAAGGGAACATTAAAAAATTTGAAGATCATATAAAAATAATAATGCTCCTTTCAAATTGAAAGAATTGAATTTGCAAGAGTTATCTTCAGAATTTTATCATTATCAATATGAACTGATATAATTAATAGAATTTACTGCTATTTGATATATGGAGGGTAGCATTAAAAAAATCCGTAGATCACATAAAAATAATAAAACTCCTTTCAAATTTAAAGAATTTGAAAGAGTTACCTTCAGAATTTTTATCGCACCCATAGGTACGACTTTGTTATAATGCATTCGCCTAAAATGCGATCATAGGCTATTGATGTTTCGAAGATCCCATTTATTTATTTATTTAGGAATTTAGGACAGCAAACAGGCCGTAGGTCCAATACAGCATCCACAGCTTACTAATGAAGTTCATAGTATTCTTCCAAAATGTGGTGTTATTCCCCAGAATTCATACAATATAGATCTTTAGCTTTACGAGTTGTTAACAAATTCTATTGGTAAGATTGAATTTTCCTTCCGATAATAATGGGAATGAAAATTCAAGGGAGAGAAAACCATATATGGTGAGAACATACTTTTTTTTCTCTTTTTTTTTAGTTTGCTGCCTAACGCAATAGAGAGAGTGGCACTATTATGATTGTTGTATTAACATTTTTGACTAACCTTTTTACCTTTTCACAAAGTTTATTATTTATAATTTCATATAAGAATTCTTTATTATAATGCTTGTGATCATATTGTGTGTGACGCCCTATCTTGTAATTACTAAGATAGAAATGACACGAAAAACTTCGCAGATTAACTGAAACCTTTCAGATCAATTATAGTAATATCATTTCGAGATTTTAAGTTCCATTGAATATAAGTGCATATATTGTTCGTAGTCGAGAACCTTCAACAGTTGCTCTTCCCTCAGCTGACTGAAATCTCGAGTAATTATTTAATTACGACATATGAGACAAATTGTAAAAATTATGGTATTTACATTTAAAAACACTCTCACAAGGCATAAAAAATGAGTAAGTACTTACCAAGATGTAAACAACAATAGATGTGGCAATGGAGAACAGACAACTACAATAGAATCATATCAAGGGTAGGCAAAACTGGCGCATTGGATTTGGGAATAGAACGATAAACAACAACATAAAATAAAAAATGTAAACATTAAAAGGTGCTCATTCTGTACAAATTAATTACCTACCTATCTACTATATTTTTGAAGTCGGTGCCAAGCAACAATCAAATTTGATGATGTAGTAAATAAAAACGCAATGCAGGATTTTAGAGTTGCTTGGCACTGACTTCAAAAATATACTAGATAGGTAGGTAATTAATTAATTTGTTTGTTGAGAATGAGCAACCTTTTAATTTTTTATTTTGTGTGCAGGTACCTAACAACATTGGATGTGTTATTTATTGTCTGGGGTTGTATTTTGTTATAATTATTTTCAACTTTTTAGTTCTTTTTGAACTCGGTTAATTTTTTAAAATTCTTTTTAACTTTTAGTTCCTATTTCAAATCCGTTAATTTTTAATCTTCTAAATATTATGGAAAAAAATATGTTCCCAATTAGCAGATTAATATTTATAACAACAAAATTCCCCTGTATATAGGTATGTCGTAGTCATTGTTACGACCACCAACAACTATCAATACTTTGTGACATTTTGTGAAAGTTGTAAACAATTATTTAATTGTCAATTTGAGTGAAAAATAAGTGTTATTGTTGATATATTAACGCCCTCGTGGGTACGCCCTCGAAACGCGCTGCTCAAATGAAACTGCGCCGCTTAAAGAAAACTAGTGCCGAACGAGAAAATCGTTTGAGTAAAAATCGGCTAAGAAAATCGATGCATATTTCAATAGAGCAGCGTGCTAACAGACTTTCACAAATGAGAGTATACGCAAATTTTACCCAGCTCAACGAAAGTTCAGAAAATCGAGCCAAACGACTCCGTTCGATTCAAGACCGATTATCAAACGAAACCAAACAACAGCGATCTCTTAGTGGGGGACTTATTCATAAGCGTATATCAAATGAAACTGAAGAGCAACGATCTCATCGACTGAGTTTGATACAAGAACGTTTAATAAATGAAACCAAAGAGCAACGTTTCCACCATCTGAACTTAATACAGAAGCGTTAATTAAATGAAACTGAAGAGCAACGTTCTCACCGACTGAGCTTAATACAGGAGCGTTAATTAAATGAAACTGAAGAGCAACGTTCTCACTGACTGAGCTTAATACAGGAGCGTTTATTAAATGAAACTGAAGAGCAACGTTCTCACCGACTGAGAATACAGAACCGTTTATTAAATGAAACTGAAGAGCAACGTTCTCACCGACTGAGAATACAGAAGCGTGTATTAAATAAAACTGAAGAGCAACGTTCTCACCGACTGAGCTTAATACAGTAGCGTTTATTAAATGTAACTGAAGAGCAACGTTCTCACCGACTGAGCGTAATACAGAAGCGTTTATTAGATGAAAATGAAGAGTAACGTTTCACCGACTGACCCTAATACAGGAGCGTTAATAAAGAGGTCTTTAACGATGTTCTTTAGGTAGTTCTTAGTTGGAATTACTTGGGTGTCGTCATTTATATGTCTTCCTTGGAGGGCCTTCTCTTTCCATTTCAGCAGTTTCTGATCTGTGGTCTGGTGGCGTAATTGTACATGTTGTTGTGTCAGCCGCAGTGGTGTTGAGTCATCAACCTGACACATGACTCTGTGTAGAACAGACAGTTCTGAGAGTTTCTGGAAATGACTACGCAAAATAGAAATTTGTTGATCTAATAGTTTGCTTAGATCTGTCAATCATTTTCCTCCTTCATACCGTGGCAAAGTTGTACGTTCGACAGAGCTCTTTGGATGGTGATTTTGAGCTTTTGTTAGTAAAACTCGAACTTTTCGTTGTAATTCAATTCAGTCTTGCACCAATTAACTATACCGAAAGAGTAACTAAGCACTGAATATGCATAGGTGTTAAAATTACTGTTTAGGTTGGTTTTCAACAGTCGTCTTACCCTTCTATAAAACTCTGCTGTTAGGTCCTTTTTCATAGTCATGTGATCAATACGTTGAGCCTGCTTTATTCCAAGGTATTTATAAGTATGACCTTCCCCCATAGATTCAATTAAAGTGCCATCTCCCATTTCGAAGTGCCCCTGCTGTATTTTGCCTTTAACTATATTAATAATTCGGCATTTGTCTAGGCCAAATTTCATATGGATGTCACTAGAGAACCCTTCTACTATTTTAAGCATGCATGCAGCTGTTGTTTCGGAGCTGCCATCAACTTTAAGTCGTCCATGTATAACAAATGGTTTATCTTTAATGCTTCTACGTTGTTGTGTTTGAGACTGAACCCAAAATTAGTCGAGTTCAGTTTGTTTGAGAGAGGATTCATGGCAAGGCAGAACCATAGCGGGCTAAGAATGTCTCCCTGGAATATACCTCTTCTGATTGGAATGAGGTCATTTGTATCGAACAGTTGGCTTCATTCAGTTAGATTTTAGTTTGTCAGGTGGACATAGCATATTCTAAAAAGTTAATAATACAATTATTCACTTTATAGAGTTTCAGCACCTTAATGAGCCAATCATGTGGAACTGAATCAAAGGCCTTTTTGTAGTCCACATATTCAATGTAGAGATTTTGTCGTTTGGCGTGGGCTTGATTGCAGACAACGGAATCAATTATCAGTTGTTCTTTGCAACCCATCGAATTTTTCCCGCATCCCTTTTGTTGTTCAGTAATTGATGTTCAGCTCACAATTTTTGAAAATGCGATGATTAATGCACGATGTTATGAGTTTGTATAAGGTTGGAAGGCAAGTGATTGGTCAGTACTTTGCTGGGTCCTGTGCACATAGGTTGTCCTTTGGTAAGAGGTATGTAGCACCATGCGTAAGGAAAAAATGCATCTTGTGTGGGTGAAGGGCTTTTAGTGTTTCGTGGGTTGCGTACAGTTTCTTTATCCAGTAATTTTGTACACCATCTGGTCCTGGTGCTTTCCAGTTATGGAAGTGCTTCATTATGTTGGATGTGTTTTCCGTTGTAAATGGTTGGTGTTGCATGGTCTCACAGTTCTGAGATGCAGCCTCTACCTCATTAATCCAGCTGGCTCTATTAAACAAGACAATAATCGTTCAAATTGATGCATAACAGGAGAAGAAATCAGGTAACATACATACAAAACAAACGCGCAGAATTGATAACATCTTCTTTTTTGAAAGTCATTTAAAAATAGCCATATTTACCTGTGATTCTTTCTCCTTCGCGCTGATATTCTCATTTTTTTCTATATCAATTTTGAAAAATGAACCAAAATAAATTTTCAATCTTTTCTCAACCCAATGTAATTGGAATTTCTTAGCTTTTAAGTAAAAATACAAAATTAATGATTCAGATTTAAATTGAACAAAAAACGAATGTTTCTCTCAGCATAATAATGATATATTAGAATCAATAATTCTAATATATCATTATCAATACTTGTTAAATCTAAAATTTATTCAACTCTATCGAAACGCTAATTCTACAATAGAATTAGGGCCAATCACAAATCTAAATCTGCATACCTTTAATTTAATTTTTCAATATATTTACCACTACTAGTATTAATATTTTTTTTAAATCCGCCTTCCTTCTAGACTGACTGACTTACAATTTCTCTACTATTCAAAAAGATCACCTGACTCTAACCATATAATTTTACTTTAATGACTACTTCCACTTCTTTTTCTTTCGGATTATACTTTTCATGAAAGTCTTCTAACTTCAAATTCTGTCAGTTACTGTTTTATTCAATTTTAAGGATACTTTTATCATCGAAGTTGTAAAATTTCGAAATGGATTCTCCAAAATTTTAATTACTGTAAATCTTCTTATTAATGCTTTATTTTAGATACGTGACCATGCATCTCTAATACATTTTAGCCTGATTCCTTTTCTATAATTGAGAAATTTTGGCTTTTAACATTTTGACATTGCCATCATTTCCATTTTTGACTTTTCCTTCTTACTTGTACAAATTATAAAATTGCCTTTTCTTGACTGGTATCTGCTTATAATTGTTTTTTATAGTCATTTCAACTGAATACTAAAATCTCATAAACTTCTGTTTGACGTGTCTTGAAATATTTGACAACTCAAGAGCTATTGTTCAACATTTCAGTGTTTTTTTTTTTCATGGAAAATTTTGCGTAAACTAGTATTGTGAAGTATTTAAGTCTCTAAAGTTTACTAATGAAGAATCAAACATTTGTTATTAAAGGAGAATCCAATATTGAATTTTGTGACAAATGCTTGATGTTTCATAATTTAAGAAGTATGTCTGATTTCACAATATTCTTTCTATTTGTTTCATAAACATGCTAATATAGTTATATAATCAATATTCGTAACTATGCTTTTATAATTTAATTTGAAACTCAATTTCCAATTATATAGAGAGTTTATACAGGAGTGCAACAGTAGAAAATTTCAGTATTGCAAGGGATAGCAGTAACTTTAGTTTTCGGACAAAGAAAATAGGTTGTTGGATAATCGTTATTATATGACATTCTGTCATAAATAATGACGTAGTTAGTTCTTTCTGGGGATTCACAAATTCGGTGTAATTCACATGAAACATCACTATTTCGCATAAAAACTATTCATGCGTCTAAAAAAGCGCGTTTACACTAGACATACTTCTATTGTATTAAGTCTGTCCAACTCGGCCGTTCAGACAATTGTTAGGCCAATAGCCAGTCGGAATAATGCATGCATGTTGGTACATATTTTTGTAAATTTAATCATAACAATCATATAGCGAAAGAGGCAGCACTGCAAACGACGAAATCATTGACTGACTAAAAAAAGATTCGAAGTGATACCGGTTTTGAAATATAATGGCCCGAGCTAATACTGGTAAGTCTGAACTAATCGTCGAACTTTCGTCGATCTTTTCTGAAGTCAGCAAGGATATCTAGACAAACTAAACTCTGCCCTGTGTAAACATACAGTAAGAGCCAGCGGGTGGAAGACTTACGTTAATTCAACGAACCCAAGATTTTCTTCGTTAATTCTCTCATGCTTGCTGAACATAAAATCGAGGCTCACTAAGCTCGGCGGCGGATTCTACAGATTTGTTGAAGTATAGAAATTTGACCATGTTTTTTACAATATATTTTCACGGACAATGAACGTCATCTCTGACACGACATACGTATGTATAATATTACCGCAACTCACTCTCGTCATAGTTCAAGTTCTCTTTCTCTAGCTGTTATTTGCGTATATTTCTTACTGTCATTTTAATCTCTTAGAGTTTATACTTCTGGAAGTACCCTGCAATGCACAAATGTAATGACAAGACTAGAAAGGGAGGGCAATAAAGAGAGCAACAGGCTATTTCACACAATTAGGAGTTGCTTCATTCCACTAGGTGACATAGCAAGTTGCTATCTTTATTGCCCTCTCTTTCTAATTTTGCCACAATATTAGTGCATTACAGAGTACCTCCAGCAGTATATGATCTAAGTTTTAATCTTCACAATGAAACATAAAATATAGGTATATGGTAGAGATCAATAATACTCGAATAGACGCGAATAACTCTCAAATCCCAGTTACTTAACTTTAACTGCGAAGCGCAAGGCTTAGTCTTGTGCTTGCTCAAATCTTACAGAAGCAGTCTTGGACTTGGTCTTGCGAAATGCAAGAACAAGATCAAGACTCGAAAACCAAGGCCGATTTTGGGGAACACTATATAATTACAACGAATTTTGCACAAACTATATTAGGTAAGCACTTGATAGCCAATTCCCTTCCCATCCCATATTTTGATCCATTTTGCACATCTAAGATCATCCGTGAGAAATAGATAGACCCAATATTCAATTTTATCCGGTTGATACAACTATTTAGCTCACAACATGGCTTTTTAATCCCCCCCCCTAAATTTCACGTATGCAATGCATACATACTTTTACTGTTTCATATATCGAATGTTTTCTAGGGTAAAATTTGCTATTACTTTTTTTTCAAATTATCCAATTGGAAAAAAAGCCCTAGACAACATTTATTACACAGTTCCTCACTTTTTTGTCCCAGAAAAGTTTTCTTTGTTTATTTCAAATTGAGCCCTAAATACATTCCAATTCAGTGCAAAAGTGTCAGTTGGGCCCACAATGGTTGAGGAGAATGCTAATTCTTTTAGTGCCTTAATCACCATCGAAACTAAATCTCTCTTGTATCCCCGAATTACTCCCGCCTTTTAGGTAACCCAACGAAAACTATATTGGACTTATAAATATAAATAAACACTAAAATACGAAAGTAAGAGTATCAGTGCACGGCACCATTTGAGAAATTTCTTGCCTGCCCTGTTTATGGCGATTTTTTACACATATACCTAGAAAAATTGAAACAGTACTATTTAGAATGATTAAAATATGAGGAAGTGCGTTCCGCTTTTGTTAATTAACCGTTTTACGCCTATTTCGAGAAAAACTCGTTAATACTTCAAACATTTGAAAATTAAAATTTGGAAGTTTAGAACTGGATTTACTATTGAATTTACCCCTTTGTTGTCAACTTTCATTAAGGTATCAATAAGCCCTTAAAATTGTATGTTTTATAACAGTCTGAAAATTTATCAAAATCTTAATCACCACAGCTTGGAAACAGCAAGACTTCCTGTATAACCCGTTTAAGATTGTCAGTCACACTGTACATTTAGAGAAGCTTCTCGAAAAACTCGCTCTGAACCATGCTAGCCATTTTACTCTATTATTGAAGCTCCTAACAAAATACTTGTTATCAAAAGAAAGAAAGAACAACCTTTGTTCCTTTAATAATATATATAAAGCTTGATTGTCTTTGGGCTCAGATTGTTGTGCAACCTGATTATGTTATCTTTGCTAGATATTTTTTTGGGTTTATCCTTTATCAAGATTTAGTTCTCTCGTGCGCAGGGAGTTAACACATTTGTCTGTTTCA
Organism: Octodonta nipae; assembly: GCA_034190945.1. Classification (NCBI taxonomy): domain Eukaryota; kingdom Metazoa; phylum Arthropoda; class Insecta; order Coleoptera; family Chrysomelidae; genus Octodonta; species Octodonta nipae. The sequence goes on from CM067216.1 coordinate 176,513,561, forward strand.
CCGAACATTCATTTCTCCCCTGAGCTTCGAAGGCTGGATATAGCGTAGACGTTATTCATATTTTGTTTTATAATAGAGTGCACACATGCTCTCACCGCTATGGAAATATTAAAGTTGGTCTCCTGGACAAACGAAACTGGCACCAAATGTAATTTAATACATTTTTAGGGTATTTGAAATACTTTTTATGTTTATTCATTACCTTAAGTGATACAAATTCAGAAAATATTTATTAAGTGAAATTTTATTTTCATAAAAACTTTAATAAAACAAGCTCACATAATTTTCAAATTTTAGCTCGCGATCATAAAAAACTTCAAAAGCCGCGTTTTTGGTCTTTATATTGTTAAGCAATTGTCTATACGTCATCAGTGGGGACATACAAACAAACCGTGTTTTAATTTTTTAACATAACTATAACTTTTTTCTACATTTTAGTTAAATGTTCGATCACATGCTTTGTTCCTAACTACTTTATAGTCCATAACGTAATAGGTTGTCAGCTGGAGACAAATATTAGTCTACCATGTTCACTTCTGCATCGAAGGGGGTTGAAAAGTCGGTTATTGTTGAATACAATGAGGCTAAATTTGTCAGAGAACCGCATAGCTAACATAGGAAAAACTCGTTTTCTATTCTCCGAAAAATAGTTGTTTTGGTCTGATTTTCCCGTCTCTGACATGCTGACGAAATGAATTTTTTGACGCAACCAAACATCATAATACGGTTGAGATAAGGACGTAATCTTGTAAGAAAACATACCGATATGACTACGATTTTCTCGCTTCTGCCAAACAGAAGAATAAAAGTTTGGAGAGAACTTCAAAAAAAAATGATATAAGGTTTGCGAATGCCCAAGTGAGATTAAAGATCGGAAAATATTGTGGAAACTTGAACGACTCCTGTGCTTCATCTTACTTACTGGATATCACAATTTTCACTATTCCTCATGCCAGAAGCAAGTGTTCATATTGTTACGTTCCATTTAAGAAAACGTCCTTATCTTAACCCTTTGGTCACATGCCTATAGTATCAAGTCAGCATGGCGGAAACGAGATAATCGGTTCAAAACATTTTTTTTCTTGGAAAACCTGTAATAGCCACGCGGTTCTCTCGCAAATTTCGTCTCATTTTATAACAATGACACACTTTTCAACCCCCTGCGAGGCAGAAGCGAGAATATGGTGGACCAAAATCTGTTACCAGCCGACAGTCTATAAATGTTGTCACTTTTTTTCATACCGTTAGTAGACCAAAAACTATTCAATTGTATATAATCGCGCAACCTCGGGAAACAAAGATAAATGGTTACACGGTCAATTTTTATGTTCTAAGGTTACACGTACATGTATAACACGATGTTTGTGAATTCGCCAAAAGGATAATTATAACTGACAACATTAAAACTTCAGATTTCCTCCAATCGCAATGAACCTTAACATTAGCACAGTTCTTTATTTCACCGATAAACAGTCTCTTATTATTCAGATTACACACAGCAAATTTAAATTGACCCAACGTTGTTGTTTACTCCCAACACAATAGCCTTTTTTACTTAATATGTGTATTTAAGGGTGCTACTTTTTCAATTTCGTTGAAATGAGCACTTTCCAACTGTCAATTTTATTGGTTCGTCGCGAATAATTTCAACCAAACGGTCTCGCTGTTTGGGGGGAGTTCATTATAAGAATGATGTATATAGAGAAAGACATAAATTTGTCAAGTGAACTGCAGAACCATCTACTTTTGATAGTGGTAGTAACATAAGAAAAAGCGACCACGAATTTAAACAGCAATGAAAGACTCTAATCAAGCAGCAAAACACTTTTTGATTGGCAACCAGTAGTAATACTGGGAAAACTGTGGAATTCTTGGTGTGTCACACACATATAAACACAAAGTTTTATACCCTAACACCAAACCATCTTTTTTCACTTTCAACAGACCTGTCATCATCAAGGGTAAACCAAAACTGAGTTTTGATTTACTACAAGGAGTAAACCAAAATTGAGTTTTGATTTACTTCTTGATGATGACAGGTTCCCTGTTGAAACGTGCGTTATGTAAAAAAAGAAAGGTTTGGTGTTAGGGTAAAAAACTTTATGTTTATAAACCAGTACTAATGAAAAACCATAATGAGTAAGTTATCAAGTTAATTTTTGGTTTGCTAAATCGAGTTACCCACACACATTCTTGCTAAAAATCTTCTTTGGCCAGCAGCTGTTGATGTGATTCGTCTAATGGTTCATCTAAAAGAGGTTGCAGTTGTTAAAAGAAATCTTTTCATGATTTCTTTGGTAAACAACATGTTTGTTCATACAGACCAGTTGCTGATAATTCCAACGGTTTGCAAAATTCTATGTCAATCAGCGAGATCGATAGTTAACTGTACGAACGCTCCATTGGTGTAGAATTTTTCAAACCGTTGGAATCTTTCGCAACTGGCTACTATAAACAAGCCTTATACCACCCAAACTTTCAAAGACCTATTTACCAAAGAAATCGTAGAAAGAAATCAGAAAATGCCACGAATACATTTTAAAAACAGTTAAAAGAAATACTACTGTCAGATAATACTATCCTGAGAAGAGTAAGTTTTAGATATTCTTAATAAATGAACGTTCTTTTTTTAAATGGACGAATCAAGTCATATATCTAAGTGTGTTTATTACTTTTCTAAGATATGATTTTTTTATCAGAAGCTGTCCAAATGGACTTTCATGTCACAAAGTTTGTAAATTATGTAAATGTCACTCTGGTTAGGAGAAAACACTTTATTGGATACATCTCTAAGCCCTATTAGTATCAACTGCAACCATCGAGAGGATGTCTTTTTCTGCCACAGTAATCTGTACTTCTTCTTTTAATTGGCAATTCTCTAAAAGACGAAAGAGTCTCAATACCATCGAGTAGGTAGCAACACACTTTTTTTTTAACTTTATCATGTCCCCTTATTTAATAGATTATAGATTCGTGCTCCTTACTCTTTTCTATTGCAGATATTTGTCTTTCGCTATGAAAAATTATTGAAGTAATCTTATTTGGTTCCTATATCTAAGAATGTGTTCTCACGGCCGGGCGACCTGGACAGACCGCCACCAATGTTGATTCGTAATCATTTTTAAGAGAAATCCTGATGGTGTTTTTATGAATTGATATATACATTGTGTTCTCTGAGCTACGCAAACATTTTGCCAGGAATGATATTATTGACCAATTTGTACCCTTGTTTGCTTTAGTTGTGGATTAATATAATTTATTGTGCTGTTTTTAGATTGATCCGCCATATCCACCTAAGGTCAGTAATTTCAAAGGTTTGACTTGATAGAAGGGGTAGATTATTTGGGATCATTCGCTGCTACAAAAATTTCAGAAATTGCCAAACCGAAAGTATTATAACAAAATTTAAAGAAATAAAGATTTGTAATGCCGGAAGAAAGCAAAGAAACAATAAATCTGTTCACACAGAGTTTTAAATGAATAAAACATTTAGCAGCTGTTAGATAGAACGCAGCATAAATTGATTCTTCAATAACTACCAATCTGCATTAATCTGATTTTTAACCATTGCATGTATTAATTTATGTATTTCTACTTTTTCAGGTGAGTAAAACGTTAAAGCTACGTGACTGGTGGAATGGTAAGCAATAGTATATTACGATGTTAGGCTGAAGCTGGTAGACAATGTAACTAGTTCGTCGAAATTTCCTTGGACTTCCATCGTCTTGAAATGATTGACCTTACAACGTTTCAATATCTTTGCATCTGCTACTGTCAACAGACCAATGTTTTGAAATTCCTATTATCTGTCGTATTATACCCTTAACCGGTCATGCGTCGCTAGTCATGTTCATTGGGTCTTATCTGGTCCAATCAGCGTCGTCGTACCTGGAGGTTGGTTGTCGGTGATGCGTGGCGGCAGTGGCCGAAAAGGGCTCTACAAATGTTTTTAATTTGGAAGCTGGGTTGGCTAATTATATTCTAATTCGAGATTATATATGTTGTCTCTATAGAATTTCTTTCTTGTCTGGTCCCAGTTGATATTATGGTGTTCGGTCCATGCGTCATTAGCCAGCCCAGACTTCATTAGCTCTGCTCATTGAGTAGCTTTGCGGTGTTCCTTAACTCTGGCATCTAGCAATCGCTTTGTTTCTCCAATGTAAAGATTGCCACATTCACCAGGTATGCTGTATACACAGTTATTAATTGTATACACAGTTGTTAGTTAGTGATAAACAATTTAATATACTTCTTCTGTACAAATCAATTACCTACCTGTATAGTATATTTTTGAAGTCGGTACCAAGCAAACCTAAAATGCTGCATTGCTTATATATCTACTGCTTCCTCAAAATTGATTATTACTTGGTACCCACTACAAAAATATATTAGTTAGTTAGATAATTCATTAGTAAAGAATAAGCACCAATGTAAACATTAATTACAATTATTACTTTGTGTGTATTGACCTACCTTACAACTGTTAATGTGTTATTTGTAGTATAATGTTTGGTTTTGTTAAGTATTTTCAACTTTATAGTTATTGTTTGAACACAGTTGATTTTTTTTTAAATTAAATTTGAAATACTTCACTATCACAACTATTACAGAAAACAATTGAGGAAAGAAAATTCCCATATGTAAGCAGAATACTCAAGGAGATTACAAAAAAATTTCTCGACATAACTATGTTGATTATTCCAACATAATTTTAAAGCAGGCACGCATAGCACAGTTTCATAAACAGAAAGTAAAAAGTTAATTATTGGAAAAAAATAATGACATTTCATTCATTGTATATATAGTTTTTACCAAAAATTTAAACACAACACAAAAGTTACAACCGGATTTTGCAAATTCTATTAATTATCTAAGAATGTACTAGTGTCAAAATGACAATATCTCCTATTTATAGACGATTCCACCAATATTATAAGTTTAATGAATGAAAATGTCTTCCTATTAGGATCTTTATCAAATTTTTGACATAACATCTTTATTGGAAAAATGAAGCCTTAAAGTTTTACTAAAGCATTAAATTGGTTCTTTTTTCACTAACAGAGGAAAAAAGAAGAGGTTACAAGTAATCAGCTAGCTTTTTTGTGAAAGTTCCTTTTGTTGAGAGTATATAAAGAGAATTTCGTGCTACGCTGTTTTAATGAATGACGTGGTAATTTATACACCCTTTAAACTTTTAAATTTTCCTCATTTATTATCATCAGCAAGGGCTTTTGTTACATTTTTATCAAACATAGCTAAAAATAGTACTATTAGCGTATAAATATACGTAAAAGCATTATATATTTATTATTATGGGCATTTTTCATTCTTAAATTATGAAATATAATAAACGAAATTGTAAATTTTGATTAATTAACTATAGTGTAATCGAAAAGCTGTGGAACCTTTGGTGTGTCACAAATGTAAAAACACAGTTTTGCACCCTAACACCAAACCTTTATTTTCAACACTCAACGCACGTTTCAACAACCCTAAGTTGTCATCTTCAGGAGTAAACCCAAACTAAATCTACATTACAATTTTCTCTAATTTATACCTACCACTAAACTATTACTTAAGTATTAGTACAAGGGGTAAATCCAAAGTACCTGAATTCTAATTGACAGACTTCAAAGATAAGGCAGATTTTATATAATGCAAATATGTAAATTAGGATAATCCTAAATTACCTACCTAGTTTTACCCTACATTATTAAGTACATTTTGAATACTTATTTTATGGATTCTTAGAAAGTAAACTATACAATGCACTGTATGGAATAGTACCCTTATCTGAATTCATTAGTTTATTATTTTTATAAATCATAATGCTTTCGTACGAAAGCCTATTCCTATTCCATACAGTTCATTGTATAATTTACTTTCTAAGAATCCATAAAATAAGTATTAAAAATGTCATTACTTAATAATGTAGGTAGGTAATTTAGGATTATCCTAATTTACATATTTGTATTATATAAAATCTGCCTTATCTTTGAAGTCTGTCAATTAGAATTCAGGTACTTTGGATTTACCCCTTGTACTAATACTTAAGTAATAGTTTAGTGGTAGGTATAAATTAGAGAAAATTGTAATGTAGATTTAGTTTGGGTTTACTCCTGAAGATGACAACTTAGAGTTGTTGAAACGTGCGTTGAGTGTTGAAAATAAAGGTTTGGTGTTAGGGTGCAAAACTGTGTTTTTACATTTACAACTATAGTGTGACGGGAATTCATCCCATGTTTCACGGAATCGGCATTCATCCGTTATTTCGTGGAAACCAAGAGGCAGATTTTCTGTCAACTCGAAGCCGGCGGCTGGCGCTATTGAAATTAACCGAATTTTCGAGAACCCATGAAGGAAATTTCCCGACGGCTCTTTGAACTTCTAGAGCCTTCTGAGAATAAATATATAAATACAGAGAGCCGACGAAAGGATTCTGTATGGTCGTCTAGTAAACAAACAACCGGTATTCAAGATAAATTGTAACTATAAAAGTAGTGGAAATATATTATATAAAGTACGACTGAGTGTTTTCAACTCTCAACTCAACTCTCAGAAATGTTACAATTTATAGTAAACCTTTTACAGATGTTTTTTGGAAACAAATTTGTGGCAAGAAATACAGACAACGGTCGTTTTATTATTTTTTTGTACAACATAAATGCCAAATTTCAACTGGTTTTTCAATAACAGGATGATCTGAGGCTTTTTCAATCCGAGTCTTAGATAGTAAACTGTATACATAATTAGGGATGCATTTTATTTGAGCTTTTCTGTCATTAAATTTTCCACTATGTCGAATGCGATAATAACATACATTCTTCTTCTTTGATCGTTTTTCAGGGATTGTTAGCTTCATGAATTATTTGGGATTTTTTCCAGCTATATCCAGCATCGTAAAAACTAGTTGTCACCTTCTAGTTATACTTTGCGTTCTGCACGAAGTAAAGAGTGGATATAAATCTCTTAATAACATCAGACATATTACATGACCGAGCGCGTGGCCGTACGCAATAGCGCAAATGCGAATATGTCTATTTCAAGACTCGCTAACTACAATAACACAATAGACAATTGACGAGCCAGTGCTGTATAATGTAGCCAGGGTAGCCATTGAGGATTATCTGAGATCAAACCCGAATAAACAGTGAAATTAATTTTTTATCAGTTAGAACGAAAATTTGCTGTACTCAGAGCCGCCGCGCGCCAACCAGAAGGTTAAATAAATTCAAGAACCCAGAGTGTAAAATAAAAACATTACAGTCGAATTGTCGTCTATAATAGGCCCATGACGATTTTCCATCGAAGTATGGTGGTTTCATTTTGTGTCTTATTCCTTCGAGGCCAATTTTCGGATCCACCACTTTCGGACTATTTTGGCTTTCGGTTTTTGGTGGAGTTTCTCCCCTTTGTATTGTGAACATATGTTTTTTTTATTTTGTTGATCTCACCCTCCATTATCTGTTTTAGCTCTTCTATTCGAGTCTCATTCTCGACTATTTTCTCTTCAAGCATTTCTGAATTTTTCTATAGTATGCTCTTCAAATATTCTTCTAAGGATTTATAATTTTCTAGTAACTGGACTTCTAAAGATTCTTTCAAATTTATAGTTTTTTAGTAATTTCTCTTCTAGGGTTTTAGAATGTTCTAGTAATTTGTCTTCTGGGGATTTAGAATTTTCTTGTCATGTTTCTAGGGTTTTACAATTTTCTAGTAATTTATCTTCTAAAGTATTAGAATATTTTAGCAATTGATCTTGTAAGGTTTCTTTAAAATTTTCTATTTGTTTTAATAGCATACTCATGTCCGCATTATCAGAAACTTCATACAAATAAGTATCGGGATTGTTACCTTCATTTATTATTGGATCTTATAGCCGTTGTATTAATTCACTCTACTAATTCCTAAATCCCTTTCCTCCAGTTCTTTTTTTAAATCCGTCACTTTCAATAGGTCCAAATTCACATCTTTAAACATTTTTAGTCTATTTATTTTCCAATTCTAAGTTCTACAAATACAAGGGACATCTGACACCACTGTAATGTTTTTATTTTAACTCTGGGTTCTTGGATTTATTTAAAAACAATCACACTGATTGTTTTTAAATAAATTCCACTAACTTGCCATAGTTTATTTCCACTAATATTTATAATTTATCTTGAACACCTGTTGTTTGTTTACTAGACCGCAACCGAGTAATGAATTCTTTCGTGGGCTCTCCATATTTATATATTTCTCTTCAGAAGGCTCTAGAAGGTCAAAGAGCCCTCGGAAAATACCTTCACGGCTTCTCGAAGATTCGAGGAATTTCTATAGCACCAGCCGCCGGCCTCGCCTCGCCAGGCAAACTACCTCTTGGAATCCACGAAATATAAGATGAATTCCTATTACAATAGGTAAATAGTTGTCTTAGAGAGATCTAGAAGTCTGATGTTTCATCCACTACAAATATACATACATTTTGTAATGAAGGTTGTATTTTCAAATAATTGTTTATAGCCTCCATAAATTGAAGGGTACGCTTTTAATATTAGACTAATGACTAATTAATATGTAATTTGAAAATGTGATTACTTTTACAAGAGATTTTGTTAATGGTAATGATTGTTATCTTCAGGTAAAAAAAATAACAATAAAGGGCAAAACATACTTTTTTCCATATATTGGTCATAAAAAACAAACAATATGTGACCAGTAGAATTATGTCCAAATAGAGAATTGCTAAATTAACTCCCATTAATAGAGAAAACGTTATTGCAAAAAACGAATAAACTGGCATTTTTAGATATTGTTATAATTTTAGATTTCTTTTAATCAACCAAAATATCTTTATAAGCGGTCAAAAGTATATAGTATAGTTTATAGTCAAAATCCGATTTAATTATTCCATCAGGAAGCTAATGCAAATATGGATTTTGAATGCTACATAAATAAAAATATTGAACAGGCAACGAACGTGGTAAAATTTATTTTGGATTGTAAGTAAGAGTAGAGAAAACAAAAATTATTCTGGAGGTATCGAGAAATGAAGAAAGGGTGTTTAGGGGTTGAAAATGAATTTTGCGGTTTTTGGATAAATATAACATTCTAGCGTAAACTATTCTATACAAAAGTTGTAGATATTAAAAGAATGAATTACTCTTCAGATTGTTTTTCAACATAACCACAACTTCTAAGTTTCACACAAAGCTTTGTGAAATTATACGTTTTTTCATAATAAACAAGCATGTTTTTTTTAAATTCTTCGAGATAATTACAATTCTCCCAAGAAATATAAAAATAACATATTTTTTCACATAAAAAATTCTTCATTTTGTTTGGATTTTAATGTTCTGCCCAGGCTCATTTTAGTCCTTTTACTCTCTAAATTAAGTTTTTGATTTATTTTACATTAAACGTTAAGCGGTTTAATTGAGGTACACCAACATACCTACGTTCTAATATTAAGTAATAAGTAAAATACCATTTTCACAAGAAATGGAGATAACAAAAATTAAAAGAACATTATATGAGAAACTATTAACATTAATTAAACATGATGATAAAACAGTGGTCTTAGTATTTCATTGCATAGATCAATCTCAAGCAATAAATCGAATTTGTTTTATTCAACTAATTGTTTTATACACGAATCTTTTACAAATATAATTGCATTTATTCATATTTTTTCCAGTTGTTCTTTAATATCCAGTTTAGCTGGTAAATGAAAAACAATAGCCAAAACATTATTAATTAATAAAAATTTATTACACTTGGCTAGTATTTTTTATGAAAAAAAGACAGATCAAAAAAACATGACGGAAATGGTTGTCAACTATTAACTATATTCACCAAAATAACAAAAAATCGGATGTGTCGTTGAATAAATTAATATTTGAATTGTACCAGCGAGCCATTAACAAATTGAGTTTCAAACTGGACAAATTATTACTAACTGAAGGAACAGCTGCACAGCACTCCTATAGAGTTTATTATCAACTACAAACTTAGCTTCGTTCTTCGACAATATAATGGCGCTGGAGTGAATAAAATCAACACCAGACTACAGATTTCCAGTTTTGCACTATATTCTATTCCATATTCCCGAAGAGGCAGAGCCCTCTCTCCAGTTCTGAGAGCCAACTTCAGGACGACTTACCAAGCCACCTGGATCGAAACCTCAAAAAATAGCTTAATAAACAGAATTAGAACGACCCATGGAATACGGAGTTTGTATCAATGGGGTAAAGTTGTCAACCCACAATGTGACAGTGAAGTTCCAGGGTAGACCATCCGGCACATAATTGTTGAAGAATGTCCTCTAAGGTGCTTCGATGTAAGTTTTAATGATGCAACGGAAAATGCTATAAACTACATTAGACATTTGTTTATGAACTTTGATTTGTTCTTCATTTATGAATGTTAATATAACATGTTGTGTTGTTGCCATACGCTATATAAATATCTATATATAAATAGGCAAAGACAAAATGATTAGGTACCATTTTCTCCTCTGTCTCTCAACCGATTTTCTTCATTTTTGTTTTGTTTAATAGCTACTGACGACCTTCAGTGCAGAATGCTAATATTAATTTATAATATTGGTTCATTCATTAAATAAAATATAATAAAAATTCATTATTAGGTCTGTAATGTCAACGCCAAACAACTGAATGTGCCGCCGCCGCCAGACTCAAAACATTGAGTAATTGTATATATAGAGGGACCAATGCTGTTATATACTTAGAGCATGTACTTCTGGAGGTGGCATGCAAGCGTTGTTATTGTTTAGTGGTAAAGTAATCGTTGTATATTATAATTATACAGGGCGTTTCCGGATATGTTAGAAATCATTTTTTTCGTGGGTGGCATATAAGCAGTTGCATATATAGGGTGTTTAAAATATAGAATAAAGTGCAATTATAACTAATAAAATAATAATATAGGGAAGCCCATTAGAGATTGAATTTACAGGGTTCTTGGAACAGAAGGTGCAGTAGAATTACAATTATACAGGGTGGTGCAAAAAATATTATACAGAGATGCATATACATTCTGGCGGAAATGGAAATGCAACATTTCGTAACCCATAAGCAGTTGTATATATAGGGAAGATGAAATATAGGATGAGAGGAATTATAGATATACAGGATGATGATAAAAAATGTTAGAAAAGGAAATGATTTTTAGAGTAGCCCACGAAGAGTTCTATATATATATATATATATATATATATATATATATATATATGATGATTGAAATATAGATCGGAGTAGAATTATAGTTACAGAACATAGTTAAAATTTTCATAAACAAAAAGAGTAAATACGGTGGCTCATAGGCAGTGGCATATACAGAATGATTTACCGGGTGGTTCAAAAATATTATGCGTGGTCCATGAGCAGTTGCATATACAGGGTGGAAATATATAATGAGATGGAATTATTATAATGAGGATTTTAATAAATGTTAGAGAATTGAGTGCAATTATAGCTATACAGGGAGGTTAGAAAAAATAAATTTGTAGGGTAGCCCATTAACGGTTGAATTGTTGTCATATTAAATTAAGAATTACGAATTTGAACACAAATAAAGTCCTACGAATTATATCTGAAAAAAACTAGAATTACGTTACTTATTTGTAGAAGCGAGATGTAAGACCGACATCTATGATTTTCGAGGAAACTATCACACAGAGGTTCCGAGTCTGGATCCGTTCCGTGTAATTGCTGTTCTCCCTAAAGTCCTAGGATAGAATATCACGATACAATTTTCAGGTTACTTAACCTGCCAGAGATATTGACACAATTGGTCGTATTTCGATCACTGGGCGACAGCTAGTATAACTAAATGTGCTGAAATTTATATTAAATGATATATAATTAATTTCAGAAACACGTTAAAAAGTATCTGTTGCAGCTGTGAAGCAAGTTATAATAAAAGATGTAGCTGCATAAAACATGACATAAAATGTGCCAATTTCTGCACTAATAGTCATGACAACTGCTCAAATAGAGATAAGAAACATTTGAAGGAGAAAATGATATTGAAGGTAGTATTGTTGAAGAGCCAACAACTTGTCCTAGTAATAATTTGAAGGGTCCGAAGTTGACGACTTCCAAGATCCTTCAAAAGTGAGTGATATTTGGCGATAAAAACTGCTTAATTATGTTTAAAATAGTGAACAGTACAATAGTTCTTAGTGTACAAATAGAAAATCAATAAATTGAATTTTTTTTTCCGAAAATACGTTTTTTTTCTGTTTTGTTCAACTTATGCGGTTTATTCTCAAAACAAACCATTTAAAAGATTCCAACGGTTAAAATGTGCCCGGGTAGAGTATGAAAAGCGAAAAAAAAATGTATTTGAGGTGTTGTGAATAAAGCTTAAAATATTTGTTTTCATATTTCAAAAAAATTGTGCTTATTTAGTATGAAAAATAGGTATGCCTTTCACAAAGTTACGGCAAATAGAATTATTATTGCCTGACAAAAATATAAAAACAAAAAAAATAGATATTATAATTTGTGCAAATTTGGCAGAACGCCAGTTTAAATAAGGATATAGAGGTGTCCTTTGCAAGAAATGTCAAAATCACATTTTTGAGTTTCAGATTATATATATATATATATATATATATATATATATATATATATATATATATATATATATATATATATATATATATTTGTTTTAAGTTTTCGCGGGCACTATATATATATATATATATATATATATATATATATATATATGCGGATTTAGATACTCCGATTTCGGAAACCTACCTCTTTGATAGTTTTTCAATTTACCCACGATTTAGAGTTATTGCTACGACGTGGACTAGTTCACCTTACTACAAATTGCGATGTAGAATTTCTGGACAGTTCAGTAATTTAACTAAATGGACGGGATTTCTCTTCGTATACAAAGACAGTTTCAGTTCCATTTATAACTACCGTGGCGTTGAAAATTGGATTTCAGAGTGAAGTTTTCTATGACAAGATTGAATTTTTAAAAGAGACCTTTAATGCGTAGAAGATAAATTCGGGATGGAATTTAATTATATTTAGTCGGTCTACAAATGTTTGTAAGTATTTTTCAGGAAAAGTAAAAGTAACTGTAAATTTCCCCAACTTGATTGTTAGTATATTAATAAATTACAAAAAAAATTGTTTTAACAAGTTTTGAAACAAATGCAAAACAGTCAAGTTGCTGGGAGCGAAAAAATTCAAAACTGCTTTTTCACAAACCTATTTGTGTGTTCACTCTTCATTAAACTGTTTTTTTTTGTATTGTTGTATAATCAGGTCGCAAGAATAATGTTCTCATAGCTTTATCCCCCGCAGTATTTTTGTGTCTCGATCGCTAATATCGACGTAAAATGCATTTACATTGCAAATCATGGGGCCACAAGAAAATGCTAGCTCCGCGAATAAGTGATTGTCGGTTTTCAGGGGCTATTAAATATTTATTATGTGTAGATGATTTAAATTTATTACAATAATCGAGAAAGATCATTACCTTTTATTTCACACATCACACCCATATATGTAGAGACCTATTATTTGTCATAAATGGAAATTAGTATCGACATATATGCAGTGTGGAACAGCCAAATGGAATAAATTCGATAACCAATAAAGGAGAGCGTGTTGGGAAAAACGCTTGAACACTGCTCCTATAAACCCACAAGTTCCTGCCAGTAGAATATGGTTTCAGCAAGATGGAGCACTTCCCATTACGAAATCAATGTCCGGCGGTACCTGAACCAAATTTTTCCAAATCGGTGAATTGTGAGGCGCAGATAGATATAATGGCGAGCACGATATCCTGATTTGACGCCATTGGACTACTTTTTGTCAAAAGTACTGTATATAAAGCTAAACCCCTCAACATTTCCTACATTGACATTAATGGGTTTTGTTTGTTTATATATATGTTATTAAGAAATAATCAGTATTACTTATTAGGTTTTTAGTGTAATGTAACGAATTTGTGAAATAAAATAATTTAATAATATTTTAATATTAATTTTTGTCATAAATCTGAAAACACTTAATATTTCCGACACAGTTGAAGATAGATGTAGGACACTGTACATGAATAATCTCTAGAATTTTCTGAAGAATCCAAAAAATAAATAATGTACAGGGCCTTGCATTTAAAATAAGAAAGTTGGTATTAACCACTGTCACATGACACACCTTAAATATTTTTTTTGTTGAAAAAATTCGCATTTAAAAATACAAATCCATGTGTCCAACCAAACGTTTTTCCCTACAAGCCCTCCTTTATTCGTTATCAAATTTATTCTATTTGGCTGTTTCACATTGCAGAGCAGTTTATGATCGCTATAGATTATTGCCATGAAATGGTAAATCAATAATTCTTTATTCATTTATTCGGTATGAACCAGGGTTTCCACTCATTCTCAATTCTATATAGTAAGACATGAGAGGCCCTTCTTAAAAAACGTCACACCCAATTTTGCCCTCTGTCCTTTCGTCACGTTGCGTCATACTATAAATATTACGTCACAAAATGCAATGAATAATAACACAAACATTAATATTATTAATATAAATTATATTAATAATAAAATTTAAATAAATCAATAAACATCTATAATAACGATCAAATAAATTGTTAAATATTGAAAGGCCAAAGATTCTCTAAATTTACAGAATCATCTAGAGTTTTGTGTACCAACGCCTTCTCCTCTAATATGGATAGTAGCTCTAGAGCTAAACGAGCTACGATACGACCTGCTTGTATATATTATCAGATTTATTATATATTCACACAATAATATACCTATAAAAAAGGACTTCCTTCCGGTGAACATGGCGGGACAACCACACGTGTAAATAGCTAGTTAGATTTAAAAAATAGATTAAAGTTGTTAGAATTAGACTTTAATGCTAAAATGCTGATTTAAGACATTGCCTACTTAGAGAAGCTTTTGGAAGTGAGAGACGCTCAAAAAGTGAAAATAGTTTATAAGTGAATTCGTAATATAGGGCCGCTAGATAAGAGGGTGAAGGGAAAAAAGAAAGAAGGGTTTAGTTAAGCAGGAAGTCCAAGAAGAATCTTTTTTATTTTAATTTTATTGAAATTGCTAATATAGAGGAGGATGGGTTATCCCAGACGCATTTAATTATGCACCTCTTCTAACTCGAGGCTGGCTAAATGTTTATCGGCGAAGGCCACAAACCAACCAACCAACCTACCTATAAAAAACAGAAAATGTATATTTATTCTTATAACATATTCGTACATTCGGTAATGGGACGTAAAAAGTATAAACTCAAGTTCAAACCTTTTAGTATTGTAATTTTTGATGGGGATGGGGACATAAAAATATATTACATATGGTTCTTTTTCGTATTGCTGAAATCTAGAATGTCGATACACTCTAAGACAGCGATTGATGCAAAAAATGTATATCCATAAGAGATCTCAATAAAATACGATAGAATTTTGAATTAACAGATGGAAAACCAAAAAGACTACAACTGCAGCGGATCCAAATATAATTTTTTAAAACCTCTTACTAGTACAGTAAATTTAAAACACCCCTTACCCTATAGGTATACGAATGAGGAATGACGTCATTTGTTCATTTACAGATAGCTTTCCCAGAGGGACGGGATTCTCTGGATTGTCCCGTCATTTCATATAATGTCCAGACTCCAGTGAAAATACAAAACGTCTCATAAACTTCTTAACCAATTATAAATTTCAAAGCACCCCGCGATTTCAAGGTCCGTTTGAACGAAAGCAGCAATTTTAGCTTTGGAACCTGAAACCTTAGAAACCGATACATATGTACATTTAAGTATTTATAGTTTTTTTGAGAGTTCAGGAGTTCTATTTGGGTTTCTTCATGGCCTTCGGAAAGTCGGCCTCCTTGTTTAGTTTCATGTACTAGATTTGTCTCACAGAAGTTAAAGGGTAATGATACCTAATAGGTTCATGAGTAACTTTTTGTTTAATTTGAATGGAGTAGTTTTGAAAAAGTATATTTTAATTTAAATATAGGCTTATTATTTTTTAAATAAAGTTTTATTGAGAACATAAATCAAAATTACCAGTGTATTATAAATATTTGTCACACTGGTGTTACAACTGATATCTTTTTTATGCCTTACTTGGTTACACTAAATACCAAAGGATATAATCTTTGTGACAAAAGCGTTGATTGTTGGTATTATGAAGTTTATCCAAATTTCTTATTAACCAAAGAAGGTTAATAGTTTCTTGATGTCCTTGTGGGAAGAATAAATCAAAGAAATGTTTGAGTAAAGATATTCTGAATGATGAGTCCCTTAAGGAACATAAGAAACATGAATTTACATTTCTATATCATATATTACAAGCATAAATTTGTCTTTAAGTTCAACATCCTAGGATATTTATTTTGTTAATTGCTTTTACGACATGCTTACATTCCAGGAAAATCCACTATACAAAAATCAAACATTACCGTTCTTCTTGTCATGTTATAATTGCCAATTATTACATAAAGATAAAATTTCTGTTGGCCAAAGTAAATTTATGTTTGATCGATATACCTGCAATCTGCATACAAACCTTTTCTGTAGGTCTTCAGCAAACAATTTCGATATAGTATGTACGTTTGATGTAAAAGTTTTCTGGAAGAATACGCAACATTTTATTGACTTGAACATTTTCATATTTATGAGAAATCCGACTAAACTTTTATGGCCAATAAAATCTGTATGTCTTCGACATGTTTCAAATATAATATGCTAATAAAGCAAATGTAGAACTTTAATATCTGTATAAAGTTATAGTCATCTGTGATTCTCATTCATGTTAAGAGTTTAACAATCTATGTTGTGTACGCACGCTTTGAAATATTCTTTATTTGTTCATAATATTACCTAACCTGTTCTATTTTTACTATTTTCTGGATGTACATTATTTCACCCACAATTGTAAATCTGTATGTTCAAAGAATTGTTAACAAACAGTATAAGTTTTATGAATCTTATACAAAATGTTTCGTACGTTTCAGCATTTATCATATCCCCATTTATTATTACTAGATGTCCATTTGTTGTAATTGGCAATAAATATCGTTTTCGAATATTGGTATACATTTTCAGATTTTTCTGGAAATAAATAAATATCATACTTATACTTGAACGAAACACGAAATAATTCACAGTATATATATCCTACCATATTGTAAATTACAAATTTGGTATTTTGAAATATACAAATTTTCTCTTCAGACGTTATAGTTATTTTCAAAATATCTGAACTCAAAACTACCACAGTTATCATTTTGAGTATAGTTATCACAATTTACACATACAACTATTTTCCTACTAACTCGTCCTTTCTGTAATATTAAAAGAATTCAATATTTCAAATATAAAACTGTGAAAGTGAACATGATAAGTAAATCATTGGAGTGAACTTATGGTTGGAAACAAACACAAAAATATCATTCAATCTAAATTTTTAAAAGAATTTTGATTGACGCGATAGTATTAAAAAAAAGAAAATATCCTGTTCGGATCCTAACATTTAATAAATTGAAAATAGATTAGAATTAAATCAAAATAAATGTCAGTTAATCAACTTCAAGATGGACGTTCTCAATTGGTCTTCATAAGTTGGAATCGAACTGAAAATTTCTTAAATAATAATATTCTTCATAAAAATATTTGCATGGTCTAAAACGTATACTTTAATCATGTTCACTTTCTCAACTGTATACGAGGTTTGTCAGCAAATATGAATTTTGCTTAAAAGTAAGTACCTTTATTTTTGATATTTTTGATAATATGTAAAATTGTTATGAAACAGACTGCTTCTATTTATGCCATATCGTGGCATATTGCTACATTTTCTTTCAAGATCATGTCTTTATCTCAACCCTTTGACCACGTGCGACACTTACGCCTATCGGCTTATTGTGCTTGGTTGCATTATAGAATTTAATTAGTTCACATGGCAGAGGCGAGAAAGTCGGGGCAAAACATCTTTTTTTTTGGAAAATGGAAAATGAGTGTTTCCCATTTTAGTAACTTTTCAAATTGTGTATAACTTCACTCTCAAATCTAGTAGTAGAAATGAAATTAACGTATCAGTAATTTTCGGCTACTGAAAATCTCCACCATTCTACATATACAGTTTTTTTTTTAATTTTTGTGGTGAAATTTTGGAAAACTTGTAATCGGTCCAGCTTAATGTATAACATATAGTCGGGGAAATATTGGATCATTAAATCATTGTTACATCAAATTTTTATTAATTTATATCTAACAAACCTGCTTGTGAATTAAGATAATCCAGTTCATCACAAGGCGACTAATAATGCTTCGGTGACCCCAGAGATCCCAACAACATTCTATTAGCTTAAAAAAAAAAAATAAACAACTATAGCTCTTAGCTTTTACCATTTAGTATTCAATTTTGTAACCGATTTTAAAACAGAAAGATTCATTGATTACTCTAAAATGGCTTAAACAATTTTCATGATGTATACTGTATTGTATTAAGATAGGGCCATCCAAAATACGGCCCTCGGGCCGCCTAGCCTAGGCTTCGTCCTGCCCGCGTCTTAGTTCAAACTTTAGAAGACCTTGATACCTACCTACTTACTTACACCTTTGCTATTGTGCAACTAGTCGTAGGCTATGATTTTAAAAATACAAAACTTGGCCCTCCACAAAATTATATTGGACACCGTATTAAGAAATACCACGAAAAGGCACCACTTAATTTTCGATAATGTACCATTTTCTCTGAAACACTTTAATTATTTGGGTTTTTTAATTATGTTCTGCAAGGTAGATTTAAAGGTGATTCCATATGTTTTTCTGTAACGAAGCCGTATTACAGAAAATTGGAAAAATAAATACAAAATTCCGTAAACCTCAACCCTTCAATTTTATTCACTAAATTTAAATGTCAATTTAAATGTCAGGAAATAATTATTGATCACACAATGTGTTTGTAACTGTTTTCACTTCGGTTCATTAGTTGAAGTCCCCCTCTTTTATGAAAATAAATTATTTTCCATGCCGTAAGTTGTTGAGTTGAATTTTTGTACTTGAATTTGGTATACAAACCTGCAAAATTGAAATTGTAACGATGTGTGTTTTTTTTACACTAAAAAATTAATAATAACCTTTACTAATCAACTATAAATACTAAATATATCTATTAGGTAGTTCATAGTTTAGTCTTTGCCATTTTACCAAACGAAATCAAATAAATCGGATGATTCCTATTTGATACCTAATTTTAAACTTGTTATTCCACAACTACTGATTATGATTCTGATACTCTCAAATGCCCTTAACTAAATTAGTTCAAATTTAATATTTTCTGTACCAAAAACACAATTAATATTTTATCCGACTATTTCAGCCCGATATATGTTTTCTAGTGGATGAATCCAATATATCGTTATATTGAGTTCTCTCTATGGACAATGTATCTGGAAATCGTGTAGGTCCTTTTTGAATGAAAATTCGTATAAGTCAGCTAATATTTTTCGTTCTTCTGAACAAGCTTTCTGACAATAACCATTCTGTTATATGCCAACTCCTCGATACGATTCGGATACGACGTGTTACCACGATTATCTTTTTTCTTTATGTTAGATGGTTGCAGACAAAAGAACATGGGCCGGCGAAAATAATGGCCAAAGCAAAAAAGCATCTCTGATTGTAACAAATTGTGCTTCTGTAGACACTTTTGCTATTTCTAAGTTGTATTATAAGAAAATTCAAAGGAATAAAGTATATATATATATATATATATATATATATATATATATGTTTATTGAAGGTTCTCGGGATTCTCGTGTGTATGATTTAGTTGTCTTAGAAAAGACAGTTTGACGTTTCGATGAGATCTCACATTTTGTACGACGCTTGTCAGTGCGAGGCTTGTTTCGACATTGGAGATTATTTCCTCGATCGGAATTTTCTTCGGCGCTATAGCAAAGTTGAAACCTTTACTAAGAACACTAATTTCTGTGGTGCAGAGTGGGTGGTTCGAAATGTTGTGGACACTGCGGATGTTGTCGTGGGCTGTGGGTTGTTCGTATTTCCGAGACTTTGTTTGTAGATTCTCCAATTTCTTCTGGAGTTCTCGAGTATTCCAGTAACTAGAAGCGAAAGCAGAAGGCTACGAGAATTATGCGAACCGACCTGAAGAGGGCAGATGTGACTCTGCCGAAACGTCGTCATTTTACCATCGATCCCGGCAGGGATCAGTTATCAACTACGTGAATGAATTCCCGGAAACCACCTAAAACATATATATATATATATATATATATATATATATATATATATATATATAAATGGGAATTTTGGGATTTCTTTCGTCTTATTCCGTAAGAATATTGTAGGAAAAAACTGCATTGTTTTTTATTTTTTTCATGAGTTAAGGTATTAGCGTTTAACTGGTTTTCCAAACCCCATGAACAAAATTTAAACCTTATTGTCGTGAAGGTCTTTATCAGCAACTTTAGAACCAGAAGATGCAGGAGATGCAGAAACTGAAGCAGCAGATCACTTTTTGGGAGGTTTGCGGCAGCCGAGCGTTTGTCGTACTGATAGAGTTTTGAAACTATCATAAGACACACGCGGCTGTCGCGGAACTCCGTTAGCGTCGCTAGGAATCAGTTGGTGAATTAATGAAACCTATATATATATTATTATAAATACTGTTGGCTCTGTATTATTTATTATAGCCCAATCAATCCAAGAGGCCTTCAAACCAAAATTTTGAAGAAAATACAGAATTTTTTATATATTTTTAAGTATTAAGACAAAATGAAATAATAGTCGTTTTCAGAAATATTCAAATTGTGGTAAGATTGGGAAAACAAAGTTACAAGTAAAAAATTGTAAATCATGAAATGTTACACAAAACACAAGGAGTCTAAAAATCTTGATCAAAAATACCAATTTGGGGTATCCACATTTAGAAATCAATTGCTAGAGGTCTCATCTTTGTGAAAGTTAGTATTGAGGAGAATTCTAAATTTTAAAGAATACAATGAGATATGCCAGATTTTTGTAGAATATGGAAGAGGTTAAATACTGAAGCCTAATACGGCGATTTGAAAAATGAAGCACAACGTGAATGAGATTTGTCTTTGATGCTCTAAACACTAATTTCTTTTCAACAAAGCCTGTTTTTAGTTATGTGAATGTAAACAAAACTGTAACCTTCCCGAACAATATTACACACCTGTCGCTTTTGCCAAAACATAATGTAATCAAATAGTTCTTAATGAAATTGTATTATTTTTGTGGAAAACTATTTGTCAAAAGATTGATGGTCGAAGAGGTTACTTTGTGATTCACAAGTCAACCATTATAAATATGAATAAAAATTAACATAGTTAAGTAACGGCATACGCAAATATCTTACTTTCTTTACAGGTTTCGAAAAAAAAAACATATAATGCCTTATCTATATATAAATAGGCAAAGACAAAACTATTAGGTACCATTTTCTCCTCTGTTTCTCAACCGATTTTCTTCATTTTTGTTTGGTTAGTAGCTACTGACGACCTTCAGTGCAGAATGCTAATCTTAATTTATAATATTGGTTCATTCATTAAATAAAATATAATAAAAATTCATTATTTACGTCAATAATGTCAATGCCAAACAACTGAATGTGTCGCCGCCGCCAGACTCAAAACATTGAGTAATTATATATAGACAGACCAATGCTGTTATATACTTAGAGTATGTACTTCTGGAAGTGGCATGCAAGCGTTGTTATTGTTTAGTGGGTAAAGTAATCGTTGTATATTATAATTATACAGGGCGATTCCAGATATGTTAGAAATCATTTTTTTTCGTGGGTGGCACATAAGCAGTTGCACATATAGGGTGTTTTAAATATAGAGAAGAGTGCAATTATAACTAATAAAATAATTATATAGGGAAGCCCATTAGCGGTTGAATTTACAGGGTTCTTGGAATAGAAGGTGCAGTAGAATTACAATTATACAGGGTGGTGCAAAAAATTTTATACATAGATGCATATACAGGGTGGTGGAAATGGAAATGTAACCCATAAGCAGTTGTATATATAGTTAAGATGAAATATAGGGTGAGAGGAATTATAGATATACAGGATGGTGATAAAAAATGTTAGAAAAGGATATGATTTATAGAGCAGACCACGAAGAGTTCCATATATATAATGATTGAAATATAGGTCAGAGTAGAATTATAGTTACAGAAGATAATTAAAAATTTCATAAACAAAAAGAGTAAATATGGTGGGTCATAGGCGGTGGCATATACAGAATGGTTTACCCGGTGGTTCAAAAATGTTAAAAAATATTATGCGTGGTCCATGAGCAGTTGCATATACAGGGTGGTGGAAATATATAATGAGATGGAATTATTATAATGAGGATTTTAATAAATGTTAGAGAATTCAGTGCAATTATAGCTATACAGGGGGGTTAGAAAAAATAAATATGTAGGGTAGCCCATTAGCGGTTGAATTGTTGTCATATTAAATTGAGAATTAGGAATTTGAATAGAAATAAAGTCCTATGAATTATATCTGAAAAAAACTTGAATTTCGTTACTTATTTGTAGAAGCGAGATGTAATACCTACATCTAGGATTTTCGAGGAAACTATCACACAGAGGTTCCGAATCTGTATCCGTTCTGTGTAATTGCTGTTCTCCCTAAAGTCCTAGGATAGAATGTCACGATAAAATTTTCATGTTACTTAACCTGCCAGAGATATTGACACAATTGGTCGAATTTCGACCACTGGGCGATAGCTAGTCTATATATAAATAGGCAAAGACAAAACGATTAGGTACCATTTTCTCCTCTGTTTCTCAACCGATTTTCTTCATTTTTGTTTTGTTTAGTAGCTACTGACGACCTTCAGTGCAGAATTCTAATCTTAATTTGTAATATTGGTTCATTCATTAAATAAAATATAATAAAAATTCATTATTTACGTCAATAATGTCAATGCCAAACAACTGAATGTGCGGCCGCCGCTAGACTCAAAACATTGAATAATTATATATAGACAGACCAATGCTGTTATATACTTAGAGCATGTACTTCTGGAAGTGGCATGCAAGCGTTGTTATTGTTTAGTGGGTAAAGTAATCGTTGTATATACAGGGCGATTCCAGATATGTTAGAAATCATTTTTTTCGTGGGTGGCACATAAGCAGTTGCATATATAGAGTGTTAAAAATATAGAGAAGAGTGCAATTATTAATAATAAAATAATTATATAGGGAAATCCATTAGCTGTTGAATTTACAGGGTTCTTGGAATAGAAGGTTCAGTAGAATTACAATTATACAGGGTGGTGCAAAAAATGTTATACATAGATGCACATATAGGGTGGCGGAAATGGAAATGTAACCCATAAGCAGTTGTATATATAGTTAAGATGAAATATAGGGTGAGAGGAATTATAGATATACAGGATGGTGATAAAAAATGTTAGAAAAGGAAATGATTTATAGAGCAGACCACGAAGAGCTCCATATATATAATGATTGAAATATAGGTCAGAGTAGAATTATAGTTACAGAAGATAATTAAAAATTTCATAAACAAAAAGAGTAAATATGGTGGGTCATAGGCGGTGGCATATACAGAATGGTTTACCCGGTGGTTCAAAAATGTTAAAAAATATTATGCGTGGTCCATGAGCAGTTGCATATACAGGGTTGTGGAAATATATAATGAGATGGAATTGTTATAATGATGATTTTAATAAATGTTAGAGAATTGAGTGCAATTATAGCTGTACAGCGGGGTTAGAAAAAATAAATATGTAGGGTAGCCCATTAGCGGTTAAATTGTTGTCATATTAAATTAAGAATTACGAATTTGAACACAAATAAAGTTCTATGAATTATATCTGAAAATAACTTGAATTTCGTTACTTATTTGTAGAAGCGAGATGTAAGACCGACATCTAGGATTTTCGAGGAAACTCTCACACAGAGGTTCCGAATCTGAATCCGTTCTGTGTAATTGCTGTTCTCCCTAAAGTCCTAGGATAGAATGTCACGATAAAATTTTCATGTTACTTAACCTGCCAGAGATATTCACACAATTGGTCTAATTTCGACCACTGAGCGACAGCTAGTAAAAGTAATTCTGTGTCTGTTAGAGCAAAACACTTAATCTGGATGAGATGCTCCTTACCAACGAATGTAACACCTGTATTCGTTGATTTGCATGGCTTGTTTTGTTTACACTCTAAAGGCTTAGTTTCTATTGTGCAACTTTCGTGAAACGTTTATTTATAGTCGAAAATGCTAGATTTTACAAAAAGCGGATTAAATCGTACAGTTTGAAAATATTATTTTACATCTGTCTAGTCGAATGATTAAAATTTATTAAATAATGTGCTTCTGAGGATTTTGGCAGTTATAACAGATCCTTTTAAGTTGCATTATATCAACTTTATTCCAAGTAAGATGTAAGTTTTTTATCTTTTTTCCTGTAACATAATTCCGCGATACTTCCATCCAAAAATTAATATCTAAGACCAAAATCTTTCATAAATATGTCACAAATGTTTTATTTGCCGAAACAAATGTTAGTTCTCGACAAAACAGTAATAACTATTCAATTACTGAACAAAAATTACAGGTATAGTTTTTTCGTGGCCAATGTTATTTCTTTACTTATTCATGTACGACAGGACGACGCAACGTTGTCACATTACCATAATTTACTAAACCTGTATTTTGGATTTTCTTGGTTATTAAGGCCTATAGACCATAGTGGTAGGTATAAGAGTTTAGTTTATACTCTATCATTCAAAAATTTCGGCGTTAATAATTTATTATTACCGTCAACGACTGGACTGTAGTCAAATCAAGTATTGCTTGTTAATTTTTCAGACTTACAGGTAATATACAGCTGGGGACAAATCGTCTTCGTACTTTATCTTGCTTTGACCTATTTGTAGTCACTTTTAAATCCTGTTTCACCACAGAGTCAAAAATTTAGCTTTAATAATGATGTATGATTTTTAAAATACTTTGAGAGTGAAAGTGTTTAAATATTTATTTTCATTAAAAATACTTCGGCGACGTTTTGATCTTCAACCATTTTTATTCACAATTTGTTTAACTCATATCTTGTAAAAACATTATATTTTTCATCCTTCCTCTGGGCTTGGCTGGAGTTTGTTTATATATTGTGTTCAAATACTTCAAAGTAAATTATTTGATAAATTGTTATATTTTCTCCAAAATTTTGATTTAAAGCCCTCTTGGAGAACATCATCACATAATTAATTCCCAAAAAATTTTGTATTAGTGATTTTTATACAAATTATTGTTTACCATAGCAAATAGATATGATATTTAGTGTTTATATGATCCAATCACGAAGATGAATGTTTACTTTGATAAATCATTTGTAAGCAAGAAAATATTAAAGGGATAACTTCGTTGTAAAGGCTTCCTAGAAATTTGCATAATACTAGGAAATTATTTCCACTTGAAAAGAGCGAAATCGAAATGTTTTAGAAATTCGTGCTTTCAGAAATCTATTCGTGGAACGTTCCATTTATTCTTAAAACAATTCAACAGTTAGTCGTTGCCTGAATGCTTAAATCCTGACAGGTGAACTTGTTAGCAAATGTATTTGGTATTAGAGAAATTCATGTCTGTGTAAAAGGTTTGGAATCTTCTTAGGGATTGCAACTTTTGATTATGAATAATATGACTTTACCCTTTCTTGAGAAGTTTGGAATGTTATAACGAGAAAGCGAGGTCCATTGAAATGTAACTCCGTAGAGATATTTCAACTTTGTTCAAAAATGTTCTTTAAAGTGAAACAGTCTGTTGGCGGAACAACTACTATCCAGTGCACGTGTTTCATTGCTTTGCTAACTTAATAGTTAAACAGGTTATGTATCGGGGATAATTTTTAATCTAAATGGTCGATAAATAACATTGGTGTACATCTCGGAAACAATCTAATCGTGTGCTGTTACTTTCAAGCCATAAAAGGCCGTTATTAATTTCTGTCATACAAGTATGTGAGATAGGTTAGGTCCCACCGAACGTTCGGCTTCGGTCACCTACTGCCAAAAAAACACTTTCCGTCGAAACTTCGGCTACTGCCAAAAGATAGCCGAAGTTTAGACCACTCGGAAACAGATGTTCGAACGAGAGCGAATTGCGAGCTGAGGATAGTACAATAATTAGAACTGAATTATGTGTTCAACCCAATAAATATAGATTCAATTCAGCATTTTAGTCCAGTCATTAAAGTAAGTTCACCTCGGAATTCGAGATACCCAGCTGTAGGTCTGTAAATAATTGTATATTGACACCCTATAAGTTGTCTCAAAACCTACATATGGTAGGGTGTACGCAACTATTAAATTTCAAGGTCAAAGGTCACAAAAATCGGTTTTTGCGCTTTTTTTGTAAATATCTCATTTCCTATGGGTTCTTTGCTATTTGTATTTGTTACCAATATTGTAGAATACAAAATTCTCTACACATTTTGTTTAATTTTTTTTATACGGTGAACCGTTTTCGAAATAGAGGGCGGGGAGCGCGCCGTCACAGCATCACTTCAGGTCAACCGGTGCCTCCGGTGGAAAACGCGCCATATACAGTTGATGAACTATCGATAAATCAATGATTATAAATATTTGTCAATTTTTATTAACTATTATATTATATTTTATCATTTTTTTCCTAACCTATCTACTTTTTATTCAGTATTAATTTATTCAATAACACTTACCCGCCGATGTAATTGCAGAATTGTTAATGAAAATATAGTAATTATATTTGAATTTTAACCTAATTAATATTAAAATCTTCTTACATGATGGAAAAAAACAAATAAATTATGATTAATCTTTTTATTACAAAATATCAATTTCTAATTTCTGTTCAATACATTTCTTTTTATTAAAAGTAAAACTGGAATAAAGGTTATAAAATCTACAATTTATAATTTTAATCATTTTCTTCGTCGTCTTCCGGCTGCTGGTAGATTTCAACCTGGTCTTCATTATCGTCTTCAACGACATTTGTCTCAAGTTCTTCCATGATTTCGCGGTCAAAGGTTCCATCTTCGTTAATGTCGCTCTGATATGGTAGAGCATTAAGACAAGCTTGCCCATTACATTGGCCACAAGCTAAAGAGCATTGCAAGCCCGCTTTCCTGCATCTCCATCGCGATCCACAACCACTCTTGCAGTTGCAGAAAATTGTATTTAGCAAATCTTCTGGAGCAGGTGGTAAAATTGTCATGATAGGCTCCAGAAAATCGTTTCGCATTGCCCAACCTCATACCTGGAGTTCCAAATCATGCCCTAACCAAGTTTGAACTTGATAATATACACGTTTGAAATGTTGATGAGCAGCTGCACTTGTTGGTGGAATATTTCAAAAATGCACAGGTTTATTAAGTTTTGTAGACTTGATGTAATGCATATAGCGAAGATGATCGAGATTTTTCACAGATTTCGGAGCAATATAGACTCCCAATAAGGTTTGAGTTCCACTCTTTAATAATCTCTGGCCCGAACAATTTTCTTCCTCAAATGCTGCAGCTAGTTATCCAAATTTGTCACTTTCTCAAAAACTTTTAAAAATGATTTTTTTCCTTTTTGAAAAGCGCAGAAGTTGTGTCACAGCCACTTAATGCGTGCAGAAATAAAATATGTGTTTTGAAATGAGGATAATTATCAAAACTTTTAGTCGAGCATATCTCCGTTTTTACATTTTCCCAACTTTTTGAAAGAAAATTTCTTGTTCGTAAGACAGTGTACGCCCAGTTAAAATGACAATTATATCTATGGGAATATAATTATATTATGATTTAAATTTTTCCCTTAATTATTTTTTAATTTTAGGAAACGGTTATCAGTATTATTGAATAGATATAGATTTAATGCATGAAGAAAATGATAAAATATAATTTAATGGTTATTAAAAATTGACAAATATTTATAATCATTGATTTATCGATAATTCATCAACTGTATATGGCGAGGTTTCGACCGGAGGCACCGGTTCACCTGAAGTGATGCTGTCACCGCGCTCTCCGCCCTCTATCTCGAAAACGGTTCTCCGTATAAAATTTTTATTTAAACAAAATTATAGATAATTTTGTATTCTACAATATTGATAATAAATGCAAATAGCAAAAAAACCCATAGGAAATGAGATATTTGCAAAAAAGCGCAAAAAAAAACGATTTTTGTGACCTTTGACCTTGAAATTTAATAGTTGCGTACACCCTACCATATGTAGGTTTTGAGACAACTTTTAGGGTGTCAATATACAAGTATTTACAGACTTACAGCTGGGTATCTCGAGTTCCGAGATTCTTACCTAATTTAAGCTTAAATGACTGGACTATTTGCTACGGTAAATGTACCTTTTAACAGCAAAGGTACACACAAATGGGGAACTGAATTTACCTGCAGACGTGCAGTCATCGGACGCGCGGTCCTTATCGTATTTTATTCGTTAGACCTTGTAAACCTTCAATGTTTAAGCACTGTCTGGGAAATAACACCACACGTCAGGAAATTTCGTGTTATTTCCCAGAAAGTGCTTAAACATTGAGAAAATATGTCACAAATATCCTTCAGATAACTTGTAAACCTTTTCGGCAGGTGGTTGGGAAGAAATGATATCATAAAGAAAGGCCTACTGATTAAATATTTTACAGGAAACATCTTATTATTTCTAAATGATTAGAGTTTGTTTGATAATGGGAATAGAGCGTAAACTAGATGAAATTGTTTGGATCAAGAAATAATACGAAAAATTCAAAAAATTAAACAAATAAAATTAAATTCTTATATTTTCTTATTAGTAAACGGCTTTTGATGTACGGATATTAAATATCCGTTGACAGAAGCGTTAGAATTTGATATCTGACTATGTGTGAGCGATATTTTTTTATTTCCCCACCGTTTGCTAGACGTAAACTTTGTAGTACTAAAGTATTTGCCTTAGTATTACAAAGTTTACGCCCGTTTGATATGAAATTTATTTTAAGACACATGAAAACCTGTTTTTATTTTATTTTTTAACAATATTACGTTTGTTTAATATCAATTGATAATTTACTCATCAATAATATTAACCGAACTCAATAGTTTGAAAAAAGACCAAAAAAAATTCCACACATCAGACACCGCAGCGGATTTTTACTAATAAAACTCTGAAGTTAAACGACTTTTATTTTTTAAGAGAAAACCGTGCTTCGGTTTGAAAATAGTGAAGTGATCAAATTCGCTTAGAAACAAATCGGGATTTTAAAAGTGATTCACACTGGTGGAAATAAAAAGAAATGTACTGCAAATAATGCCTCTTGATGCGTAGTACTTGCATCTCAAATTTGTTTTAAATATCTAGAGTGGTATTAAATTAAAAAATGTTTTTTTTTAATTGCCATCCTGTATCTCAAAAATTGACCCCCCGAAGCACCCCATAAAATATTGGCATTCAATTAGGAAACACTCTGTATATACCGATAAATGTTTAGTAAACACATATTTCTAGTCATTTAATGAAACAGTGGATGTACGTCTGACTCATCGTTGTAATATTAGAAGTATTAGTCTAGTAATGATTATGATTTTTTAGTAAACATTAAGAAGATTTAATTTAAGTGGTAGGAAAGTATAAATAACCTAATTTTGTTCAAGTAGCTCTGTAGAATACCTTGTCTAATAAATGCGTTTATACTTTATATAACTTATATAAATTACCTTGCTTGTACTCCTACAGTTATATTTAGATTTCGTATTAGATACTGTTATCATATTTCATTCAACAAAGTAACAAATAAAATGTTGCTGATACTGTGTTTGTAATAAAGTTATTAGTATTGTTGAATGTTATACCAAAGTTAAAAATTCAGCCTTGGGCTTCAGTCTTCGGCTTCGATCTTCGGCTTCGGCCGAAGGAAAAGGCTATAGCCGAACAATCGGCATCGGCGTCGTACAAATCTGACCTTCGGTGGGACACTACTAATATGGGAAATTCTTTTGTTATTTACAAAATTTACTCCAAATTTAGTTGTCTTGTGAAAAAAAGTGATTATCCGTATTGGTTTTATTGGCAATTCATGTTTAAAACTTTTTTAACGTAAATTCTAAATTAGTATTGATTCTCAATGATTATTCTTAGATTTTAATCTACCAGTCAACTCAAAAAAGGTTTTTATTATGAAACAACATTTAAGAAATCAAAAGTTGTCACTCAAAAAACTCTACTGGCGACTCTGATGCTTTGTTTGGTGTTGTCAGATAGTATTTTCCATTTTTAACACTAATAAAGTAGCTAACCCCTATAAACTAAAATTTTGAAAAAATATCAATATGTGAATTCACTCAAGTTTTATAAAAAGATTAAAGCGAAAATTCTAATATTAATTATAATGTTAAACGGAAAATAATAGATTTTTTTCAAATTTTATTCTTTATTTTTCATCACGTAATATATTAAATGAAAAGTGTCGTTATGAAGTACAGAAATTTTTAAAAGAATTTGATTAAAAAATATAAACGAAAAAGATCCACTCATTCCCCCCACTTTATCCCCGAAACTACTGAACCTAACATTGTAAAAATTTAGTAATATAGAGCTTCACTCAAAGTAACAGAACAAATAAAGCTATGATCCTAATATTAAATTTTGGGCAAATTATAAAATTTAAACGAAGAATAAAATATAATAAAATATTATCAAGGGCATCAAGTAGGTAATATACCAAATGAACGGGATTGAGATTTACAAACCAATTTCTTGCATATATTTTTAAATAATTTGTTTACAAAGTATTAACAGAAATTTACAAAAGTGGGTTTAATTTTGTAAATTTCCCTTCCCTATTTACCTTCAAAACTACTGAGCCAACAATTTTGCAAAAGAATGGGGCCTCAGTCAAAGTTTACGGGAAAAACAAAGCGAAAATTGATTTTTGTTGATGATAAGGTCAAATTATAGTTTTTACTGAATACCAAAACATTAACATTTTTAAACGCATCACGTAATAACCAATGCAAGAGCTTGTCATTAAAAATTCAAATATACTTTACTTCTTATTAAAAAAATATATTAAAGAAAATATTTGAAACTTTTATCAATTTCCCCTCTTAAACTACTGAGCCTAAAATTTTAAAAAATTAGTAAATATGGGGTCACACTCAAAGTTTCTTGGGAAGATATTAATCTTAATTTGGGGCGTCAATTTAAAAAATTAAATATCATGTAGCAGATCAAACAGAAGAATATATTTTTTATAATTCCAAAACGCAGTTTAAAAGAAATAGATGGTCTTTTGGGCATTTTTGGATATGAGATACCGCCTCAGAAAATATTATATAAGTACTGATATACCATGGTATAAACCGGATAATTTGTCAAAAGTGCAAGACATATCGTCAAGCCATTTAAAATTTGGGATTTTGTTGTCGAATATTTATTAAACATACAAAGTTTTATATGTGTCTAATAGATTTGCTAACATCCAGTTATTACAAAGTATATAATACAATTAATATTGTCACTTGGACTAATTATTATGCCTGTATTTGCTTTATTAATGCATATTTGCCATTTTCATATGGTTTCTCGATATATGTTATTTATAATGGTTTGTAAATCTAACAGTTGTTCGGGATATTAACAGTTCTCATAAAATTTACATATACACTCGTAAATAATTTTATGCAATGCAAAATATCTGATTGATGAAAACGCATGTTAATTAGGTATTTGATTAGCACAGTTTCGTTGCGAGGCTATGAATTATTCAACATGACAATTCTGAATTAGTTGCTATTGAATTATTATTTCACTTAACACAACATGATATGTATTGGAAATTACTGGATATTTAATGTTTTATTTAAAACTGCATACAAAAACTAATTTAATCACATATGGCATCTATTGCATGAATTTTCCAATAAATAAATATTGGAAAATGTTATATGTAAATTATTACATAGTATGTTTATTAATGGTTGGTTTTGAATGCTGAGTGTATATTTTTGGTTTGACAAAAATTATTTATTTTGGTCAACTAGCATTGCTGATGACTGGATCAAATATTCCAACTCAAATATTTATTACTCGTTACATGTCACTGAAATGCTAGTATAAGGTTCAAAGGTTATAATAATTCCTACCTCTTAAGCATCATATTTTTATTATTTCTGTGTTTCGTTTTCTATATTTAAAACCGACGCGACAGCCAAAAACGAAAAGGTTGTCTATTCAGCTGAATTTTTCTGTATGTTACGTGATTTTGCCTCTGGTTGTTAACCAATTTCAATGATTATTTTTTTGTTTCGTGGATCTGGATTTGTGCTGGATGAAATTTGGGACTGAACACATACCCGCATAGAAATCGACCCGTATACTTAATATACCGATTTATCTATGACTTGTAGGATGTAGTTTTTCAGAAAATCGCCAAAACAGCCAATATATCAAATACACCATCGAAGTCGTTTAACTAATATTTCCCCAAATATTTTAATTCCAACGTAATAGTGTATCATATAAGACAGTTATAGAAGCAATAATAATAGTAAATAATTGAATTAAATATATTTTTGGCTTAATAAGTCAACGCGTCCAAGTTTGTTCATATAACTGTTATTTGCCAATTTAAATGAAAATTTATCATTCTGTGATGACGGGGCATTCAGTGTTATCTACTTACTGTCTATTAAAGTTATAAATAAATAAGTTGGTCAAGTGCGAGTTGGGCTCGCATACAAAGGGTTCCGTACTACCTTCAAGATTATAATATTCCAGTTTCAGACAAGCAGGAAATGAGTGCATTTTCTTATATTTACCTTAATATCTTTTAAAGAAACCGTTTTAAAATTATAAAAAATATACGCTTTCATTTTCCACACTTTTTATTTTATAAGAATACATATGTATTTAATATTCTAATTTAGCCCCCAAAAATTAACATTAGAGTTTTATTTTACTAATAAACTTTCAGTTAAGCCTTTTATAATCTAATGTCTGAATTTTGAGGCTCTGTAGATTCGTAGGTCAAGTTTTAAATTATAAATTAGTAAATCTGTTATTCAAATTATTTAAAAATACAAATAAAATATATTTTTCAAAATTTAAATAATGTAGTTTCTAAAGTGGGAATTAAGTCGATGTTTAATATTTTTGTTAACAGCTTTTAAACAAATGATTTAAAAATATGAAATATTTGTAATTCACATAATGAGCTTTTTATCTGATATGATGCGTTTGAAAATTGAATTTTTATTTTCGGTTTTATTGTATAATTTGGCCCTAAAATTACTATGGGGGTTTTCTAATAATTTTTCTTATAAATTTCAAGTGAGCTCCAGTATCTCTAATTATTTTCAAAATTTTAGCTAGTATGGTTTCGGAAATAAAGCTAGAAATGAGAAATTTTTATATCTTTATGTTAATATCTTGTAAACAATTAATTTTAAAAATATGAAAAATATATATTTGTATTCCTCATAATAAACCCTTTCATTTGATGTATTGTATGATGCGTTAAAAAATATTTTTTTATTTTCCGTTTAATTCTATAATTTTGCCCCCAATATTAATATTAAGAATTTCTTGGTATTTTTCTTGTAAACAAAAAAATGTAGGTCTTATAGTTTGGGGAATAAAGGGGGGAATGGGTAATTTTTAAATATATGTTTTTAATATATTTTAAAATATTTACTTAAAAATATATATTAGTATTCCTCATGAGCCCTTTGATTTGATATATTAGTTGATCCATTTGAAACAATTATAATTTTATATTTTCCATTTAATTCTATAATTTGCCCCCCAAAATGAACATTAGGGGTTTCTCCTTATTTTTCCAGTATAGTTCAGGTAAGGCCTCTATTATTTTTTCAAAATTTTCGGTGATAGGGGGGGGTAAGGAGGTAATGGGTAATTTTTTTTATATTTTTTAAATATCTTTTAATTAATTTATTTTAATAATATGGAAAAAATATATTTGTTTTCGTCATAATGAGCCCTTTCATTAGATATATAACATGATGCGTTAAAAACAATTTTAGTTTTAATTCTGTAATCTGCCCCCCAAAATTAGAAGTAGAGCTTTCTCCTTATTTTTCCATAGATTAGGCTGCTTCTCGCCCGACACACCAGCAATACCAAATAACTGTATATACAGCATACCGTGTGACTGTGGAAATCTTTACATTGGAGAGTCAAAGCGAGGTAATGAAGTCAGGGCTAGCTAATCACGCATGGACCGAACACCATAATATCAACTGAGACCAGGACAGAGCAATTCACAAGGATGAACACTGGTACAAAAGAAAATTCATAGAGACAGCATATATAATCTCAAACGAAAATATAATTAGCGAGCCCAGCGTCCAAATTAAAAATATTTGGAGAGCTCTTCTTCGGCCTTTGCCGCTACGCATCACCGGCAACCAACCTCCAGGTTGCGACGCATCAACGGTTAAGGGTATAAATACAAGGTATAATCTGAATTTCCTGTCATTCAGTTAATGACGATAGCAGATACACACTATTAAAACGTTGCGAGATCAACCACTTCAAGACGATGGAAGTCCAAGGAAACTTCGAGGAAGTATACAGTAAATAGTACAAGCATTGTTGTTAGGTACCTACCTACACACAAATTAAATAAAGTAAACTATAAAAGATCCTCATACTGTACAAATTAATCACCTACCTATCTAGTATATTTTTGAGTGCGGTGTCAAGCAACAATCATGTTTGATAAAGTAGAAAGTTTATAATCAACGCAAGTTTTTGGGTTTGCTTGGCACCAACTTCAAATATATACTAGCTAGGTGATTTCTACAACTTTTTATTATTTAAATAAATTCTTTACTTTGTGTATAAGGACCTAACAATCGGGCCATATAATCAATTTCAATAGTTGTAAACAGATTTCGCAAACTTCTCACTACAAAACTAGACGAATTCGAGAAGCTATTGAAATTGAGAAAACTGGACAACTAAATAAAAGAGACGACGCCCTACACCTCTCTAACACATGGAAGACAAATATATCAAAACATCAAAATAAAACACAATTATCTACGCAAAATACAAACCCGTCAACAAGCAAAACACGGCAGCGAAGGGGGCGGAGTCAACACCGACCAATCAGGCGCGATGCGACCTCCGACGGAGACATATAAAATAAACAGCTCAGGCAGATCACCTCTCAGTTCACCGTAACTACGTATTGAGAATGCCAAGTGAGACCTTGGCGAAATGTCTGCAGGATTCAAAGATGAATCAATGTAACGAACGGATGTATTCCCGGATAAATATTTCTTCACATTGTTTTATCTGTGACAATCTACGACTAGACTATATATATATATATATTATATATATATATATATATATATATATATATATATATATATATATTGTTATCTGCGGATTCTTTCCATATAATTTAAATCACACAATAAAACTTTCTTTATTCAGACGTCAAATAGACAATTTGAGTATTCAAAAACACTAAATACTTTAAATGTCACTACTGATAACTCACCACTTCCTCTACTAAACTGAAAAACTAACTCGATTTCAAGTTAACCGATTCAAATACCGTCGATCCCATTTTCTCTCGTTTATACAAAACTATATATTCTAGTAAGAACGATTCCCTCGAATAGTTTTTCTAATTAAAATTAAAAACAGTATTACGTTTTGTGCCTGATCAGTTGTTTCTGTGTCCCAGTTGTTGTCCTATGTAGGAGACCCTTATTGAAGTGGCGCAGTTTCATTACGAAGAAAATCGAATTACTCTGACTTATACTTTTAACATTTGAACAAAACAGGGCACGCCTTGGTGCACTCACAAAATTTCCTGTGACATCATACGTTTTAAGTATCAAAATGGCATGGCATTTTGAATTTTTTGTGAGCATAAATATTATACTGTGTAAATTTCACTCTGCAATAAATATGTTGTTTATCTATTTTGAAATGAACCTTATACATGATCTGCTTATTATACTTTTTCTTTAAATAAATATTATATTTTTTGCAAAAATGGCAAAGTTAAACATTCCTGAGTTGGCTAGACCCACAGCCCTTCAGCTTGTCTTCGATATTGTGTCAAACATAAAACAAGTCTTACATACTCTAGAATTCATAGTAAAAACACGTGCAGAGGAAACATATATTTATTTAACGTATAACAAAACAGCTCTAAATTTTTGCAGTCAAACTCAAATCCAAAAATACATTGTTTTAATTTAATTACCAACATCTTTATCGGGTACATAATTTCCATAAAAACGTATTGTATGTAAATTTAAAAAGAACCGGCACATTTCAAAATCCAAAAATATCAGCTTTTAATACTTTTATTACTTAAACTCCTAAATGGGTATTTAATAGGGTCCTGGTAAATTTTCCGTTTGATTATTTTAGGATTTAATTTTCCTGATTTTCCATAATGCTTTGAAAAATATTCCGCATAATGAAAATTTAAAATTTATTTTCACATAAAAGGGATTCGTTAGTTCTGAAAGTGTAAGCCTGTCGCCATCAATCTGGATCCACGATTAATGTTATGCAAATCTTTGCCTATAGAATTAAATCAACAAGCTCGCTTTGCAAGTCTCTAACAATTCTCTTTATCTCTTTCAATAGCTTGTTAAAAATTTGCGTGGGAACAGATAACTTTTAATGATCTATTTTTAAAACTGCGGGATAAATGTTTGATGGGGATCGATAACTATTCTTAAATGAAAAAGTGAGAATGTGCTAACTAATAATGAATTAAACTAATTGCGATATAAAAATTCTGATTAATGAGTGTTATGCCATCAGCATAGAACTTGAACCTGACAACACTGAGCATGCAGAGAACAGATATATCTTCACCACGAATGATATATCATCAGTAATTTTATAACTTTTATTTGGTCCTAGTTTTCTCAATCCACATTTTTCATTTTACCTGTATTTTTATCGGACTTCAAAAAAGGAGAATGTTCTCAATTCGGTTGCATTTTTTTAGACTGTTTCCTCAATACTCCGGCAACTAACTATAAACCGATTTCGATCATTCTTTTTTCATTTGGAAGAATATACTTCCAGATTGGTCCCATATTTTTTCTTTTTTTTTTCAATGACATGGAATGGACCATTTTACAAAAAATCGGATAAAATCTTGTAACTGACTTCTTAATGTATCATAATATATGGTGAATGTGCTGGTATTAAAACATTTTAGTTATTCTTTTCGAAATCTAGGATGAAATTAATTGAATATATATTAGAATTTCATCAAAATATTTTCAAATGTATGTTTTCAATTTGTCTGCATATATACTAATATATATATATATATATATATATATATATATATATATGAACTAGCTAGGTTTGAGAACCGCGTCTGAATTTATTGAATACTCGACGTTTCGACTCCTGCTTCGGAGCCATTATCAAGAGACAAAGTGAAAAAGAGTTTCAGAGTCTAGAACGAGTTCGATCTAGACTCTGAAACTCTTTTCACTTTGTCTCTTGATAATGGCTCCGAAGCAGGAGTCGAAACGTCGAGTATTCATAAATTCAGACGCGGTTCTCACCCGGAACCTAGCTTAGTTCATAATAATGACCGCGGAAGCCTCTCAGAACATATATATATATATATATATATATATATATATATAATATATATATATTATATATATATATATATATATATGGTGCACTTAAGTTAGAATAGTATCCAAGATTTTCTTAATAATAATAATATTTAGAAAATAATAAGTTAATCTCCATAAAAAAAATTGCAGTCTGAAGCGTAAAAAGAAATCATGACATGTAACTTTTATCAATAACTGTATACGAGGTTTGTCAAAAAAATGAATTTTCCTTAATAGTGAAGGATTTACCATTTCTATTGCCAATATCGAAACTGGTTATTAGTTAACGTTTTCAAAGAAAAAAAGTTGCCGATTTTAAGATGGGTAAAAGCTTAAAAGAGTCGCATGTTAATTTGAGGCACACATGAAGGTGTGTCGCTATCATTTCCTGCCATTACTATCGTTATCGTTATACAAGTTTATCCTTATCCATTATATAAGATGGTTAAAAAATGTTATATGTAGCCAATAAGCAGTTTTATATGCTTATATGAATTCTTTGAAATATAGAGCGTTTTAGTATTATAATTATACAGGATAGTTAACGTTCGTTTTATTGGGTGGCCTATAAGCAGGTGAAAATACAGAGTAGTTAGAATATAGAGTGGAGTGGAGAAAAATTGTAGTTATACACATTGAAACCCACAAGCAGTTGATTACATACGATAGTTGAAAGATAGGGTCGAGTAGTACATATGTTATACAAGTGGGTTTAAAAAATGGTAAAAGAATGTTATACCTGTAGGGTAGCCCCTTAGCAGTTACAAATACAGAATGGTTGGAGTATGAGGTAGAGTAGAATTATAGTTTAACAGGGTGGTTCAAAAAATGTTACATTGGGTGGCCAGTGGCAGATATACATATGGCATATACAGGGTGGTGTCTATATGCTGAAGTATAATTATAGTTATCCCGCTTGATTTAAAAAATGTTAGAGCAAAAGTGCTATATTTGTAGCCCATAGGGAGTTGCATATATAGTGTGGTGCCATATAGGCTGGAGAAGAATTGTACTAATACAGGGTGATTAAAAAAATAGAAAAAAATGTTTTATTGGGTACCCTACAAGGTGTTGTATATATACGATGGTTGAAATATAGGTAAATTTATAGTAACTGGTTAAAAAAAAACTTCGAAACAAAGTGTTTAATGGATGGTTCACAGGCAGTCGCATATATAGAATGGTTGGAAGATAAATTATTATTATGCGGGATGGTTGGAATATAAAGTGTTATAGATATATGGGATGGTTCACAAAATTCGGTCCATAAGCATATTGAGAGAGGGTAAAGTATATTATGAAGTGGAATTATTATAAGGAGTGTCTCAACAAATGTTAGAGAATTGAAGTTAAACTGATCATTTCGTCTCAGGATAAATATATGTACTTATTATTATATATATATATATATATATATATATATATATATATATATATGCTTAAGAGATTTCGTCGAATTACGAAATCTCTGAAGTGGCAATGGGCAGGACATTTGGCAAGAAGACAAGATAATAGGTGGTCAACAAAAATCACACAATGGTATCCTAGGGGTATTAAAAGACCAAGGAAACGCCCCAATGTAAGATGGGACTATGACATCAAGAAAATAGCAGGCATAACCTGGTCCCAAAAAGCGTACAACAGAACAACATGGAGAGATTTGCGAAACGAATATGTAAGAGAGGCTACACCATAAAATAATGGTCGAAATTATCTGCATATGATGATGATGATGATATATATATATATATGAACAAGGCTATGGTTCCGGGTGAGAATCGCGTCTGAACTTATTATATACTCGACGTTTCGACTCCTGCTTTGAAGCCATTATCAAGAGACAAAAATGTAAGAGAGTTTCAGAGTCTAGATCGAACTCGGGGCCTCAATCTGCCTACTCCCCAAGAGTCACTACGTAACTGAACTGAATTTGAGTCTGCTCTGCTTCTTTTATTTATAGTTAGCGGTGGGTTAGAAGGGGATGTCACTTGATGAAGGGGCTGTGTTGTGATTGGTTGGGTGTTGGTGGACGTGTCTGCTTTGTTTAATCTGGCAATTACGTATGTCCATGCTGTGGGAAGGTGAGAGCTGTCATCACGTCGGTTTAGACAGGTGGGGCTTTTCTCTAATTCTATAGCTTCGCGAGAAGTACCCAATCAGGAATTACATTACAGGATTTGACAGAGAAGGCCAAACTAATAAAAAGTGATTGAACAAATACCGTAATAAGCATGAGTGCTTAATAGATTACAGTCCCAAAACACTTAAGAACATATGAACGGAAAATACTCGTAAAAGTCTGAACACCGTCCAAGAGATCCTCTATCCACAATTCTGTTCCGTTTAGTACAGGAAGTTATTACTCAGATTTTACTTACCACTTCAGAAACTAATGCCAAACCTATTATAGCAACATTAGGCTGATGGCCAAATCCCAATAAGAATAGTAACATTTACGGGAACGCGAGAGTCCAAGTCTTAATAGTCAATGAAAGGCCCCGGGTTACGTATGGATCACGACGTTTTTGCAGCATTTATGTTCATATGTTTCTTTATGGGGCACTATAAATGCTGTGAAATTGATCCGATTTCAAGTGCAATAATTCTATATAGCATTCAAATCTGATTTCTATTTTCAAAAAGATATTTAAGAGGACTTTTTTAATCGTCTACATAAATTAATTTTAGATATTTGCCGAAATGTTGGGATCATCGTCCTTATATCCTATATATCGAGGAGATTTCCGTTTATGCTTAATTATTCAAACTTTTTAAACCCAAAATTTAAAATAGCTTACTTCCAGATTTCATCCAAAATGTATTATAGTCCATTTGTACAATGAATAAATCTTCTTCAGAGAAGTTCGTACTATAGGGGAATAGAAAGGTAACTATGAACTTTATTACAATTCCTACAAACCTTAGAAACTTCCCCATAGGAAATTCACGTCGTTGGAATGCAATACCTCAAGAGGACATTAATGACCTTTTCCGACCTATGCCACTATGATTTCCGTGAACTAATGACATCCGGTACATCAATTAACGTCAACGCAGGATGGATTAGTTATTATTCAAAGTTTGAGGTACAAATTTTAACCAGTCTGTACTTACGAATGTCCGATAACAATGCAGAATTTAATCAACTGAATTTGCTGTATAGCTTTGTATTCACTTCAGGTTTGAAATAAAAGCTTAATTTAGTGTTTGTTAAATTTAATGTCGCAAATTTATCTGCACGTGTGAAGTGTCCCAACTAAAATTTAGTAAAATTTTGAGTTTTCATACTTGGCTTCTAAGAACAAATAAAATGGGACCAAATGTAGTAAAAAAATACATGTACGCAACACCTTTTGACCATATATTCAAAAGCAGTATTACTTTAGTGAATACATGAAAAAGAAACACGAACCCAAAATTAAGATTTTGCTAACCAGACGTTGTTATTGTCCTAGGAGTGAGTTGAAAGGTGTTATATAAAATGATTTATATGAAAAAAAATCTCTCATATTGACCCGTTAAACCCAAATTTCGGGGTTTGAACCACCTAACGTCCCCCTCCCACAGCTGGTTACAATCTTGCCAATGGTGTGAAAGAGTGAAAACAAAACAATAACAATTTTATTATTTTCATTTCACCTTCATGTTCAAATTGATTTAATGAATCTGTATTTGAACCGATTTCCAATATCAATGCATCCGTAAATGTGTTATGTAATTTATTTTATTAAAAGTGTGTCTAAAAAAGTTTCTATTTGAAATTTTTTTATTTATTTATGTAAATACATAAGGCTGTCTCCCACGTAAACGCGATTAGCGCGGTGCGTCAATGCATTTGCAAACTATCAAACACATAAAATGAATTCATTTTGTCCTTACTGGAAAATAAATTCGTGCTATTGTAGCGATTTTGTGTTGTCGTATCTTTCAGTTGGTTTGTTTTTGCCCTTAGTTGATATAATATAATTATCACAATGACGTATCGCACCGCCCGCACCGCGCAAATCGCGTTTACGTGGGACACAGCCTAAGACTTGAAAACTGCTTATTTGTATTTGTAAAATTCAAATAGGCGTAAGTTTTTCTCATAGTTCAGTTCAATAAGAAGTTTTTTGAGTAATGCAAAATTGTCAAAATTTATAGGGTGTTCTAATAAATGATGCCCTATTATTTGCATATATGTATGTCTATTTCTTTGACTCGTTCTGTGAACAAACTGCTTGAAGGATTTTAATATATGAGATATTGCTATACATATATACTTCAGATGAAGGTTAAATTCAAAATCATTAATTTACTGCAAAATTATAAAAGTTCTAATAATTCATCTTGTTAGTTTCATCAAAAAATTTTATAATTCTTTGATCAATTTGTCACAAGAAATATTTTTTCTACAGTTATTCTCTATGTATTAACCTTAATGTAATATTTACAACTATTAATCTTGTTACTCAAATTAGTGAATCTCATTCATATTTTTATCAACAAATTATATTTTCACGGACCTCAGTTAAATTTTTTCACTAATCTAAATCCACTTCCACATTCATATTCTATATGACAGAAATTTTTATTTTGTTTTTGATACTATAGTTATTTTGCTGTTCCGATTTGAGGTTGTTTTCTTCACCTTCTCTTGTACCTTTAGTAGATCTGGATCACTAATTTGGTTTATTGGTTGGTGCTCTGAACAGAACATTTGGCTGACGTTTCGCCAAAATCTCATTTGTCATTTTCAAAGCTGAAAATTTGAAAACAGTATTTATATAAAGCCACTCTCTAAACTTCTTTATTCTGTTTTCAGACTTTCAGCTTTGAAAATGTCAAATGAGATTTTGGCGAAACGTCAGGTAAAATGTTCTTTTCGGGGGCACAAACCAAGAAACGTATATACACCAGATACTTCAAAATTGTTCCATCCGTGAACGACTACAATCTAACATATATGTATCACCTGTGAAAGTTAAGGAAACGGTAAGAGATACAAACGTGATGATTATGCAAAAAAAAATTAACTCTTGCCGTTCTCAAGTTATTCAAGGAAAACCAAAAATGTCATTTTTGTTTTTTCCATCCCCTACTTTTATTTTAAAGAATATCGCTAATGGCAAAGGGAAACGTTTTTTAATACAAATCTTCAATGCTACGTTTCGTGCATTTTGGGCCATCATCAAATCTTTTTTTTAATACGCACCTGAACTTTTGTTATACAATATCGATAAAGTATTGAAAGACATCATATCATATGTTAAGTTTTATACAACGTTTTAATCATCAATCAATCAATGATATCTATAAATTTTTTACTTGATTTTCTTGCCTGGGAAAGCGATGTAAATGGAAAAGTCGACAAGATTTAAAAAAAAATCAGGTTTTTTGTTAATTAGGTATAAACGCATAAAATCTTAAAAATCTAGATTTTTTTCCTTAATAACGTCGAAATTATAAGTTATAATGGAAACATGTATAAAAATGAAAGAAAAATTCTAGGTAATAGCGAGATCTATGAAATACAATCGAGAATTTTTTTGTTGCTTTGTAAGTTGCAAAAAGCATAATTATAGAACTATGAGGGTGGCACAAAAAATCTTAAAAAACATAGCAACCTCGTTTTCTTAAAGTCCAGCACAACCCATTGCTTTGGTCCAAGTTTGAAGTACCTTATAATAATCTTTTGGTATTATAGTAATATTAAATAGTAAATCAATTTATACAGAATTGTGAAGAACAGTTTGACTTTCTCTCTTTTACGTTAATAATTGTTTCGCAGTCGGCATTTTTTGGTATTCTTATGTGTCTATTTTTTAGAAAAGAATTATTATCTATAATACTTAAAATTTTCTTTTTATTCTAAATTTATTGTGAGACGAAAAAATGAGAATTAATCTTCAAAACAAACTGTTGATAGTTAGACTAGATCATTAGTTATAACAAATTTCGAAATATGGAAGTCAAAGTTGTAAGCTTTAAAAACGAATCAGTCAAAAATAAATTAAATCGTCGCTTCATCATCATTACCAAATACATTCAAATGCTGTTCCCTACGAAATTATTTTTCTCAACGATAAATCGTGTTGCGCATTATCATATTATTAATCTGTGCTAAAGCAGAGATAAATTGGCTAATTTTCTCCCTCCATCAGTTTAGCAGAT
The DNA here is from genome assembly GCA_034190945.1 of Octodonta nipae. Taxonomy (NCBI): domain Eukaryota; kingdom Metazoa; phylum Arthropoda; class Insecta; order Coleoptera; family Chrysomelidae; genus Octodonta; species Octodonta nipae. The sequence goes on from CM067216.1 coordinate 176,557,407, forward strand.
TGAACGCAAATGACGAACACCAAACGAGAGAAATTGAGACATTAGAAGATTAATTAACTATGACTGAATCTAATTTAGTTTTATACCGATTCTCATTAGAGATAATGCCTATAATCCCCCAATATAAGTTTTTTTCAGAGGGGGTGAAATAAATGGTAAAACATAAAAAATAAGCCTTAAATAATTACGTACAGCTAGATGATAATTTGTTTTTCAGAGTGCCCATAACTACGTGTATGGATTGTGTTCAGTTTTTTAATAATTAGTTAGATTTTTTAAAGTTTGTCAAAGAGGCATACAAATTTATGCAAACAAAGAACTAAAACTCCGTATTAATGTTGATATCGTTTTTAGGCGACATCACTATTTTGTAGTGCTACAATTGAATGTCATCCAGATTTTTTTAAATTATTTGACAAATAGGCCTCAATATAGAAGGGAACTCAGACTCCAAAATGTATTAAAATACGTTATTTCAACATTACAATGAATTTTGAGATAACCGCGAAAATTGAAAATTGTAGTTTAAATAATTTGGTGAAGTGCGAGTGGGACTCGCATACTTAGGGTTCCGTACCACCTTCAAGATTCGAATATTCCAGTTTCAGACAAGCAAGGAATGAGTGCATTTTCTTATATTTACCCTTATATCTTTTGAAGGAAGCGTTTTAAATTTATAAAAAATATACACTTTTATTTTCCACACATAGACTTTTTATTTTATCTGCTTTAGGATTCGCTTAATTTTTATCACAATACATATGTATTTAATTTTCTAATTTGGCCCCAAAAAGTAACATTAGAGTTTTATTTACTAATAAACTTTCAGAGATGCCTTTTATAATCTACTGTCTGAGTTTTGAGGCTCTGTAGATTGGAAGAAAAACGGCAAAATAGGTCAAAATTTAAATTATAAATTATTAAATCTGTTATCCAAATTATTTAAAACATAATAAAATAGATTTTTCAAATTTTAAATAGTGTAGTTTTTCTAAAGTAGGAATTAAGTCGGATGTTAATAATTTTTGTTAATATCTTTTAAACAAAGATTGTAAAAATATTATATATTTGTAATTCACATAATGAGCCTTTTATCTGATATATTACAGGATGCGTTTGAAAGTTGAATCTTTATTTTCCAATTAATTGTATAATTTGTCCCTAAAATTACTATGGGGGTTTTCTAATAATTTATTTTCCGTTTAATAAGGTCTTAGAGTTTGGGAATAACGGGGAAAATGGGTAATTTTTTTAAATATATATTTTTTAATATATTTTAAAATATCCATTTTAAAAAAAATTAAAAAATATTTTGTATTCGTCATAATGAATTTGATATGAAAATATTATAGAGACAATTTTAATTTTAATTTTCCATTTAATTCTATAATTGCCCCCCCCCAAAATAAATATTAGGGGTTTCTCCTTATTTTTCCAGTAAAGTTCAGGTGAGGGGCTATACCTCCATTTTTTTTCAAAATTTTCCAGCTTATGGTTTCGGAGATAAGGGGTAAATAAGGGGGGGAATGGGTAATTTTTTTATATTTTTGTTAATATCTTTTAATTAATTTATTTTAAAAATGTGAAAAAAATATATTTGTTTTCTTCGTAATGAGCCCTTTCATTTGATATATAACATAATGGGTTAGAAATAATTTTAATTTTATATTTTCCCTTTAATTCTGTAATTGGTCCCCCAAAATTAAAAGTAGAGGTTTCTCCTTATTTTTCCAGTAGAACCTATAAATCTGTTTTTTTTTTTAAAACTTTACGTTTTATAGTTTCGGAGATAGGGGGGGGATGGGTAAATTTTGGTATATTTTCGTTAATATCTTTTTATATATATTTTTTTAAATATGAAAAAATATATATTTGTGTTCCTCATTTGATATATTACATGATGCGTTTGAAAATTTTTTGTTTTTAAATTTTTATTTAATTGTATAATTTGCCCCCCAAAATTAATATTAATGGTTTCTCCTTAATTTTCCTGTAAAGTTCGGGCAACGCTCTATATTTCCTATTTTTTCAAAATTCGAGCAGATAAGCCTCAAGCGCGACCGATTGTATAAACACCATTCCAAACGCCTGGATATTTCTCGAAGGCCATTTGGAAAGCCCTTTTTCGGCCACTGCTGCTAGGCATCTCCAACAACCAACCGCCAGGTATGACGACGCTAATTGGACCAGTTAAGAAACGTGAGATCAACCATTTCAAGATGATGGAAGTCCAAGGAAACCTCAAAAAGCCAGTTACATTGTCTACCACCTTCAAACTTGCCTGTAAATTTCGTTAAACTGTTTGTATTTGTTTTTAATTTAAATTATACATGTTTGCCTGAGTTTTGTAATTTTGCAACCAAAATTCGAGAAATGGAAATTGCAGGGAGTATGTGCTATTCACACTTAGCAAAATAAGTTAATAAAATTGTATAACTTGACAGAGCAAAAACCAACTGTTCTAATATCAATAAATTTAATGAAGAAAAAACGTTTATAAAAAATATACTTTCTGCCAATCATTACCCAAATAAATTTATTACCTAACGAGTTAAACAAAATGGCATACCAAACAATCCCTAACAACCAACATCAAACTTCACCAAGCAACACTGACTCCCAAAATAATCACATTAATACAATAACTATACCATAAATACAGGGTCTATCAGAAAGACTAAAAAGAGGGGGAAACAGATATAATATCAAAACATCATTTAAAACAAGAAATACACTAAAATCAATTATATCAAAAACCAAACCAAATAACACAACTCAAAATACAAAAAATTGCATTTATAAAATTCCGTGTGAATGTAATAAATTCTATATTGGAGAAACCTCTATACCTCTGAATGTTCGAATAAACGAACACAAAAATTTCATAAAAAAACGACAATTTGAAAAATCCAAAATTTGTGAACATGCTTGGGACCTTGGTCATAAAATACAGTTTCAAAATTCAGTTATTTTACACAAAGAAGAACACAACACCAAAAGAAAACTAAAAAAGTCTGCCTTAATTTTGTTAAATGAAAACGATTGTATCGCTACTACCTCCGTAGAATTCAGTCGTTCCTGGTTGCCGATGATTAAGGAAGAAATTGCTAATGGTCATGTCCTTGTGAACAACCCAATATCGGGATAGTTCATAAGGTTTTTCCTAGGTTTTCCCTTATGATTTTAATGGGATCACTGAATCAACAAAGTTCTTTGGTCGCATTTTTGCGAATGCACTATCTTATAAGAAAGTCGCACCTAGGAGCGCCACATAAAGTCCTGAAGATCTCCCTTTCAAATTCTTCCAATTTGAAAGGAACTTTATGATTATATGATCTTTAGAAATTTCTGTGCTACCCTGTATATTACAAATAAAATTCTCTTAGTTACGTCAAAAATCAAATAATAAACATTGTCAAATATTTAAATTTACATCTTGGAATTGTACCTTTTTAATCCGTAGTTTCTTAGCCATTGACAACGGGGTCTGATCTAGATCCCGAAACGTTTGGAATATACAGCAATTTCCTTTAAAGTGTGGTGTTATTTCCCAATAAACACTTAGACATTGAGAGAAGTAGTTTCTGTTTACATACGCTTATTGTGATTCGAGAGTTTATTATTTATATACATTACAGAAATCTTATGCTCAGTGCGCGTTTTCTGTAAAAGTATATTAATATTTATCAGCAATTTTATTTATTTTTATTGTACAGGGTGTAACGTAATACATTGTAAACTTCCTGTATATATACTGTTAAAAATGCTTCAGTCTTTATACGTATACCTCATTATACGTGTACCCTATATATTAACATTCTGTATACTTGCTCCATGCAAGACACTACCCTGGCAAATATTACTCCAAACAATGTCTATTCAATTCTTCGTCGTTTCTGATGGCGAGTGGTGAGTTGTAAATGTTTTGTAATAATACGTTCTTCTTATTATCACATACAGCATTACCGGTCGCCGACTCGTTCACCATAATGTCCTTTCTTCAGTAACCGATGGATACTTCCTACCGAAAACTGTAAATTGGCACGGCTTGACCATGATTGTGCTTCCTTTTAACTATGCTACCTTTTTCACGGTCAGACATATAGCTTGGTTACAAATTAAATCCTAAAAATCGAGACATAACAATATTGACGAGAATTACAGTGGCTCGAGTGTGCGAGTCTGTATACTTACACGCTCTATGCTACTCTATTTACAACACCCAGTATACTCAGCTCACTAACATCCTGTTTATTGGGCTCCCGTCCAAATACTACAAGCAAAGGATGGGCATTCTCTCATCTCAAAATTTTTCCACAACTCTTAAAATTTTGCCGATTACACCCCGTATACTGCGGCATATCCTGTATATGTACCACTGAATACTAACACTCTGTTTAACACCGCCCTACATATTTACAATTTGTAAACTTACACTCTGACTACTTACCCAGTATACTTAAATTCAGTTAGTAACAGCCTATGTATTGGGGTCCCACCCAAACACAAATAGGTGTGCTCATTGTCGACAAATGCATGTATACCAACAATATTACATCAGTATCCTTTATACTGCTAAAATGCTTCCTCCTTTTTTATCAGTTCCACTTGAATTTTATTTACTTATTTTACCTAATATCTGAATGAATATGTGAACCAGTTTGAATAATATATATATATATTTTTTGTTTATTAGAGAAACAAATTCTACCTCGAATGTCAATAAATGTCGTACCTGCATGATTTTGGGTGTATTGGTGCATTTGAAGAGATTTTTAAATTGCCTTCTATTAAAGAAGATTCCGAAAAAAAACAGTATATAAAAAATACTGACATGAGAACGGAGGTTTTCGCGGCCAGAGTCATAGCTGATTCTGCTTTTTCCGGATTTGGACCGCGTCATTTTTCGAATTAGTTTATTTATATACCTAAACCGGGATATAAACAAAGTTTTTCGACGTTGCGCCCAAACTTATAAGGGGCTTTTTTCAAGGCTGAGACAAAGAACAAAACAAATGTTACTTACCTTGCGGCTACTCCATTCATTTATCTTTTTCTCATGAACACTTCCAAACTTCACTTTTTATTCAACTTGTCACAATGATGTACAAATTCTATATGAGTAATAGGTATGAAGAAATAATAATTGGCCCCCCGAAATTTACAGGTAAAAGAAGGATAGGAGGCACTTGAAGGGATTATTTTATGATATTTTATTAATGGATAATGTAATTGATTTATTTTGTGGAAATGTTGACGCAAGATTGCCAGATGGACGAAAATTCAAAACCTTTGTCTCGGTTGAAATTCTTCGGATTTTTGGCGATTTCAACGGACTCACGGATTTTTCTGGTGAAATAATACGAAGATTTGGCCACGACAGAGGAGCTGTTGAAGAGGATTTGGGGGCCCGTTTCGTGATGATGTTCAGCTACAGCAGAGTTTGAAAGCAGGCCCGTTTTCAAACAACGTTTGTGCTCACCCAGACGTGTGTTTATAGATCGACCTGTTTCACCGATGTATACTGCCCCACACGAGCATGGAATGGAATAAACACCTTTAGATGAAAGAGGATTTTGTTTATCCTTTGGAGAAGGTAACATTTGTGAGATTTTGGATAGTGGTTTGTAGACTGTTTTTACCTCGTGCTTTTGGAGAAGCCTCCCAATCCTATCCGTGACCTTGCTGATGTATGGCAAATATGCTACTGATTTATTAGGTCACAATTCTTTCTTAGGAAGGGGATGTTGGTGACGCGAAATGGAATTGCGAATCTCTCGTTTGCTGTAGCCGTTGTTTTGTAGACTACCCTCAACCCAAGCTAATTCCCTTCTCAAACTTTTGGGTTCGGAAATGGATATAGCTCGATGCACCAGGGAGTTCACGACTAACCGTTTCTGAGATGGGTGATGATGGGACCGGGCGTGCAGATATCTGTCGGTATGTGTTGGTTTTCTGTATACAGAGTGGCCCAGGCGACCATTTGGCAACCGTGAAACCAACACGTCTAGGAAGGGCAGGGATCCATTGGACTCAATTTCCATAGTGAATTTGATGTTTGAATGTTGGGTATTAATGTGGTTTAAGAACAATTGGAGAGCCTCTTGTCCATGTGGCCAGATGACAAAAGTGTCATCAACATATCTCAACCAAATTTTGGGTTTGTGGCTTGAAGACTCCAGAGCCACTGCTTCAAAGGCTTCCATAAAGATATTTGCCACTACCGGTGATAGCGGCGAACCAGAAGTTTGCATGTAATATTTATTTTGAAAAATACGTCGACGTAAGACATTTTTCGATCAACATGAGTAAATCCAAGGTTTGTCCGTCTTCCGACAGCAGTTCTCTAATAATCGATACGGAATCTGGGATAGGAACTTTGGTGAACAGTGATGTCACATCAAAACTAACTAAAATGTCTTGGGGTTCAATTTGTATCTCTGACAGAAGAGTTACGAAATGGGATGAGTTTAAAACATGTGAGGGAGATTTTCCAGTGAATGTCTTAAAATGTCCGCTAAATATTTGGCAATGTTGTATGCTGGAGAGCCGATTAGGTTCACAATCGGTCGTAACGGAACTTGTTCTTTATGAATTTTCGGCAGGCCATATAGGCGTGGAGAAGTGCAACTCCGAGGAATTAGATGTTTTTGTGTTGCTTTAGGAATGTTCGAAACTTTTATCAATGAAGTTATTTCACATTCTATTTTGGGAGTGGGATCCCTATGAATGGGAGAATAGAATCCATCTTGAAGTAAATCATTTACCTTATTGGCATATTCTGGAAAATCTAGGACAACCGTTGCATTGCCTTTATCCGCCGGAAGAATGACAATGTCACGGTTTCCCGGAGCTTGCTAAAAGCGATTCGTTCAGTTCTGGGGATGTTTGATGGTGGAGGTTTTACCTTTCGCAGAATTTTATTCGTTTCAAAACGTATGCTGTCGGCTTCCGGGTTTTGGAAGAACTCGAATAGAAGATTCAATTGAGCTAATTATGTCTTCGATGGGAATTTTTCTAGTAACTGCAAAGTTGAGTCCTTTTGAGAGAACGGAGTTTTCATCTGGAGTTAATGGGTATGAAGAGAGGTTTACCACGGTTTTTACACCATTTGCTGACCTAGGGTATTCAGCGCCTTTTGAGTATAATGACTGAAATTTCTTTATGTGTCTCAGAGCAGTTATCTCTTCAGTTTTGAGTGCCTGGCAAAATGAAATTCTATCAACTGTGTCCCAATCTGTTGGTGACAAGCTTCTCGCGAGATTAAGATGTAGTTTGAGCAGGTCCTTTGGAAAGGAAATCAAGGTCACGTCTAGTTGCTTGGATGCGTTCTCGTAATAAAGCAAAACTAGCTCGTTCTAGAATTTTGCGAGAGGAACTCGTGTTAATTAGATGTTTGATTTTGAGGAACTTTGGAATTATTTTATGATCACGACAACGCTTAAGAAAAGTTAATGAAGACAGGGTCCTAGCACTTTTGTGACGAAGTTTACAAAATAAGGATTTCAACCGAGACAAAGGTTTTGAACTTTCGTCCATCTGGCAATCTTGCGTCAACATTTCCACAAAATAAATCTTACATTATCCATTACGAAATTTCATCAATATCATAAAATAATCCCTTTAAGTGCCTCCTACCCTTCTTTTACCTGAAAATTTCGGGGGGTCAGTTATTATTTCTTTGTACCTATTACTCATATAGGATTTGTACATCATTGTGACAAGTTGAAGAAAAAGTGAAGTTTTGAAGTGGTTCGTGAGAAAAAGATAAATGAATGGAGTAGCCGCAAGGTAAGTAACATTTGTTTTGTTGTTTGTCTCAGCCTTAAAAAAGCCCCTTATAAGTGTGGGCGAAACGTCGGAAAACTTTTTGTTTATATCCCGGTTTAGGTATATAAATAAACTAATTCGAAAAATGACGCGGTCCAAATCCGGAAAAGGCAGAATCAGCTATACTAGAGACATCTAATTTTTCCTCATTATTGATATTATATCCCAAAGTACCTAGTAACCTAGGAGCTAGAGAGATTTTCCATTCTAATTAAAAAGTTTGATAATAATTAACGAAACAACTATACAATAAATAGCATTTTCCAATTTCTTTTTCAGATTCAATGTAGTTGTAAATATGTAAACAATGGAGGATTTTGGGTTTTTTACTTGTTAATTGACACAAATTGTTTTCAACTTTATTGATGTATTTTGAAGTTAATTAATATTTTTATTTTTTATTTTAATTAGATTCTTTGTTTTATACCTTGTATTCTGAAATTTCGATTTTTTGGTGGAAGAGCAACTAATGATCGATATTGCCCAGAATCAATATATTTATTGTCTTGGGTTCGAAGATTTCAACAATTATGAAATCATACGTTTTATTAGAGATATTAATTTCCGGAACTGAGCGTCATTTTATTGTATTTTATTACTCTTGAAAAATCTCTCCACAAACGTATTAACCAACTCATCGAAGTTGTTTGAAGAACGTAGATACTTTTTTCTAAATATTTTCTTGCTTATAGTTTTAAGAAAATATCTAGATATTAAACACTACAATTGCCGACACTGTCTTTATGTTCATAAACCTTGGTTACAGTTCAATTTCGTTGAAATTCCAATGGCGAACGCAGTAGCCCATTAACGTTAACAGGAATTGCAATTATTGATGCAGCAGTTAACAGTTATTGCTTTAGGGCAGACCTAATATTGGTATAATACTAATTAAAGCAAAATTACCAGCCATATATAAGTTGTATTCCGTTAATATGCGGTTATTAGCACATTTTTATTATTATTTAAAGCAACACAAATTCTTCAAAAAACGCCATACGTTAGATAGAGAAGTTCTTATGAAACTTGTATTTGCTTTTATGTTATTCGGTCAGGAACGTTGGGTCTTACTCAAGGAATTCACATTCTCTTTCTATTCTGTGTATCCAAGTTAGAGAGAGATCATATCAACAACGTCAATCTATTGTATATATATATATATATATATATATATATATATATATATATATATCTACGGTTTTGTGTCTTTGGATACTTAAGTCCCATACTGTTGCGTTGTATTGTGTATTTTACTACATTTTAAAACTAATATGCCTATTGTTATCTATAAAATTGCAAATTACCAAGCAAAATTGATAAATTTGTATTCATATATCATGAAAACCAGATGAACAATTTAAAATGTCAATAATTATTTTGATAGCGTTTACACTGTTGCGTTATCAATAGGAGTATTAGAGAATTAGCCTTTTTTCAATTGTGGTTAAATCATGACAAGAAAATTACGTGTTTTGTTAACATCAAAATCCACATTTTAATATTTAAATATGCATGACACTGTGACGACGACTAAGCTTTCGACTAAAACATTTTTATTGGCTGCAACCCCACATGTAAGCTGTCATATAAAATTTCATTTTCCGTCCAGCTTCCATTTTTATGTATGTTTATTATTACCTTAATAACCTATGATTACGTTTGGATAATGTAATCGCCAGATGACTTTTTTCAAAGTTAATTATTAAATAAAAATTTCTTCTTTCATCCTTCATTCAAGGAATTGAATTGAACTGATTTAGAACTGCAGTTCAATTACTTGTTGCATCTTCAAGATTTAACTCAATATTCTGCAAGTTTTTAAAATTACTTACTTTTCCACTTTTTTGCAATTTAATGGTTAGCTATGTAAAGATTTTAAGTAAATACCAGTCAGACGAAGTATTGAATTTGGTAATATTTAGTAAATCTCTGTCGTTCAATTCTTTTCTCAAATTGTCTTTATACTATGACGTTTTAGTAATGTATTACTTGGCATGAGTTCATCTCTGATGGTAACAATATCTCATTGGAGCCTTCATGTTTTTTTTAATTATTTTTTTGTACTGGTAGATATACTTAAGATATTCATATTGTGTTAGTCACTTCATTAGTAAGTCGCATCAGTGGATTAGATTAAACAATCATAAAAATTTCATCTATATGCTAATAAAATAATATAACCTGCTTATTTTAACATTTTGCCGTATTGGACAAGACAACTGCGCCAAAGATCTTTTTCCTCGATTTTTTCATCGTATTATCTCACAGTAGTTTTAAAACATCACACTAATTGACATGTTTTGCTTCTGCGTAGTCGTTAATACCCCGTTTTCTGTATGTGTAATGCATTTCAGAACCCCTGGCCATATAATGCTAGTTTCAAATTTTAGCTAGAAGGACAAGATAAAGTTGCAAAATTTGCCATTCAATAAAGTAGATAAACTGTGAAACACCTACAATTCGCTTGTATTGGAACCGAAATTTTACAACTTAGTATTCGAAATGTGTACGAAGGGCACATTTCGAATACTAAGTTGTAATATTTTGGATTTTACAATTTGTAACTTGTTAAAGTTGTGAAACAGGCCCATGATAGCAAAATTATGTATCCACATATTATAGAAAACAAGTGTTAATGCATTACCTACTATGGATTCCTAACCATATAATTATATTTTCCTTTATTTATTGTTTGTTACGACGTAACGTACTTGTGTTATAAGGGATTTCATGATAGTTAAATATGAACGGTTGCTATATACGAAGTTCATCGGATATTTGTCGTTTTGCTATTAAGGCGCGTTCGCACGAATCAAGTTTATTTGAAAAAATTCTATAATTACTCAACAAAACTTGAACGAAATCTATATCTATATTTTTAGTGGTGTAAGAAAAATAAGACAGGGCAAACTTTCGCGTTCAACGCTCACTGAAGAATTGCTTTTAAGTGGAAATTTTTTCGTAACTTTTATGGACTATATAGTATGAAATAATATTCATTGTTCAAATTTATTTAAAATAATCTGCTTCGAGTGGCGTGAAAGTGTTATAATGAAATTTTTGGAACTATATCATAAGCATTATTGCTTGTCTTTGGAACTATCGAATGAATAATAATAATAATAATCTTTATTTACCCAACAGCTCAGATTCCCAATTACAGGGTTGTACGAAGTACATATGAATTAATTTTTATTCTTACAAAGCTAAGCAAAATAGAACAAGAACATAAGATTGACAACAATAAAGAATTTAATCAAATGAAATTATTTGTGTTAAAAACCATAATAACCATAATAAATATAGAATAAAGTAGCACGAAAAAATACATTGAGTTATATTGTTAAAAAATGTCTTACTTTAGCTGATCTAAAAAACGAAATATGGAGCAAATGAATCTCTTGTAACTAAATATCTCAAGATAATAACTTTAATTTTGGGTAGATTGCTGGACACATCACTATATATTTTCGTCAGTTTACACTTGCGAGAATGTGCGAGATGGCAAATTGTGAACTGACATGATTAGCCCGACAGTTGTATGGTAACACAAACCCCACTATTATTTCTATATCTATACTAATATGAGGGGTAAGATTACATTGTTTGTGGAGACTAATTTCTGAAAGTACTGAACTCATTTTAAAATTTCAAGTACTAATTACACTGTCTGTGTGTAACACATTTTATATTGGTAAATGTTTAATTACGGGCTGGGGCAATGGGAATTTCTATTATTTTTAATGAAAATTTAAAAAGACATAAAATTTGCTCTATATGATAATATTCAATTTATCGATGACTAACCGATTATTAAACAAGTGAAATCTAAAGAATATATACAATGTCGGAAATACTCAGACATATTAAGAAACAAAAATTTATTAAAGGAAAATAAATTCCAAAAAAAAGATAAAATATCAAAAACCCAAAATTGTTAGAAATATTAAATATATCTAATATAACAAAATGTAACATTGACAAAAATGCAAAACCTAAAATCTAAAAACATCAAAACTGCTAACAATGTCAATAAATACTCTCTTGTAGATGTCGATCATAAATGTCAAAAAACCTAAAAAATCTCATACATTTTATAGTGCAAAAAGTGACATAAATAACTAAACTGTCAAAAATGTCATAAATGTCAAAAATTAAAAATGGTAAAAACATCAAAAATGTTACAATAGGTTCATAATGCCCAAAATATGTCACAAAAAAATCAGATTTGCCAAAATCAAAAATCTCAAAGTGAGAAAATTATTGAATGCTAATAATACCAAAAATGGAAAATTGTCAAAAAATAACAGTCATAATACAATAATAAATGTTTTAGTTGTCCTCGAACTTTTTTTGCTTTGTAAGAATAAAAGAGGAGTTTGTAAAGAAGGTTTCACTTCCATCTGGATCAGTCAGTCACCATTGCTAGTTTGTTTATACATCCTAAAGTATTGATATTTTCTTCGGACCTTCTTAAGTGATTTGTTTATCACTTACTAATGATAACTCTTTTTTTCTGATACTCCTAATATATTTCCTCTTACAATAAATACACTACCTAACACGAAAACAATTTGTCATGAGACTTTTGGTTTCAATTTATATAATATTATTTTAAGTTCTTTTAACAAAAGTACATGTATTCATACGTCTGTAATAGTTCTAAATTGAAACCTCTGATCAATTTAATTTGAAGAAGTTGAACAAAAAAAACTTTTGTTGATCTGCTAAAATCCGTCACTTAATGCTTGACTTGTGAGATCACGCCTTTAGCCCAACTAAAATATCATTGTCATGTCAATTGCGCTTGAGTACGATCTTCGTTACTGGTCTTAAAATATTATTTACAATTTGATACCGACTTTTTAATCATAACGAAAATAAAGAAACAAATAATACTATTATTATAAAATTTAAATATGATTTATTTCATTTTTTTAAATCTAATTTAGCGTTAACATGACCTTATGTTCATCAGTTTGACGACTATTAAGACTGTTTAGAGCTCCTTTAGTTCGGGCTTTGATTCGGGCGCTTTAGTCACGCACACAGCGAATACAAAGATATCAGACCTTCACTTTTCAGGTGGTGAGCTGAAAAACTTTGAAACATTACATAATCGTAATATTAATAGCTTTAATAAATAAATAACTAAGCAGATTACAGTTTCACCGAATTTCATTGTAATAAACACAACGTCTCTGAATTAATAGGAAACGAGAGATTGCCGAAAACAATTATAATTATCTTTAATTTTTCAAACTGTAAAAATTTAATACCAAGGCAAAATCTGTGATTGATTGAATTAATATACTGATACTTTTACAGTATAATATTGTTTTTGATGAAATATTATTATTTTATATGCTCTTATCAATTTAGTTTTTTTTGTCACTTTCAGTTAAATGAAAGAAATTTTTCAGATACCTATTTCCTATATGTATTGCTATTCGATCTATTTATTTTTCATTAACGCATAAATGATCCCAAATTGCACGTTGTTTGTATGTATTCAAGTAATTTGTGGAACAAAGTCAATGACAGAAAATAGCTGAAATTATTTTATTTCATCACTGCCAATTTCAGAATTAATTTAATGAAATTGGAAACAAAAAAAAATAAACTCTAAAGTTCTGAAGGGTGAAAAACCTATTCCGGTTACAATAGTTTTTATTGAGCACTGATTTGATCACCTGCTGTACAGAACAATGCAGTTGACGGAAGGAAAGTATTGGAAAGAGAGGGAAGGGAAACGACGTAGATGTAATTTACTCCAATAGGTTTTGTCTAATTTTCACTAGCTCGAGATTTGTCTGTTCTGCGTTAACAAATGTAGTAGTAATAGTAGGGGAGCCCAGAGGGCGTTGTAACTCCAGCACATTATAGACCTATCAGATCGGGAAGATTATATGCTAAAGAAATGAAAAGTTTATGTGATGTATACCTGCTTATTGGTGGGGGAAGCGTGTATATATTTTTAAAAATGTAAAAAAAATCGTTACAAAAAAATTGTCAAGTGCGTCAGAATTCAATAGCGTGTACGGTCTACGAACTCCTGATTACCGAGAAATATTAGTCTGACGAATTGCTAGTTGCAGGTAGCCGTATTACGAGGTAGAAGTTGGGAAAAAAATGTGTTTTCACGGATTCGTCAGCTATTTAAAAGAGGGGTTAAGTTAACTATAAAAAGTATCCTATTACTAAGACTGACGATTTGGACGTGACCAACAGTATATATCGATTTTTCAAAATGCAAAAAAAATCATGGCCTTGAAATACTCGTGCGCGTCAGAATTTTTTACAGGTGGTTCAGCTCGACATTCTAGCAGTGTAAACTCTTAATCTGATGATTTGGTGGAGAAATTTTTTTAATCTGACAAAAAAAAATTATGTGTTATAAATTAGATCATTAATCAGAGGCAATATGTTATAAAAAATATATTCATATCGTTTTATACTCAATCTTCGTCATCCGTTGAATTATCCTCGTATCCGAAGTTTAAATCAGATTGATCATTTTCATCGACATCTTGCATATCTGTAACAATAAATATTTATGATCTTAAAAATCTTTAATTTATTTTTCATGATATTATCACAGCGTTAAAAACTTACCAGAATCGGCAGAAGCCGGAATATTTCCTAAAATCTCAGGTGTAACAACAAGATCTTCATAAGCTTCTGGTAGCTGATTCCCAGTAAACCAAACCATCTCTAATTTCCCTTCAACATTTTTCCACCCAAAGTCTGTTGGTGACATGTCACTGATAACACGATAGTGAACATTTCTCCACAGACATGCTATATCTTTGTTCGTAATAAATGCTATCGAAGCTCTGATTGACAAGATGGTAAGTTACAAGCATCGTAATTACGGACATGTAATGAAAAAGGTTGTGTAGTATCAGTAACTTTATATGACCTGTTGAAAATTTCACTTCTAGCTCTATTAACATCAGATAATTTTAATAGACCGTATAAATAAATAAATAAATAATAATAAAATAAATAAATATTTTTTTATTTTCATTATCATCTCTCATTTTCGCAAAAAATAGATCAAATTCACTACATTTATTTCATAAAACACTTGTAAAAATACAAACAAACTATAGCGTTGTACGCAGATAAACATCGGACGAGTTGTTGTGATCAGCTGGGACATCAACATGGCGGCAAGTAGTGTGGGGTAGTGCGACAGAGTAAGACGTAGAGAAAGAGTGAGAAGGCAAAAGAGGCGTCTAGCGGTAAATACATAATTCTTATCGCTGGTACATACGACACTCTTTTGGTAATTTTAGATGCTTAGGCTCATGAAAATCGGCAGATTATGCTATTTCTATAAATTTCACACTATTTATTTTGAAATAAAAAAAAACAT
This sequence comes from Octodonta nipae, assembly GCA_034190945.1. Lineage (NCBI taxonomy): Eukaryota > Metazoa > Arthropoda > Insecta > Coleoptera > Chrysomelidae > Octodonta > Octodonta nipae. Next base: position 176,572,618 of record CM067216.1, read on the forward strand.
TGCGCTCGAGTATTTCAAAGTAACGATTTTTTTTTGCAGTTTGGTGATTCGCTCAAATGTTTAGTTTAGTTTAGTTCAAATGTCAGATTATTAAAGGGATTTTGTTTTCTGTATGTAACTAACTTATATTGTTTAAATCTGATGTGCTCGAGTTTTTTTCAGGAATAATTTTTTTTTACTAATCTGATCGACTGCCCTAGACACACGTCACTATATCGAGGGACCCTACTTGGTAAAAGTACTTAACATAGTACAAAGATCCTCTCTTAATATTTAAACTGCTCAGCTCGAGTCACTTACGAAATCCCCGCTTGGGCTCCCCTACTATAACATAAAACAACATAAATACATTTTAGTTTGGTAAGTCATGATTCGTTATTAAGTAGGTTTATATATAAAAGAATTCAAAAACTTTTGACATTTCATCATATCTCTACCAAACTGATTCACTTATATAAGTTCATTAGATATTAATAGTAAACTGAAGTTGTATAGTAAATGTACAAACGATGTGTTGAAATGTTTTGGAAAAGTCTTATATTCTAAGTGAAAGGGATGTAAATTACTTCATTTGTGTAAAGATATAGCGTAATGTATTATTTGTTTTAAAAACCGTTTTAACATCGTTTTTGCTACGCACTTAATTTTTTCAGATACACCTGGAACAGATGGAATTATATTCGTAATTTTGATTTCTGTTTAGTGTTTTATACAAAATAACAAATTCTTATTTATAAAAATCGTCTTCAGATTGAAAATATGTTGTTTTTACGCAGAGTTTGGCTAGTTCCACAATTATTCCATTTTTTAAATTTTGTTTAGTTGTGTAAGAAAACATACTGCAATAAATTCTGTGGGTGGAAAATTTGCAAATGTTCACTTTCAATTTCCAGGTCTTTATTTTTATCAAATTAAATTTACTGTTTACAAATACAATACTTAATACTACAGCTGTTCACTTCTTTTCTCTCTCGATTCAATCACATGCCACACTACTCAACTTGTAGAACCATCGCCTTTAAATATCCACTGTAGAAAATACCCAAATGCCATCATTATTTCTGATTTGTCCCAGTTTTTTCAGCAACCTTATCGAGGCCGCTTTTTTACATCCATCGAAATTTGGGGATAGCCATTTTGTTGCTGTTTTTTTTTATTTTAACCGGCTTTATATTTACGTGTAGCCTTTATCGAAATTATTAATTTAGAAGGTGTCTTAATTTTTTCTTTGGCGGCGTAAAAAATGAATTTTATAACAATATCTTCTTTTTATTTTGTAATGACTTGAGGTGCGTTGTAAAAAGACTTAGTAGTATATCATTTTTGTTAATAGTAATGTTGATTAATTTTGTTAAAAAATATTTTTTCTTTTATCAATTGTTTGGATTGTTTTTAAAAATAAAAGAAAAAACAGAGACAAAACAACAATGATTGGAAATGATAATTCAACAGTAAATTAAACATTTCGAGCGATAATATATAAATCAACCATTTTTCCCAATTACAGTAGAATGTACCCTTGTCTAGAACAGATAAACCTCCAACATCCAGCATCCAAAAGACGATCCATCTCTGAGTTCATGTTCAATTCGCGAAGAAACATATTTTCCATAACCTGCGTCAGTAATGCCCAAACTATCAAAATTTTGAAATATTTTCTTATTATATAAATTTGACATGTAAATTTGAGTCAATTCAACTTGCAATAACCATATACAAATCAGTAGATAATTCTTAGATAAATAACTACTATTACCAACTATATACAGGGTGTCCCAACTAAAACGAGCCACCTGAAATGTTTCCCAAAATACCCCTACCATATGTTTTAAAGCCTGTTTAAAATGAAGGGTGTATCGTTTTTAATATTCCATAAACATTTAGGGAATTTGTGAATTAAAACTTGATTCCTGCATATTATAACTTTAATGACTTTTTGCTTTTCAAGGAGAATGAAAGCGACAATGGAATTTAAATCATTTTATTATAACAGATGTTCGAAATGGTCTCCATCAATTACAAGACGGTGATATAATCGTGGCTCAAATTCGTTGCGCACATTGGAGAATACAATTGAAGTAAGTCGGCTACATTCTTCTTGGATACAATGTCTCAGATCATCCAGTGACTTTGGACGAGTATCATACACGCGGGTCTTTAATTGCCCCCAAAGAAATAATCCATGGTTCATATATGGTGGTGACCTTGCTGGCCACTGATGTCACACCGTCCTTCAATCTTTCTATCAGGAAATTGATTATCCAGAAACTCTCTAACTGGCAAGACATAATGTGGTGGGGCACCTTGGTGCTGAAAAACAAGTTCGTCTTCTACCGGACGATAATTTGCCTCCAAAATTTCAGTTATTCTTGGATCTACATCGATTGCAATTAAGTCTAAATACTTATCTCTATTTAAAGTGGCCATCTATGAAAAAGGGTCCAATGATATGATCACCTAGGATTCCTTTCCACAGATTTAGCTCTAGACGTCGCTGAGTGTGAGTCTCTCTAAATAATTGTGGATTAATGTTACTCGAGTATCGGCAGTTATGACTATTTAGCTCACTATTTAAATAAAAGGAGGTTTCGTCAGAGAAACAAGTATTGTATAAAAACTAGGGATTATTGTTTATCGTACCGGACAGTGTTTCACAGGGTTCTATCTTTCTGTATAAGTCGTTTTCATTTAATTCTTGGGCCGGTTTTGTAGGGATGGAACTTATTACGTTTCAAAATTCTGTGAACACTACACCGTGGAACACCTTATATTAACGTGACTTGTCTTAAAATTTTTTTGATTCCATTACAACATGTCCTAATACTGCTACTTCAATGTCATCGATTCTTCTTGGTTCGTTTTTCTTGTTAACGAGCGATCCCGTTTCATTAAATTTGTTCCACTGTTTAGTAATGTATTTATGCCTTACGAGTATTTCTGGATGACTCTCATTGCAATTACGAGCAGTTTCTCTAGCACAATTATTACTCAGAACATATAGAACAATAATTTTTTTTCCGCTAACGTGTAAAACCTTTGTCGAGTAAAAAAATAACAAAGACTTACCACACTGAAGCGACTATGGGAAGAAACTAAGATATTTACTAACAAAATTTTTCTTTTTTAACGAAAAAGTTATTAAATTTTTTGTTATATGTGAAGTAATACACAGTGGCGCAACTCAAAAATTACACGTCGAAATAGTACTATTCGTCAAACAGGCTATACAATGGAGACCATATTGTCTCCATCTATTATAATAAAATGATTTAAAATCCATTGTGAGTTTAATTTTCCTTGTTTTTTAAAATTATCTATTTTAATTATTATTTGTCAATAACATCAGAGATTAGAAAAATATCCAGGAGTCAGGTTTTAATTCGAAAATTCCTTAAATGTTGATGGCATATCAAAAACAACACTCCGTTGAATTTATTTTTAAATGATGGGGTGATGAGGGTACCATTTAATAAACGGTTAGTATGACTAGATATGTCTCTCTGCATATTTCTTTTGAAGTGTTTTTGCGATTTTCAAATTAATGTGTATTTTGGGAAATATTCTTTATATTCTGATTTAATTACAAACATTAACGAGTGAAATTTCAAAAAAATAGATGTCAGTTCGGTCGTTGGTCGAAGGTGGAATCGAAAAATAACCAATTTTTAATTATTTTTTTTGCAATACCTATTGAACAGTTAAAATGTTTAAAGCGTGTGATTAAAGAACTGCTGCTATTTGACAGAGTTTTCTTTAAACCATTATAAAATATCAATATTGTTGTAATAAGCTGGCAGTATATAGTTTGTCCTGTGTAATTTTCAATATTTTCTAAAGAATGGGGAAATAAATTCAAATAAAAATATAGATTGTGCAACCTCTTTATTTTTTATTTGTAACGTAACGAACGTTGACAACTGGGACTGTAGTTTGATTCGATCATATACCTGTCAGCTGTCAGTAACATAACGGATTTATAAACGTATGTAAAAATTTATTTAACGGTATAATGGTTTATAAATGACGTTTAGAGCCAATGTACACAAATAATTCTACAAAAACTTCAAAAAATTTTTGGTACATATTCGAAGAAATGATTATTCGAAATAAATGTTTGCAAATGCCGCTATAAATTTCGATGATGCCAGGATCAGTTCTACACTTTATTTCTGTGAAACCCACTTGATGTAAATAAGCATAACCGACTTTCTGTTTACACTAAAATGATTTAATTTTTGGATATCTACTTAAATTACATCCCCAAAAATTGTTTATCCCAACACAACAAAGTCTTGATCATGTGAAGACAACATAAGTCACACTGTGGACCTATACATAACCCCAGAACCACACACCATTTTTTTATGCAAAATTCGTGTTCTCCGTCACCACAAAATTCAGAGCATTTTTGTTCACTTGACTTTACTGTTTAAAATGTTATTTTTTTCGTTTATTAGAAAATTCGTAAAAATATTTACAAAAAATAATTATATATATATATGATTTTACCAACCTCAACTATATTTTCAATACAGATACCCAATAGTTTGTTGTTTAAATATCAATATAACAGTATCGAAGTTTAGTTCAGGTTTGGTCTCTAAATAACTGCTTTTGCGTTCAAAAGTCTGTATAGTCTAGAAATGCTGGTAACATAAGGTTCGTTCCAACCCATCAAATAACCAATACACAACTTGCATCATTGTACATGGTAACTCGTTACCACGCACTTCGATTGCCTGGTGTATATTGGTTATTCGTCAGGTTGGAACAAGCTTATAGTTACGTTGAAAGTTTCAGTGAACCTTCGAATTCAAAACTTAGCACGACTCCTAATTTCCAAGGTTCAAAATAAATGCTCGAGATTTGGATCTAGTAAGAGTGGCGCAAACTATGATGGGTCTCGATATAATGACGATGTCTGCTATAGTTGTTAATTATTAAATATTTTGATCGATTTATTGAATATATTAAGAAAATATTCGTTGTTTACTGTATAATAGAAAAGTTTTTTGGCACTTTGTTAAAAGCTATTGGTAACTGTAGAGAAAGTTCAAGGATCTGTTTACTATTTCAATATCAGGAGAATTCAGTATAGTTATGAAATTCACTTCTAACATTTTATGTTGTAATTTCTCCTTCTACAAATACAAAAATATATTCTTAATTATTCACTTTCAATCTCTAATAATGGTTCCAGCCAATTAATATAAATATCACGAAAAATAAGTCCTTCCTGTTTCAATTAAGAAGAACTCTCGAACATGTAATCCTGACACGTAAGCGAAATCCGCCACTGCGTGAGGCACGAAAAATGATTGACGTCATGTACTACATTTTTCCTTATTTTAATATCGATCTAGGACGTCGGCATTGCCATTGCCCGGTCGGCGTCAACTAGTCGTAGTCAACAAGTGTTAATAATGTCGAGCGTTGAAGCATGTTTGAGTTACCGTCGCCGCTCTACGACGCTTATTGGATCTTGATTTTAAAAAGCCTTAAAAATTATACAGGTGTAAATCTACATTTATGATGTTGATATAGTGAATGAGCAATAATATGACGTTGTTATGAAGCTGTTATCCTTTTGTACAATTTAAAACGCCAAAAAATAATTCTAGTAAATTTTGTGATGTACGAGATTTCATTTTTCAAATAAACGATACTCACGTATTTATTTCAGATGCTGGAAAAGCTATATTAAACAAAACTATCTTAAAGTATGCCAATTTCATTCCTTAAAATCATGTAACGAATTGTTTCCAATCAAAAACCCTGGTCACTTCAATCTATCTAATTATGTCATAGAACACACAAATGATGACTTAAAAATTATAGAAATAGAAAAGTATTTTGACTATAGAAGTAATAATTAATATAAAGTACGTGAGGCACCAAGAAAAATGTAACGCGAAAGAGAAAATCAAGTGGTCTTATCTAATTCTGTCTAAGCTTGCTTCTGATAGGTGCTTGTAAAGGTCAGTCAAGTGACGTTTAGCTATTGCTTGCAGCTGTAGACTGAAACAGAACGTCCTCTCGGTTTCCTTTTTGTTTCACCTAGCGTTACGATCCATTTGTACAGGCGCCCATACCTCAAGACCTCTATTTGACAAACAAGTTAAAGAAATTCGGACAAAGCGCCTTGCCAAATTGGTATTACTAAATGAGACGAAGGAAAAAGGACAAGTACATACACTTAAAAATACTGTTACGAGAATTCATCCGACCGCTGGTGCAATCGGCCATCAACCAGTTCATGGAAGGGTCATTATTCCGATAAATTCTGGGAACCCGAAATGTTTGTCTCTCAACCGGCGGACCGCTGCCGTTACTGGGAATTCCTTTAAAGCTTCCAGAACGTGATGGAATTTCCCGATGGTTTGTGGACGTACCAGAGAATTCCAAGATAAATGTATAAATAAGAAGAGCTAGCGATAGGAGGATTCAGTTTTCGTCGGTCGTTTGTACAGTTAAGATAAAATGTAAATAATAGTAGTTTCTGTGAATATAAATTTGTGTAAAAGTAGTGGAAATAAATTAGAGTGAGTTAGACTGTGTTTTTAAATAAATCCAAGAACTGAACAGAACCCGAGTGTGAAAATAAAAATATTACAATACATAAAGCACAATTATTAAAATTATAAGGTGATAAAATACCGAGAACAATTTTTGTATAAATAAATTCAAATAGAAAATATTCATTTTGCCTGTTCACTGGGTTTTCTCTCCTCAATTTTTTTTCCTGCAACAGATGAGTATTTAAAAATTGTGAAAAAGTGAAGTAAGACAATTTCTTAAAATTACCTGGAATTGGACAGAAATTCTTCCTCACAGTTATTCTGAGACAAAGAAATGTCTACAAAATGATCAACCAGTTTTCCTGTACATAAGTAATCTATTGTATATTGTGTTATACTTATCTGGTTTTGGAGACGTTTCAACTCTGACTCAGGAGTCATTGACAATCGTTTAGTTTTGTATTATTTGTTTCTAAAAAAAATCGCTTTGATATTGATTTTGTTGTTTGTCAAAAATTTGACAGTGACAATATGTCGTTTGACGATCACTTGATACTGAGGGTGCCGTTTTTCTGCTCTGTTAGCAAAAGATTTCTTCACTTCAAATGAAGGTCAATTGAAGATGCCCAATTTTATTTATCATCATACAGCTGGCTTCTTTAAGTTTTCTCTTTTTTAAGTGTTCCTCTTTCAAAAGAAAATGTCGATGAGACCGAAAATCGAAAGAAGAAAATTGAATATCAGTTGGTTGTACTAAAGAAAAAGGTACCTGATATCTTTAAGGGGTTACACAATCGCATTTAAGGAGATCACCTGGGCATGAATAAGAGACTTGAGAACGCTTCTGTTTGTCATTTCTAACCAAGAGGCAACCACTACAAGTCAGATGTATATCGAAAGACCTGTGACTGGTTTGTCATTAAGGAAACAAGAACTATACCGTTACACCTACAACCAAACGATAGAGTTGAACGGTTCCACAGGACTGGATAGCACCGGGTTAAAATCAGCCCATTTTTTGTTTAGGAAGTATCTCAGACTCCCGTTTGACCACGCGTTTTAGGCGCTGGAAGGACCCACAAGATAACTAAGATTAAACAGACCAACTACGAGAAACCTTGCTAGCTACCGATGAACAGGCAATAATACACATATTGGCTACAGGTAGCAGTATAAAAATTAAGAATAGCTTAAAAGCACATTTGGCTGGATTTAAGCAAAGGGATAAAGTACGTCTTTCAATCTCTAAAGAGACCTACAGACATATCAAGAGCATCATATTAGTGGACCATACTGCATACAACACATACAAATATAAAAATGAAAGTTGTACACCTGAATCCTCTGGTACCTTATCGGTATAATATAAGATACATCTGATCAGAACTAAAGTGAGGGCAGTTGTATTATGAATCGTTAATAAGTTTTTATCAGTTGTAAGATAAGTTTAATTTGAAGCTATCAAATCCGTAACAATATGATGCTATTTTTCGCGTTCATAGCATTCCTCCATTTTGACCCTTAGATTAAGATTCAATCGACAGGAATACTATTGGATTTTCTTAATGATGTTCCTTTAATGCTTGCTTATACTAGCGAGTATTTTGTTTAGTGGCGTGACCAGCCGCATCGCTGATATTTATCGCCTCGAGAACATCTTCATACTTGAATTTTTTACATGTATTGAAAATATAAAATGCATACATGTTAAAGCCATTAAAACGAGGTCAGAAAGGATCTGGAAACGTTTGGTTTTTCCTTGAATATACAGATTTTTGTTTCGATTGTGGTGTTATTTCCCAAGAACACATAAAAATAATTAAAAACGGACTAAATTAGGATTGGAATAATGGATAATAAAGAAACGATGTGCTTAAATATTATTGGAGACGCCGTACTTAATATTACATATTTGGATGTAGTGCTTGTGAATAGACGATGGGTGGTTTACGATTGTTGTATTACAGAATAGTGGCCAGATGAGACTAATGCATGCTCAACGACGACCGATTTACAGGTTGTTATAACCGTCAATTCCGCCTATGTTCAGATCCCCGTGTGTTGATGCTACGCTAGTATCGATATATACATCTCCCAATGAACATGGTATTCTGTACCCTCAAAAAGGGGTAGGTTTAAGAATTGTTTTACCATGATTATTGTCTATGCAACTTCCAAATCCGATCCATTTTGTTCTACATGCACGGTACGTTGTCCCCAAGTTTTCAACTGATTACCATTCTTTTTTATTTTGGTGATAAATGACCTGATCTCATGACTCTAACAACCATTAGCCTAGAACCCACAGTTTCCACTCTACTCATCCCACTGTTATTCTTGTCTCCAGCGAAAAGCTATTTCAATATGTAATCATCCTAACAATTTCAACAGAAAAGCCGAGGGTCCTACACTGCGTCGCGCGACCCGTTAGACCCGTTAGACGCAAAGTCCCCGCCCACACTATGCCCATCGACCATGGCATTAAAGCCTGGAAAACTACAGTTTATCCGTAATATAGTTTGTTTTTTTTTTCTGTTTTTCTATAAACTTTTCCAACTCTAGGCTAGCACCACTAATCAGGGATCCACTTGTTACTTCGCTTCTGGGTGGATATAAGGCAACTTCTATACATTAAGCTCACCCACATTCAACACAACTTACAAATGATTAACGCATTTTCTGGATTTTCTGTGCAGCAGGTTTTTTGACATAATAGTTATCAACCCTGTACAAAATAATTTTTACAAATGTAAAAAGATTTGTCTTCAACTAAATTTAGACCTTGCTATTACAGACGTGGTGTTCTTTTATTAGTATTTGATGATCCTATAAATAATTATCGTGCTCACAAAGCGACTTCCATATCTCTCATCAGTCCAAAGCACAATGGAAAGAAACCAGATTTGAGAAAAATTCAATTCATTGTGGCCTACATAGAATATTTTCATTAAAAACATAATTGTGATGCCTTGAATATTATCCATTGTAGGCAAATTTTTACGACAAAATTCAATTTTTTTCCTCTGGCGGAGGTCTAAGTTGTAATGAAGCATCATTTGCACGTTGTTATTGTCGAGATCTCCGTTCTGATTCCACTTTCAATAAATTCTTATTCGTTAATTAATCATTCATTTCTTCATTTCATTCAATTCTTATAATGTTTTTTTAATGCTAACAGTTAGGTTAATTTATTACTTATTGAAGTTAAAAAATTCTTTACTTTTTGTATGTTTCATTTGTTTGAGGGGTCATTTTATTTTGAATTTTGCTACAATTGACAATATTTTTCAAAAGTTTTGAGTTCTGGAACAAATTGATTATAATTCCACTAGCAATCACTCAAAAAACATGATATTTCGAATCTTGCATTAGCCGGCCACTAGAAACCACAGTTACTTTTATAATTGCTGATACTTCGAGCAGTTTCGATCAATTTGAGTGATTTTTTGCAAATTGGGTGTAGATAATATGTTTAAGTGTCTCTATATGCGCCATGCCATAAAGTTATGCTATTTTTTTTTATAAATAAATAAACGTAGAAAAATTAACTTTTTATCTCTTTTTGCCTATATAATTTTTATAAGAAAAAGAGGAAGATATGTGCCGAGTTTCTAAAATTTACAACTTTTCTCGGAAAAAAAATATAAAAATTTAAAATTTTAGTTTGATGGAGAAGATTTACGCTAACTATATCCAGCTTCTGAAAAAATAAAGCTTATTTATGTTAAATAATCATCTCCTACTCTAAGAATAACAATTCATTTATCGGTTAATAAAAAACTGAAAATGAAATTTTTGAGCGATTTTTTACACTTTGTACATTGAGGAAAGCTTTTACTATAAAAACAAAAAGAATTTTAGACTACAAATTGTAAAACTGCGTCAGCTATTTCTTACCATAGAAAAGAAAAAGTGAAAAGATCGAACAAAAAAGTGACCTATTAACTGCCTAGAAACGATTAAATGTAACATTAGAAGTTTTAGTTTGAGCTTGACTGTAGCTTTATATGGTGGTAAAGAATGATTGTTTTATAAAAAAATGTTTTCAATCCCAAATATCACGTACAAAATCTACGTTCTACGAAATCAGGTGCCAGTATCAGTTACAAGTGTTTCTGCAATTTTAAAGTTGGTTTCGTAAGGCACTGAACCCACAAAATAAGTTGATGGAAATTTATGTTTATAGGTAATTGATTACCCGTGGTTTGGCCAGTATTTCAAGACATAATGAGGTGTAAATGTGTTGCTGTTCACACAAATAATATTACAAAATTCAATAGTATATTATTGCGCAGCAATGAGTTTTGTGGAAAGAACCACCGGAACTCATGTAACAATATTTTTGGGTTTTGTTCATTTGAAAAGTGGAAAGGAAGCGATGCACTGGACACAAGTTCAATGAATTAAATAAGGATGACCGTCATATTTGTCACCATAAAAAACAAATAAGCATTGGTTATTATTTATTTTTCACGTGATGACGATTTTCTGCATTGGACAGCATTAATAAAAGCAATTTCTAGAGAATTGTACAGCTACATTATGTTTTGGTTCCAAATTTCTCATTCTCCACCATTACAGAAAATGACTAAGGTGAGATAATTCCAATGAAAATGAAATTGGGTATGACATTTTTATAATTACCACAATTTCTTCAAACTATTGCAAACTGTAGATAAAAATGTCTATGCTAACAAATGTGTTATTTGGTCTATTTGCATAGAAACAAATCTCCCATTTAAGTTTACCAGAATATATTCATATTTTTTTTTCTACATTTATATTTTCAAACTAATATAAGACGTACATATATTGATTTCATGTAGTTTGGAAGTCTGTTAAAAATATCGATTCTTTAGTACACATTTGAATTTTATAGAATTTCATTTCGGTTATATTTTTGGTTACATATGTGCAATTAGCCAATCACATATACAGTTCACTAATTTAGGACGTTGTTTTATTATCATTTTTGGTATTGATTGGATTTTTACACGTGGACAGTTTATTTGAATATATGTACAGCTACATTATGTTTTGGTTCCAAATTTCTCATTCTCCACCATTACAGAAAATGACTAAGGTGAGATAATTCCAATGAAAATGAAATTGGGTATGACATTTTTATAATTACCACAATTTCTTCAAACTATTGCAAACAGTAAATAAAAATGTCTATGCTAACAAATGTGTTATTTGGTCTATTTGCATAGAAACAAATCTCCCATTTAAGTTTACCAGAATATATTCATATTTTTTTTCTACATTTATATTTTCAAACTAATATAAGACGTACATATATTGATTTCATGTAGTTTGGAAGTCTGTTAAAAATATCGATTCTTTAGTACACATTTGAATTTTATAGAATTTCATTTCGGTTATATTTTTGGTTACATATGTGCAATTAGCCAATCACATATACAGTTCACTAATTTAGGACGTTGTTTTATTATCATTTTTGGTATTGATTGGATTTTTACACGTGGACAGTTTATTTGAATATATGTACAGCTACATTATGTTTTGGTTCCAAATTTCTCATTCTCCATCATTACAGAAAATGACTAAGGTGAGATAATTCCAATGAAAATGAAATTGGGTATGACATTTTTATAATTACCACAATTTCTTCAAACTATTGCAAACAGTAAATAAAAATGTCTATGCTAACAAATGTGTTATTTGGTCTATTTGCATAGAAACAAATCTCCCATTTAAGTTTACCAGAATATATTCATATTTTTTTTTCTACATTTATATTTTCAAACTAATATAAGACGTACATATATTGATTTCATGTAGTTTGGAAGTCTGTTAAAAATATCGATTCTTTAGTACACATTTGAATTTTATAGAATTTCATTTCGGTTATATTTTTGGTTACATATGTGCAATTAGCCAATCACATATACAGTTCACTAATTTAGGACGTTGTTTTATTATCATTTTTGGTATTGATTGGATTTTTACACGTGGACAGTTTATTTGAATATATGTACAGCTACATTATGTTTTGGTTCCAAATTTCTCATTCTCCACCATTACAGAAAATGACTAAGGTGAGATAATTCCAATGAAAATGAAATTGGGTATGACATTTTTATAATTACCACAATTTCTTCAAACTATTGCAAACAGTAAATAAAAATGTCTATGCTAACAAATGTGTTATTTGGTCTATTTGCATAGAAACAAATCTCCCATTTAAGTTTACCAGAATATATTCATATTTTTTTTTCTACATTTATATTTTCAAACTAATATAAGACGTACATATATTCATTTCATGTAGTTTGGAAGTCTGTTAAAAATATCGATTCTTTAGTACACATTTGAATTTTATAGAATTTCATTTCGGTTATATTTTTGGTTACATATGTGCAATTAGCCAATCACATATACAGTTCACTAATTTAGGACGTTGTTTTATTATCATTTTTGGTATTGATTGGATTTTTACACGTGGACAGTTTATTTGAATATAGTAGGTACCCTTAAAGTGAACAATGCAGTTTTGTAATATACTTCGTGATCCAAAAATCAAAACTTCAAATATCTACTGATAATTCAGATTATACACATTATTTTCGTGTATTTACGTTCTTCGCTGTTTTGTTATTTTAAAATATGAATATAATGAGACATTTAGCAGCGGAAAAACCCCACTGAGGGTTAGCTTCAATATTTAATGTCTAATCATTAGTTTGTAGGTCTTCTCAGAATGACGTTATCAATTTCATCCTTAGAAATCTCATGCTTGTATCTTGTTACAAAGTGATATTACAGTCTGTGATTAATGGAATATGGTCGAATATGCTCAACTAGCAAAAGATCAGGTGAACTTGGTGGCCAATTTGGCTAATCCATCTGAACATTTCCAAACTTATCATTTTGTTGAAAAAATTGAATGGGAGAGTTTTGAGATAGGATAGGTTTTATGTTTTATCGTTAATGTTACTTAGAGAAAATTCAGAATGCTTACGCTATTTTTTCCTCTAGGTTGCCGTGACCCCATCCAACAATTTACAATTTCTAATAATAGACGCTAATCATATATATTTTTGTGAGTGTTCACATCACTGTAATATGTTACTTCAGTGGACTTCATGCTTCATATTCCCGATCTTCATAATTATCTACTCCAACAGTAAGACCGCTCATAGTTACATTTTCTTTGAAAGAAATATCATTCTTTCTTTCAATATTTTATGTACCACTGAATATTCCTACATTTTTCTTCTGAGTAATAGAACAGCTCCACTTCAAAAAATTCTTCTTCTTTTTCTTAGTTTTTTTATAATTTTATCATCGAATAAAAAAAAACAACTTAGTTCATAATTAAGAAATATAATTGGGCCAAAAACACATTGGTTATCATTCAAAATGTATTGAAACATTTTCCACTTGACCAGTAGCTAGTCAGGATGATAAATTGTCGTTGTCGGCGTCTTGGGTTAGATTAAAAATATAGGGCACCCGTTTTTAATATAGAATAACTAAGTAACTACACTCAAATAATACTATTCAAGGATAAATGTATGCCAATAGTACTGGGTAACTAAAAGATAAACTGTGCAATTTTTTATTATGTTCAACAAATACACGTCACTTGAAATTTCTTGTGAAGTATTCATAAAAGTTTACACCAACTGAAACGGCCGAATATTCAACGAATAGTGATGAGCATATCACGTTAAAGAATTCACTATAGTTTTACCATATATGACATTTTCAGAACTATTTTAAATTGGGTAATTCCACTTTACACCACATTTACTTTCTATTCGAAATAACATCAACAAGTATATGATTATTAACTCAATTTAATTCTGCATCTTTTTAATACTTTTATTATTTGAAATCAATATTGTTATATAAAGTTTCATAAACCAATTATGCCTAGAAGCTAAACACTTCCATCATATCCGTGTACATCCTTTTAAGTTTATATGAAATTAGGTCATTTTAATTTATCGTCAGTTGCAAAAACTTTTCATAATTTCAGAATTAAAAAGAAATTTTGAATTTATTATGGAAGTTTTTGAGTAAGAAAAAGTTTCTTTTCGTTTGGATTGAAAGTTGGTATGTAGCATTTTTCATCTTACGAAAGAATTTATGTTTCCTAACTGAATTAATAATACCGATTCAAACATTTTGAAACAAACATGGAATTACATTCATGTTACCCAGTACAATCCAACTGCTTTGAAATTCATGCTGAAACACGTCTTTACATGGAAATATCGTAAATATAACACAAAATTTTATCTTTCAATCTACACGAAACGATTTCTGAATAAGAATTGTTGTACATTTACGACGTTCCATTTCCAGTTTCATTCGATCTTGAAATTCAAAAATATCTTCTAGTTTAGTTATATAAGCGTTAATAATGCTTTTTTACCGTCCTCTAAAAAATGGAGGAGGTATTTGGTTTGTGTGTATATAGGTTTTTGATGTGTGTTCAGGGATTACTAGAAAAATCGGCTTGCCTGAATTGTAAAGTTTTAACTGTTTTCTATTAAAAGCGATCCAGAATTCGTCCCACATTCTTTATGTTCCATACATTCATTTATCCAGAAAATGATTACAACATAAAATTACTTGCGCATCCGCCACATATTACATAAATGAAACTATCATTATTCTAACTTTAACTAAATCAATATATGTGTTAATTAACATTAATGTTAAGAAACAACATTGATTTATGGAACACTCGCTCATAAATTAGGACGGTGTTCTCCAGATTCAGTTTTTAAATTATTCCGTATCGATGGTTTCGATCTTCTTGACGTTTGTTTCTTTATTTGTCACTTAAGCTCTCATACTAGGTTTACCCACAACAAAAATAAATGCCAAAGTAACTAACTCGAAGACAGGCTACAATACTTGTCGCTACAATTATATACATTTTTTGTACTGGATATCAAGCTAAACATAAAATAAATGTTTAAGCACAAAGTTTTATACCCTCAACACCAAACTTTTATTTTTTTTTGGCTCAACGCACGTTTCAACAGCGAAGCTGTCATCATCATGTAGTAAACCAATACTGAACATTATGCTTTCGTGTAAGTACGGTTCCTTACATTTACTGAATTGTCTAACTAATTATAACGAATTTAAATCTATAGAGTGACTATGTTCCAAAACATGAAATTATCAGATCTCCCGTATTTTGTATGTGCAAAATGTTCGTTAAATCGGGTTCTAATAGCTCTAGGTGTTTGCCCATAATATTTCACATCACAGTCATTACATTTGATCTCATATATTCCCGACTTTTCGAAATCCCTAAGTTTACCTTTATGATTGCGAATAGCTTTTGTAAAATTTTCATTATTCTAAGTTCTACCGTTATGCCAAGTTCCCTAAAAATTCTTTTAAAGCCCTCAGTATAATGATTATATGAGACAGAGATAAACCTATATTATTGTTTCTGGTTTCGAAAAGTTGTCCCTTCATCTATTCTTAACCTAAGTTGTTTCTTCCTAATTAGCTTATCTATAATATTTACTGGATTACCATTACATTATTTCTCTAATTTTCGCTCAAAACAAAAGAGGGAATGTCAAATGATGTACAAGGCAATTGATCCCCGCCATTTTGTGTTGTTGACAGTGAAAAGAATTATTAGGTAAATATTCTTCATAAGGTGTTGGTGTTTATACGTCTGTTACAGATCACAGTTCCACAGCTCCCTCTTAACATAAATTATTTTTTGATAATTAGGTGGATATATTTTTTAAGATCTACTTAACACCGGCTTCAAAATAAACATCTAACTGTTGCAGAAAATAGTGTCTTGATTCTCAGTTAAGTTACTATTCTGTTTTA
This sequence comes from Octodonta nipae, assembly GCA_034190945.1. Taxonomy (NCBI): domain Eukaryota; kingdom Metazoa; phylum Arthropoda; class Insecta; order Coleoptera; family Chrysomelidae; genus Octodonta; species Octodonta nipae. The sequence goes on from CM067216.1 coordinate 176,588,979, forward strand.
TGTAAAATTATTTTTTGCTTTTTTTATCTGTTGATTCTTACAGTTTTCGAGAATAAGCATATTTCATTTTCATTATTTTCCAATAGTATTTTCATCATTTGTCAGTTAGTCATTATTTTTCTACAGTAATTTGAATTTCAGATTCTCTCGTGTTTAAATATTTCAGAGATTAAAATTTCCTGTTCCTCCCTCGAGGTGTATATTTCCTCTAAGCTTTCTGCGATTGTTTCAGCTAAGTAACTTATCAAATTACACAGAAACGATTATTTGGAAATCCTGCACCCTCTTTTCTTCCTGACACTACAGTTAGTCAGCCTTTTAGGGCATTATAATTTTATAATCAGTTTTGCCAACGAGGAGGAAATAATTTATTTTTTGATATGGTATATAAAACGTGATTATCTAACTGCATTGACAAATTGTTTTATTATTTCATTCGATTAATTTATATAATAGCCATTCATTAAAAATTGCAGTATGCTTTGTTTGTGGAATATCTACATTCGTAGTTTGTTAGGTTCGTTCAAACTTATTTCACTTTCAAAGCAACTGTCCCTTATTTACACTCGAACGACAGAATCATAATTCAATTTTAATTATTCACAAAACACTAACAAAATACTACAAATATCACCAAAGTAAATTTATTTCCACTAACTCGAAGACTATCTCGACCTTAAGTAGTTTTTGGCCTTATAATCTAGACGTGTTAGAGAGAGCAATGACTTCTGGAAGCTTTATATTAATCCCAGTTATATATATATATATATATATATATATATATATATATATATATATATATATGTTTTAGGTGGTTTCCGGGAATTCATCCGCGTAGTTGAAAACTGATCCCTGCCGCGATCGATGGTAAAATGACGACGTTTCGGCAGAGTCACATCTGCCCTCTTCAGGTCGGTTAGCATAATTCTCGTAGCCTTCTGCTTTCGCTTCTAGTTACTCGAATAAAATATATATATGTATATATATATATATATATATATATATATATATATATATATATATATTGGTACGAAATTTATTTCATTTCATTTCAGTACGACAACAATCGCTTTGAGATAAAAAATGGTTCTCGAAAAGACTCAGCACCTGTAGGAGTGATGACTGATTTTACAGGAGAATTCGACGCTGTTTTTATAAAGGAAGCACGCGACGATCGCGAGTTCAGTTGGTTGTACGAAGAGCTTATATGTAAAATTGTTATTGTGATATTTGAATCAGCTGTTGTATATTCGATGTAAATAAAAGTTTATATTAGTTTTATAATTTTAAATTGAACCCACGGACTTTTCAACAATTTGGTGATCAGAAGTAAAGGATTAAGTGCAGTTAAAATCGTAATTTCATTTATGGAAACCCGAAGAATGGAAAAAATGGACGAAAATACAAAAAAAATAGTCAAGCAGGTTACAGAGGGACTAGACGAAAAAATAGTCCAGATTCTAGAAAAACGTGACAAAGAAGAAAAAACAACATCAAGAAGAAATGCAACAAAGGTTGGTAAAATCTTTTGATGAAAAACGTAAAATAGAATTAGAAAGTCTTGTCTCTACGATGAAAACCGAACAGAAAAGACAACTGCAATTCGAACAATTAATGCAAATAGTAGGACAAGGTAATGAAACAGTTAATGAAAGAATGCAAATAGTCGAGTCAGATATAAAAGAGATAAATGATGACATTAAGACCATAAAAAATACCATGGATACTCTTGAAACAAAAGTAGATGATCTCGATTCCATCCAAAGCCAGGTAAAATTTGAAATCAGTTCAATTCAAAACACAGTTCAAGATCAAATCAGTTCCATCAAGCAAACAGTACACAGTGAAGTACAAGATAAAATCAGTGCCATCCAAAATAAACTAGAAACAGAAATTTAAAAAATGCAACAGGACATACAGCGAGGAAAATACCAGAACACCGTGAGTACCAAAGGTTCCGTTAGCAAACCACCCACATTTGATGGCAGCTCATCTTGGCCCATGTATAAACGACAATTTGAAGCCGTGGCTACAGCTAATGGATGGGATAATCATGAAAAATCCACGTCTCTGGTAATTTCGTTAAGAGGTCCGACCCTAGAACTCCTCCAAAGCATTCCAGTCGATGAACAAGGCAATTTCGACAAGATCATCGCCATCCTAGACAAACGCTACGACAATCAATCCTTGAGCCAGGTATACCAAGTCCAACTGAGTGGAAAAACGCAAAAATCCGGTGAAAGCCTCCAAGAATTCGAAGCAGAGATTAGACAATTAGTTCACTTGTCCTACCCAGATCTGCCTGAGGAAACGAAAGACCGGTTGGCCACACAGAGTTTCATAAACGGCATCAGAGATGTGGAAGTACAAGAAATCTAAGACTAAGTGGCGTCAAGAAAAGAAATGAAGCTCTACTTCGGGCTTTGGAAGTAGAGGCCGTCATGAACATGTCCAAGCCGAGGGTCCGAGCAGTTTCCTTTAACCAGGAAGAGTCAGAGTCACCATTTCAAGCACTGCTGAGAGCATCAGAAATTCGGCCAGTTACCAATAACATCCAGCTCAGAACAGTCACCGGCGAGTCCATGTCAATACAGGGTGAGGCAGATGTCGTGCTACAGATAGGGGACAACATGATCCGGCATAGGGTCCTGGTAGCGAATATTGAGGACGATTTTATACTGGGAATGGACCTAATTAGCCAGCATGGATTTATGTTTGACCCGAGATATGATGTTCTTCGCTTCCTAAATGAGGAATTTGTATTGACACGACCCGTCAACAGTTCAGTCTCCTCCATAAAAATTGTGGCAAAGTCTTCATCTAGAATTCCCGGTCGTACAGATTATTCATGGGCAGCTAGACAGCAATCCTGGGAGCTGCGTTGGAATGGTGAAGCCCGTAGGTACACTCAGCTCATGACTACTTAGTTGGACGGGCTATTGTTAAAACTGGACTAGATATACCAATCAGAGTCCTGAATTTCTCCAACAACGACATCAGAATTACCAGTGGTCAATAGATAGCTTGTTTCGAGCCAGTAGCGACCATCATCAATTGCGAAGAAGAATGGCCTGAGGCATATGCGATACCCAACCAAGAGGCAACCACGGTAGCGACGGTGCTAGTGGAACAACTATTTAGCAGGTTTGGCGTCCCGATGGAATTACATTCAGACCAGGGGCGTAACTTCGAATCGAATGTATTCCAGAAGGTTTGCACGATGTTAGGGATCAGGAAAACGAGGACAACACCATTGCACCCACAGTCAGACGGAATGGTGGAAAGATTCAACAGGACCTTGGAACAACACCTATCCAAGGTCGTCAGCAATAACCAGCGTGATAGAGATGAACATATTCCCCTATTCCTGTTGGCATATCGCTCTGCCGTACATAATGGTACAGGCCTGACCCCAGCCAGGGTCCTATTCGGAAAGGAGCTACGATTACCCTGCGATTTGGCATTTGGCTCCCCCGAAGAACCTTCCCAAGACATCGAGGATTATGCCGACCAGCTCCGATATAACATGCTGGCAATACACGAATTAGCCCGAACGCAAATGTTGGCCACCATTGACCGGATGAAGACGCGATACGACCTCAAGGCCAATTCAGTCGGGTTCCAGGAGAGTGACAAAGTCTGGCTGTACAACCCCCAACGGAGCAAGGGTAAATCCCCAAAGCTTACACCCGCCTGGGATGGTCCATACGAGGTGGTCAGGAGGCTTAATGACGTCGTCTACCGGATCCGTCGAAACCCCAAGGCTAAGTTGATGGTGGTCCATTTAGATTGACTTGCTCCCTACCACGGAGGGGATGTTTCTGATCGGGACGATCAGAATTACGAAATTTACCCAAAGCCGACCCTGTTTCATTTCAGTACGACAACAATCGCTTTGAGATAAAAAATGGTTCTCGAAAAGACTCGGCACCTGTAGGAGTGATGACTGATTTTACTGGAGAATTCGACGCTGGTTTTATAAAGGAAGCACGCCACGATCGCGAGTTCAGTTGGTTGTATGAAGAGCTTATATGTAAAATTGTTATTGTGATATTTAAATCAGCTGTTGTATATTCGATGTAAATAAAAGTTTCTAGACAAGTGAAAGTGAATATTAGTTTTATAATTTTAAATTGAACCCACGGGCTTTACAACTCTAGTAGATTGACAACCATGTATAATATACCTATACCGAGTTGTGCAATATGCAATATTAAAAGACAGAAAATTCTGAATGACATCAATTAAAAATTGGAAAAAACGCAAAAACATTAATAACAGAATGCACGAAGTAGGCGTAAGCTCCAAATGAACGAAGAAATTAACTACATATTTAGAGAAATATAACAAAATCAGAACATATGAAGGCATCGTAAAATGAATTTAGATACGTAGAATATCATAAAAATTAAAATTGGGCCTTCAATCTGAAAATAAATCATTGCAGTAAATTACATAACAATTACATTTCTTGGTTTAGTCAGTGCCTTCGATACTGTCAATCATGGAATTTTACTTGATCAACTGGTGAGATATGGAATTAGAGGGAAAGCTAACGAACTTTTAACTAGTTACTTACTTACTTACTAAAATAAGCAACACTGAGTTAAGAATCATGAAGATTATGGTAAATATTTTGACCGTCGAAACAGGGATTCCTCAGGGACACGTTTGGTGCCACTATTGTTCATTTTATACATTAATGACATCTGAGTGATTATGCAATTCAATATAATATCGTATGCAGATGATACTCTCGAAGTAGAAATATTGGAAAGAAGTTCAAAAGATATTGAATGAATATCTCGATCACATTGCTGACTGTCTTCTGTTAAATACCCTCTCCGTAAATATAAAAACACCGTATATATGACCTTTGGGAATTATTTCTGATATACTTAATATAAACATAAAAGGTATTAATATAACAAGAGTACAAAATTATAAATAGTTAGGTAATATTTTTGATCATATCTCAAAATAAGATCAACATATTCAATATATGTACATTATTAATAAAACCAAATAACTTGTTTTTATTTTTGCTGAGAGAAAGAATGTCTATAATTCAACCAGATTCCTGTATATTAATGATTAATAATCTGTGATGGAGACGTTTCAACTCCGAGTGGCGTTGTTAATCGTTTAGTGTTGTTTTCGAGGTTTTTTTGACAAACAACAAATTCAAAATCAAAGCGAAAATTTTTTAGAAAAAAAAACCTCGAAAACAACACTAAACGATTGACAACGACTCCAGACTGAGAAACGTCTAACACAGATAAGTATTACACAATATACAATAAAATTACAGGAATACTGGTTGATCATTTTATAGACATCTCTTTTTCAGAAAAACTGTGAGGAAGAATCTCTTACAGACAAGTAATCCGGGCAATTTTCGAAATTGCCTTACTACACTTTGTTCTACATATACAATTTTTAAATACTTATCTGTCAGGAAAAAATGGAGGAGGAAAACCCAATAAGACAAAATATATTCAATATATTTAATAAAACCAAATAACTTGTTTTTATTTTTGCCAAATTATTGAAATTAATGACCTGTGAAACTCATAGAATGATGTTGTTTTCTTTTTGGGAAATAACAGAATGTATTTTCAAACGTTTTGGTTAAAATATTTGACAATTTAGAATGAGATATTACGTCGTATTGCACAGCATAATCAATTATGAAATAGTAGCGCGGGGTGGGGTCTACACGAACTTTAGAATGTTGTTAGAAAACATCCAAAACAAAAGATTGAAAATGATAAATGAAATAATAGCATACTAATACCTATGGTTAATTCATTGAATATAAAACAACTGTACTTTGAATCACTTATGTACAATCATATTAATGTAAAGAATAAATTTAAAAAATCGACAAGTTTAACCAGAAATAAAATGGTACAAATGACTATTATCAAGAAAACAATATGTAAGAAAATTGGACTCGTTTTAGGTGTTGAACTTTTTAACAGCATGTCAAAAAAGTTACAAATCATAAAAAGCAATTTCAAAAAAATAAAATAAAAAATTATTTTATTGTGTTTTAATACATTTTCTTAATTTAGTCAATAGTTGTTTTAATATATTAGTTCATATTCTATATTGGTCCTCTTTAGAACAGCAACCAATCGGAATTCTGTCCGCTTGCCGAGTACGTGTTTTGCTGGCCGCATATGTGTTTTAAAGTGCCAGTGACGACAACTAATGTTCAATTGACAAACTATATTAATAAAATAAGTGCTATCAGTAAACTTCAAAATGCTGACGAAGACTTAACCTGTAGACGGTGTGACAAATTATCTATTACAAGTGAACACATTCGAAATAAACAGAAATCGTGAGTAAGTTAAACTAAAATCATTTAGAAAAGAGGTGTGAAGGGCAAGAGTCTTTAATTTCATTATTAAAAGAAAAAATAAATATTAATTTACATGTTACATCAGTAGCACCATTTACTAGAAAGAACACAAATCCAACAAACACCGCAAAATTAATACCTTGGTACACAAATTGATAAACACCTTCCGATAAAAACATAAATCGCACACCTGAAAGAACTGCCTTAAGTCTCAATAATAGTAAGAACCAGAACATTAACTTTACATTTCAATCTTCACCATCTACCCAAGAAACTGATGTATCATTGATCTGGGACTACAGCTACAGAACACACAACGATATTCACTTCTATTCAAGTAGGAAAGGAGAGGAATTCTCAGCTACCACAGATTGCAACGAACGAGAATGGGTACTGACTATTATGGCATAAAAAAAATTTGACTTGTGAAAACACACAGTTGTAATACTTTGCCAAGAAATAAACTAAACTAAAGTAAACCATTGCGATAATTTTTTACATTATAAAAAATGTTGAATTTTACGGCTCGTAGTCATATTTTATCCATTGAACACTTTGGTGTTGGTTTTGTTTCCTTGCTGGAAAAAACGTTAATGCTTTCCATGCATTAACCCAATCTATCCTAAATATGTAGATTTCAGAAAAACGCTTGAATCAATGATGAAAATTAAATATTAAAAACCTTTTAAGCATAACCTGATTCTATTGAGACAACAACTGACAATTTTATATATTTGGAGTTCTAAGGGTGCTGTTGAGTTTTAGCATTTATTTATTTATATTTGATAAATGTGATGGGTACTTATTTTTATCTTTTGGAGGAGATTCACTTTTGAACTAAGAATTTAGGATTTTGCTTATTGGCAAATGTGTTGAATATTTTTATGCTTAGGTACTATCAACACAATTAAAATAATTTTCCATTGAACACATTGCGATTTTAACTCAAATTTTATTCATTTATATAACAACAATATATTCAAGCTATTGGATGATGTTTATTAAGTTTGTGTCAACTCTACCTCTATAAAGGTCCTAAAACAGTTACAATTAGCATGGAATTTAAATAATTATTATGTACCTTAAGCAATTAACGTCTGAGAATTTCCCCTTTCTGTACATATTTCAAAACACAATACTTAATGTGATTAATAAAATTCCAACAAAGATCTCCTTACAATATAGGAGCCTCCCGGAGATAATAAATTTTAATACTGCCTCAATTAAAGCGTGTAGAAAGATCCCGACGACCTACATAATGCCTGAATTGGAGCGCTTAGGGGGATTAATATGAAATGTTGCATAAATTCACAAAAGGCAAATGGTTGATGACATTAGATGATCCTGTCTTCTTTCTAAATTCTGTCTCATTAGGAGCCAGGCCTGGAATGTTACTCTCCAGTTTTTAATCGCAACTTTTTCTCTGGTATACGATGGTTTTCCTGGCTTTTATAATGTTTTCAACCATCCAGTTTTCAAACTATGTATTCAAGCGCCAGGTGGCCATTCTGTCTGTGAAATATACTGAACTCAGGAAAAAAAATTTAGTGACAATATTGGACGGTTGGTATTCAAAATAAAAACCAGCAATAATGAATTATTACCATTGATATTATCTTCATGACATTTGAAACTACAGAAGATGCAACGAAAGAAACTGGCCTTTAATTAAATATTAATTAAAGAAAAAGACGTTTTAATATCCAAAAAATAAACAGTATGAACTCGGGGTAAATAACAATATTGACTTTGATACTAGAAAGCCACTAGGGGTCATAAAACTGAACTGGAAAACAATAAAGTAATTTTAAATGAAAAATTAGCAAATCATGATTGTGAAATAAATTTATGTGGAATGATAATAATAACCAAATTCATGCTAAAGGTAAGCAACATCATGCGTTCAGTATAGTATATTTAAATATCTGATACACATTAAGCATAGGAATTATCTAGATAATCATGAAGTAACTGTTAGGCCGGTATTACATTGTCAAAGGTCATTGATAAAAACTTTTATAAAAGCAAATATATGATAAGAATGTTGTAACAAATTTCAATAAATTACATATGAATTGCATTAAATATTACATTACATCTAATATTTTATAAAATATTTTCTATTTAAAATGGGTAATTTACTGTAATTTTATGTTTGTTTATGCTGTTTTGGTGTGTTTTTATGCTTACAGTTTGAAATCGTATAGTGTAACAGTAGTCGGCGTGATAAGCAAAACTTCTTATTAGCAGTTTAAGTGAAATGTTAATTCTACGATTGTTATTGGATCAACTGTTAGACATTTTTCAAACGTTTTATTAGCAACTGCGGCAGACATCTGAAAGGGCACGTGTGTAGGTGATACTTCGTAGAAGAATAGAAAAGGGGCCTATAACTACTAACGGCCAGCAAACCGACGCAGCAAGAACTACCCTACACCTGAAAATATTATTATCTGAGACAGAAGGCAAGAATAACACAAGTATTATTTTAAAATAGATAATGCCTCATTACAGATGTTGATGTTAAACTTGTGTATTTTAATTGCTAATAAAATACATAAATGAAAAAAATATTAGCATAGTCGAGTACAACACTGCGCTTATTATCTATATAGAACTGTGATATCATTTACAGCTGACTGTTTAACAACACACAATATTAATTTCATTTTTCGGCATATTTATTAACTTTGTATTTCCACACAATGGAACCAACTGTAAGCAATTAACATTTTGTTTCTATTTTAATATATATGCAGACGTTTTGCCAAGGTCTCACTTGGCATTCTCAATGCGTTGTTATGGTGTACTGGTAACACTGGTTCACCGTAACAACGCATTGAGAATGCCAAGTGAGACCTTGGCGAAACGTCTACAGGATTCAAACATGAATCAATATAACGAACGGATGTATTCCCGGATAACAAGGCTAGGTTCCGGGTGATAACCGCTTCTAGATTTATTATAAACTCGACGTTTCGACTCCTGCTTTGGAGCCATTATCAACAAACAAAAGTGAAAAAAGAGTTTCAGAGTCTAGATCGAACTAAGTTAGTTGGCTATAGTTTGACTAGTGTTAAAGACCGTCTTTATTTGATGTCGGTGTAGGATTCGTGCTATTGTCAGTGAATCCTCGAATGTACGGAAGGGAGGCTTTCGGGTGTTGTTGGTCTGTTTCTGATGGGCTTGGTGTACTCGGGGGGTTGTTGCGATTGACGAAATATGCGTGCAATGTGGTCTGGATGATAACCGTTTTCTGGAAGGATTTGTTGAAGATTATTAAGTTCGTTTTGTCTATTGTCAATGTCTGTTAGGCGAATAGATCTAAGGGCCAAAGATTTAATTACAGAACTTAATTGGGCAGGGTGACGATGTGATTGGGCATTTAAGTATCGATTGGTGTGGGTTGGTTTTCTATAGACTGTATGTGAGAATGTGCCATGGCTGGTTTTTGTTATGAAGACAGCAAGAAACGCGAACGAAGAATCGGATTCGATTTCCATTGTAAATTGAATGTTAGAATGTATACCATTGAGGTGTTGTAGAAAGAAGTCTAACGAATCTCTGCCATGAGGCCAAATGACAAAAGTATCATCAACATAGAAAGCCAGCAGGAAGGTTTTAAATTAGACGAGTTTAGGGCCTGGGTTTCTATTTGTTCCATGAAAATGTTAGCAAGCACTGGAGAAAGAGGTGTACCCATCGGGGCCCCACGTACTTGTTTGAACAGACTGTCTTGAAATGAAAAATTTGTGTTAGAAGAACAGTACTGTATCAGTTTAATGATGTCAGAAGAGATATTGTGTTTAGTTTTTAGAATATCTAACGTTTCTGAAATGGGGACATTGGTGAAAAGAGATACATCAAAGCTAACCAGGATATCATTTTCTGAAATTCTATAAACGCCTAACATATCTGGAAAGGAAGAAGAGTTCTTTACGTACGAGGATGCTTGTTCGGCTAGATGTTGAAGGGTTTTGGCTAAGTACCGGACTAATTGTTGAGTCGGAGATTGTAAATTTTGGGAATTTTAGAAGATTTTTCACGAGGAATGATGGTCTTTTTGACGTCAAGATGAAGATGTGTTGTGTTGATGATTTCCTTGGTCTTTTTCTCTAAGTAAGTAGTCGGATTATTGTTAATTATTTCGTAGTCTGGAGTGTGGAGTAGAGATTTCATCTTGTGAATATAGGGCTTAGTGTTGAAAAGAACAGTCGCGTTACCTTTGTCGGCAGGAAGAATAGTTATGTCACAGTTGTCACGTAGTTGTTTTAATGCATGTCTTTCGTTAGAAGTTAGGTTTGATTTTGGTGGCTTTGATGTGCGTAGTACTCTAGCAATGTCTTGACGAGTATCTTCAGCCTCAATATCTGCTAATTCAACCAAAGCTACCTCAACTTGAGAAATGACTCTTTCTGTTGGGATAGTTTTTGGCGTCACTGCAAAATTGAAACCTTTGGATAGGGCGTGTAAACGGTAGAGTCTAAGGAGAACTCAGAAAAGTTGAGGACAGTCGTCTGAGGGAGTGAGGTGACAGAAGGTTTTTGTTTTATAATATGTCCTGTTAGTTTATGTTTTTGAGTCACTATTTTCTTTTGAGCCAAGTGTGCCGCTTTATCGCTCGAAACGCGATCAAAAGTGTCCCACAGAATTGGATGAGGGTTGAAAGTATGTAATGACGAGTAACAATAATACAAATTTCGGTTGGTTTGGTCAAGTTGATATCTGATTGAATGCATGGAATTTCGTAATACGGCGAAACTTGCTTTGTTAAGAATACTGGAAATTGAACGTGAAAAGGTGTGATGTTTTAGTTTGAAATTGTTCGGAATGATGTTGTGGGTTCTGCAAGATTTAAGGAAAGCAAGATCACAAAGAAGCAGAGATTTTCGAATGAGAAGTTTGCTGTACGTTTTAGTTCGTTGAAAGAAATTCTCGCCGTAGAGGCGAATGAAATATTCTGAGAGGCTTTCGCGGTCATTACTATGAACAAGGCTAGGTTCCGGGTGAGAACCGCGTCTAAATTTATTATATACTCAACGTTTCGACTCCTGCTTTGGAGCCATTATCACTGCCAATTAACGTAAAAAATCTTTGAAAAAAGCTGGAGGTAGCTTGCAATGCACAAATATCATGCCAAGAGTAAAAAGAGAGGGCAGTAGAAAGAGCATGAGGCTATTTCACTCGATTAGGAGGTGCAGCCAATGAACTACATACTGCACTCATTAAATGCAGCTCCTAAGCGAGTGAAATAACCTCTTGTCCTCTAGCATTGGCACGATATTTGTGCATTGCCAGAAGTACAAGCTCTTTGTCAAAGATAGGACGGGTGAAAATGTGTCAATGAAATGTATAAAATATTAGGTATTACACTATCAATTATCTTTGATAAAGATGTTTTATCAAAGATTTTTTAAAAAAGATTTGACATTGTAATAGCGGCCTTATTTATAAAGACAAATATTGGATGTAATCAATGCAAGAATGGCGATGATTTTACTATAAATTAATGCAAGAATTGTGGTTATCACCAGAATTCTAACAAGTGTTAAACCAGTGCTGTCTGCCTATACTATGCTGAAGTGCACTTTTTGAGTGTCCTAATAAGAAGAAAATATTTTGTAAATTGCTGAAAGTATAATAAACACAACATATCAAGAGGTATAGAAGACAGAACTGAGAGTCTTTTATATAAATTTGTAATTATGAATAAATTCTAATAAATGTTATAAATATATTTATTTATTATTTTTGTAAATATTTAGATTTTTAGCTTAGCTTAAAATGTAACCAGTCTTACATAGAGCTATACCTCTGTAACGTTATAAGTATTATGTACAGTTTAGTTTAATGACTGATGTACGCTGTTAAATAGTTAAATCAGAAAATAAAAAGCAATAATAAATTTGAATTCAGAAAATGTTTGTTTAAATGTTAGTAAAGTCATGTTTTATTAATATTCAAATAAAGAAGGCTACAATACTAACTTTTCGAGATGTTTCAATCCATTGAACGCAATGATGTACCGTTTGGTTTAAATGCTTCCATTTGAAAATGGTAAATTTTCTGCACTTTTTTTTTCAACATTTCTTAAATAAGTGAGGTAATTACGTACCTATACGATATTGTTATGAGTTATGGAAAATATTGATAATTGGAAATAAAAATAGAATTTCAAATTAAATTTATATTAGAGGTTTGTACCAACTTGATTGTTATCGTTATGGAATCATACAGGACAGTTCATGAATTACTCAGAGCACATCTCTAAGATGAAGGCTTAGATAATGATTTTTTTCGATGTCAACACATAGGTGTACTGTTCTAGAAAATTTTACAACAAATAAACATTTTACGGTAAAAAAACTGTGTACGACTACATGGTCTTGTAGAGATAATGCAGTTAAAGCAATTCTCTCTGGATTCAAACAAATTAAAAATGTTCTACTGGATATATATCCTTAGATGAATCTCAAACATATTCGAAAACAGCGAAATCAATGAAATATGCAATGGATAATGTCACTGTATTGACAACTATTTAGAATAAAATTCTTTGCAGAATAAATGAAAATACTCAACCTTGACAACATCTTAGTCCACCAATCTCTAATGCAGCAACTACTTTTGACAGGGTACGCTTCTTAAATAAAATCTTTTTCAAATTCGAACAACAGGTCCCGAAAAAGAATATTCGTGTAACTAGAAGCATGAGTAGAAAGATACGAGAATTATGCAAGCCGACCTGATGAGAGCAGATCTGTCCTGCCGAAATGTCGGCTTTTCACTGTCGATCCCAGAAGCTATCAACTACGTGAATGAATCCCCATTGTCAGTTGCATGGAGTAGCGGATAATATGAAAAAATACAAAAGTACTTATATGTTGTTATGCTTTAGTAATTCTTATTGGACTCGTCTTCTTACTAAATTATATGACACACTCTAGACGAACAAAAACTTGCTGAAAACATCTTAATAACCTCGTAACGCCATTAAAATCTGATACCTTATCTGTTACAAAATTACAAATGGGGCTTTAGTTTTTCATATATAAAAATGTATGTGGTAGAATCCTAATATGAAAACTGATCTTAAAATGTAACGTCTAGAAGCAAAAGAGCCATAAAGTTTCGAAGCTTGTGGGTGCACAGTGAGGCTCCTTAGACATTAAAGCAAACAGAGTTTAACCACGACATTTACATACTTGTGTGGATTTGGTAAAGTATTCGGGAGAACATAAGCAGTAGTACAGGTATCATAAAATCAGTAACAAAACTATGCAAAACGGTATATGGTGAACGTAGCGTTATGTTAAGATTTGAAAGTATGGAATTTAAAAAATCTATATCTAGAGGAACCCATTTAAAATAAAACACAATTTAGACTTTATTCTTCGCCGACGAACAGAGGATAACAGCAAAATGTCCCATTGTTCTGGAATATTTGATAATAAATTTAATAAAAGAATATCAAGCACTAGATGCTGATGCAAAAAAACATATAGTCAATAATGTCCAGGGTTTTTTTTTGAAGAAAAATAACTGAAAAAATTAAGGAGAAAATATTAGACATTTGCTATAAACAGTAGTGATATCTATATTATGGCCGTTAGACAATTTGGGGAAAAACTGTATTGAGACCATAAAGGTTATGAAATACTCCATTTGCGATGAGTTGCTGATCATGTTTCGGATAATTTGGCCAAATCACCACTGAACACTGCAGAAATGACAAATTATAATAGGATGCAATCGATGCCTATTTCCCTTCCACTTTTTATTTCTGCACCTAATCCCTTGCAAGTTTGCCAGGTCTCGCTTAGTCCTATATTCTGTAATAAGTTAATTCTAAATGTAATGTTAATATTGATATAAATATATTTATAGTATTTTAATTATATTATGATTAAGTACGGAAAACCAATGACAATGGTCCCTAGACTCTCCAATCACGTACTAGTGATCCTTAGACCCTCCAATCCAACACAGTGGCCCAGTGCCAGGTGTCCAATTTTGGAGAACGAAGACAAACTAACTAGACCAGCATACGCCACTGCCCAAGGGGTACCGATAATGTTTTCAAGTTATTATTATAATTAATTCATAATCAACTAGATAGTATTTAATAGTTATTTACAGCTGATCTAAAAGGGTCTCAATCTGACAGGCATGAGAAATGTTTCGAAATGCAGAACAGAATTGTGAAAACGAAATGGTAGAACTGATTTATGATAGTACTGCCAGAATACTTAGAACTTTATTAAACTAAACTTACTGTTTTATAGCGAAATGAATTGCGATATCTAGGTATCACAGAAAAATTTGGAGTCTTGATGAGCTATATTTTCCGGAAACTCCAAAATGTCGCTATTCATTACACGATAAAATATTAAATTCAGTTATATGTATAAAAACATAAATAATTATTCGATTCAATCAGTTGAGAGGAGCGTAACTGATGAAGGGTCTCAACTAGAATTAATATATTATCGTGTATTGGATGGATTAAAAAATCTCGAAAAATTAGTATGGTAAAGTTACAGTATAAAGTGGTGTGACTAGTAAATAATTTATACATTATAGGAAATGTATGTGACCCGCAAGCCACAGAGTAACTATTTGTAAGTTTTATCCTTTATAAATTCCGTTTATTTTTTACGGTTACCGCTGAGACTCTTAAATTTGAAATATAAAGAAGACTAAATCACCTAAATTGGGTTAATTCCAATACAAAATAAACTCTCAAAAAAAAATTAACAAAATTGCTAGCTATATTAAGTATTATTTAGATTAAAATTTAACATAAGGCTTCTGAAACCTAATGGAGACTTTTTTATTTCTAATTAATTATGTTAACTATTAATAAAACACTTATTCTAATAAATTAGTTAATAAAAATTAAATTCATTTATTCATTCGTATATTCAACGTTTCATTACAATTGTGGATAACATGTTTTAAAAATATTTTTTAATCACTCTGTATAACAGTAAATCTACTCCACCCTATACTTCAAGTATCTTATATATTTAATTGCTTATATATTTATAACTGTAATTCCACTATATATTCTAACCACCCTGTATATACAACTGCTTATGTGCCATAAAACATTTAGTTTTTAACATATTTTGAACCATCCTGTATTTTTATAGTTATATTTTCACCAATTTATATACACTTATAGAGCTTATAACTTAATAAATATTTTTTGAACTACCCTGTATAACTATAACGATATGTATTGACATAAAAGACTCAGCTTCAATATGTACCTCAATTTAACCTACCACCTTTCTATTTTTTTACAGTTTGAAGATTTCAGTTGTGAAAATGTAAAAAAAACTTAAATATCCATAAAATACAAGTTCCTACATATCGCTTTGTATTGAACGCGTTTTTTCAACTATCGTTGCACGGTAGAAGTTGACTTAAGTAGGTCACCAAATCACTCTGTAATGAGCGCCTTCAAATTTTACCACCTGTCTAATGTGTTCTTCTCATAATCTCTCACTGAATTCTTGATTACTAACATTTTTCGATATTCTTCCCATGAAAGAAATCCTGCACAAACGATTTCTGGACATCGAAATCTTCTAATTCATAAATTTCGTCAAAATCGTTAGCGTATATTTACAATATTGAACCAAAAAAAAGACCCGATATTGGCATTTGATATAACTTACTTTGATTACAAAATAATCTTATATGATATGTATTTTCACAATTCTTTTTACTAAATGGAAACAGACAAACCTGCATATTGCTATACATTATTACTCTACTTATATTTATTCTTGAAGATCTATAATTTCAGTTGGCCAAGAGCAACATGTCACAGTTACACGGGCGGTTTCATTGACCAGCTTCAGGACTGGGGGGCGGGGATCTGAGCGTCATAAGGGGCGATCTCTCGGGGATTTAACCTTAGTAAATGTGGACTACCCTATGGCTTTGAAAACGTTGTATTACCTCACCTATTGTGTTAAAAATAGTCGAAATTATTTTATTTTAAGCTGTTTGGTGTAAAATTGATCTGGATTTAGTGTCGAACTCACTCTCAGAGGAGGCGATTGCCTCATCTCTCCCCTCTGGATCCGTCCCTGCATATTTATTAATACTGTTAACATTAGCCCTTCGTGCTAAAACAATCTTTCACTTCAAAAGTTAATATGAATTTTTTGTATGATTTTCACTGTTGACGTTGTTAATAGCAAATAACCGTCTAACATCAACTCTAAACAGTTAATTTTGCATATTTACATTACCACCCTACACAAATTATATTTTATTTATCAATATTTGTTTTTCAGACATTCCGGCATGGATTCCCTTTTCAACCGACTGCGATGGCGTATGATCCTGTCCAGAGACTTCTGGCTATTGGTTCAAAATGTGGATCCCTTAGAATGTATCCTTTTTTAAAAGCTATTGTTATAAAATATTTATGAAGCCGAACTTTTCTCTCAAGGAGAAACATATAAATCCGGATTCGTGTTGCTCGATACAGAAAAAGGTAAGTGTGTTACGATAAGCAGAATTTACATTCAAAATAGGATTTGGGGGTTTCCTGCATGGGAAATGACTCCTGTCGCCGCAGAGGCTGTTAGTGAAATGCAAACGATACCTTCTTCCGTTGGTGGATTCCAGTTACACTCGCTACCTCGCCATTAAATTTTATGCTTAAAATGCAAATGTATGTATCCGAATACGTTGTTTCTAATTCATCTCCGGTATGTACTTTAGCATAGGTATGTAGCTAACACATCTTTCGTTTTGTTAAATATTAAAATGATATTATCTTTTATGACACTACCTTCATTTCGAGATGTCGTTTATTGCTTGGAATTTACTAAAAGCTCAGCACTTATCCCGACTTTAAATTTAGAAAGGGGGAATTGGGTAAATTGAATATGAATTTTAAGTAGCTCGTACTGATGGTTAAAATAAAATGTCAAAAATAAATTCTAATATCTACTGAGTAGATTACATTAGAAAGTACCTATCTATTCAGTGTACTGTAAAAATTAAGAACGTCTCTTAGCCATATTACAGGATCATCAATGCTATTCGAAGGAAAATGTTTCAAAAGGATTTTCTCCTTGCTATTCGGTGGTTTTGATCTTGACCTTGACCTACAAGGTTATTTCAAGGTCAAGTTTTGTTTTTTAAATGGGACATCCTATTTTTTATTACGAATTTTGAAAAAGCTAAAAATTTTGCGTTCGATATGACCTTGACTTGAACGTGACCCCGATGGTATTTGAAGGTAAAAATAATTTCTTTCAGTGATCTCGCTTGAATTGCATTTTGGAGAAAAATGCTCCTAACAAAAGTTCAGTATTTTCGGGGCTACTCGGTCGGGACCTCGGTCCTGACCTTGACCGTCACTTCAAGGTCATTTTTCAAGATACGAACTCAGAATAGGAACTTTTTCTTGTGGTTAGGAAATAGATGAATTCTAGAGCTGAATACGACTTATACATGACCGTGGGTATAACCTTAATAACGGTCATGGTGAAGGTCATGCATGAACATTTTGATTAACAAACCAAATATTGTGGGCTCATCCACTGATAGTGAAAGACTTTGAAAGCCAAGGTCAAAACCACGATTCACCATCGAGTAGCCACTGAAAAATTCTAAAACTTGTTTGGAACATTTTTCTTCAAAATGCAATCCAAGCGATATCACTGTAAGAAATTATCTTGACCTTGAAATAACATTGGGGGGTGACTTTCAAGGTCACGGTCAGGTTCATATAGAACGCCCGTACCAATTTCTCATGAAAATAGGGGGGGTCCCATTTAAAAAACAAAAATTAACCTTGATGACCTTGAACTTCAACGTCAAACCCATGGTCGACACTGAATAGGAATGGAAAAATCGTAGAACGTTTCTTCGAAACATTTTTCTCCAAGACGCAATCCCAGCGAGATATTTAGGCTTCTGTTACTTTTGGGACACCCTATGTACTTTTAAAACCACAAAATTAAAAGTATGAGACAAATACAACAGACACACAACGTACACTAATATTATAATATTAAGGGGGCGATTCTTGCATCCATTTTTAGATAAACATTTCATATGAATATAATATGTTCTAAAGGTCTTAACTGTTGAGATACAGATTGGTAGTTTTCAGAAAATAAGTCTGATTTTTTACTATAACTGTTGTAGATATATCTTTGCAATTTAGAACACGTCTTCTAAGCATAAAATAATTTACTAATGTACAAATAATGTTATTATTTCCATCAGTGGCGTACTTATGGCTTTTAAATTGAATATTTTTGTAGAAAAGAATAGTACGCCACTGATTTGTTTTAAAATAAAAATTACCTTTAAATTATCAATTTACCTTGGAACAAATTTGACGCATGGTTTTCACTTTAAAAATTAAAATCGTTTTAATTCAGATTCAAATCGCTAAAAACCTGATACACCAATTTTGATTAAAACAGTTAAAAATTAAAATTGCTTCACATCGCAATATCGACTAATAATTTTTTAACACATAAATTTTGTTATTGCGGTAAAGAAAGACCTCAACCATGGTCAGCAAGATCCTCATCTCAATTGGATTTCTTTTTATGTGAGCACCTTAAAACTTTAGTGTCTAAAATTCCCATTAAAATTTAAGAGAGTGTATGGTTGCCTCATGTATAAGCCGAGAGTATTTGAGCCCTAGTACGTAAAACCAAGTGAAATTGGCCACTTCCAATAATTTTGATTATTAATTTTGATATTCGTTCAAGTGAATTATTTACACAAGGAAGTTTGTTTTCTCCTATAGTAAAATCAGTTACTTATTTCTGAATAAATTAACAATTGATATGAATAGAACTCAGTAGCTTGAACCATGATTTGGACAAAAGAAAAACAATATATCAAATTTGCCCTGAAATGAATGAAAATTTCTAAAATAATTTTACTTAAAAAGAAAGCAGTTGCGTACCATAGTTTCATCTAAAATATTCAATGCAAAACTCGTACCGACGCTACTGATAGAAATAGTAAAAATGTTGTAGATCAGTAAATGCATCTTCATGCATAGAAGCCAGGTACCAATTTTTAAAAATGGGTCCAACAATCATTCCGGTAAATATTTGCATATTATTAAAGAACACCGTATGTAGGTTTCGCTCTTAAGTTAAAAAATAATTGATGACTTTCATTATTTTGTCTTAAATTCAATCATCAGATCTTGACAAGATTTATTTCTGAAGTATTTCGTTTTCAAGAATTTATCATAGACTTGCTTATGATAGTTGAAGAATTTCATGTTTTTCTTATGGATTTTATTATCAGAACGTGGTCAGTTTTATATGCGACCATCTCTAAGTAGTTGTTTTCTAACAAAGTAATCCTCAAAATTGGTTCTCGTAATATTTGAAAATCTCCTCCTTTTTATAGCAGTTAAAATTTTAATACTCTCTTCGAGGTGTCATTCCTTTGCACGCAAGACAATATACATTATATATTATGTATAACATATATTGTTTCGGGTCAGGGAACCTTCATCCTCTCGAACACTTCTTTATGTCCTAGGAGTTAAGGGAGAACAGCAATTACACGGAACGGCTCCAGATTCGGACCTCTGTGTGCTAATTCTCTCGAAAATCCTAGATGTCGGTCTTACATCTCGCGTCTTAAAATTTTAATCACAAACTAGCAACCAAACTAAAATATATCAAAAATATCTTCGAATCATTCGGCATGTATGTTACTTGAAGTTGGTTACATCTTGTCAAATGGTAGGACAACCATAAATCATTTTAATCGGCATTATTATGGATTTTTTGGGTGTTTTGTGATCAATGTTTTTGAATAAAGAGATATCTTAAGAAACGTATTAATCGTGGAAAGTTTGATTGAAAAAGATGATGAAAAAATACCAAACCCTTGAAACCATAAGAAAGTGTTTTTTTTTCTGGGAAATGAATAAATAAATAATAAGTCAAAGTTTCATTTTGCAATCTAAATCAATAAATATAAAGCCATTGACAACGAAGTCAGAATAGACTTTGAAACGTTTGGTATTCCTGCAATATACGTCGTTTTATTTCTATTGTGGTGTTATTGCCCAAAAAAACATAAAAGTAGTCTCATCTTTCACAGAAAATCAATACTATATAGAAAATAAACTAATATACAATATCTGCACCAATTTGCGGAGTGAACCAAATATTTGGTTTACTCCTTGATGATGACAACTTAGAGTTGTTGAAACGGCATTGAGTGTTTAAAATAAAGGTTTGGTGTTAAGGTGCAAAACTGTGTTTTTACATTCGTGACACACCAAAGGTTCCACAGCATTTTCATTAGAAGACTTACTCAATAACTAAACTTATATTTCTTTGCAGATATGTTTAATTTAAGAATTAAATTAGGATTAATATTTGACTCGTAACGAAATACTGACAATTATTTTAATTCACCTGATATTTATATCCATTACTAAGAGTGACACAAATAAAGAAAAATAGAAACTGTGAGGTAACGAGAAAAGGGAAGAATATTTTGTAAGAAGCTTTCGCTTCCATCGTTCAGTCTCAAATGACTGCCGCTCTTTTTACTCTTTTTCAAGTTTATATCTGGCTGAAATTTAAATTAATTAACAGCCAGTTATGTCCACTTGTGGCTGTTCCACCATCTTAACCTGAAGTCCCTTTGTGACATCTACTTTATTTTTATGTATATCTTAAAACAATACATTCACTTTAAAATTTACATTTATTATAATTGAAATTATAATTTCACTCACAACGAGGTCAGGTTCATACTTAGAAACGATGGGCTTTTAAATATACAGTTTTTGTTTTCCAAGTGTCGTGTTTTTCTCCATAAAATTCATAAATGGAAAAAACAAAGTATAATTTTAGTGCTCTATTGGGATTCAAGACAAAACAAGGATTCAACACGTCGGTTGTGACCTTTAACCAATTACCTGAGTCAAATTCATCATATTCTCAAATAAAGATATTTGAGAGGAAATTTGCATTGTCACAGTCACAAACCAAACTCGAATCATTTGTAAGGAAAACTTCATCTGCATCTACAGAGTTATATAGCAGAAATTCGATGCAATTTGCTTGGTGATGTGAGAATACTAATCAAAGAAATAAATTATTTGAAGTAATTAAGAGATCTTATATTTCTTGATTGGGCTTGTTTGTTAATAAGTTCTGTAGAAAGCCCGACAGAGTTACAAATCACTAATAAATTAGCTTTCCTTACACTCGTTAATATTGTACATGTTTAACGAGAATCGCGAAAAAGGAGAAAATTTCGTTAAACGCTGTAAAATGTCAAGAGTGTAATTACCAACTTATTTTGATTTTAAATACTCGCTAAAATTGAAGATTAGAAAAGTCAGGCCAAGAATTTAGAAAACCGCTTACTAAGTTCAAAATGTTGAACTTACTTTAAAGCACTAATCCACTGTTTTGTAGGGTACACTGAGCTAAAAACTTTCAAGAACCGGTTGTTTATCTGATAAATCATTTTAGGGCAATGTTTTTGAAAGTACCTCATCAATTTGGAATATTTAAGAATTTTCTGGCCTGAGGAAGTTTTTGAAAGTGCAAATAATGGATAACCGTATAATTAATAATAATGTGGTTGGTGTTTAATTGGAAAATTATTGATTTTTATTTAATCGAATTTTATATACGTATATAAATCAATTGCACTAGACCAGATTATCGAGACAATTTCCGGAGAGAATTGCCCATCTTATTTAATTAAACTGATATTTCTAACATTTTTGCGTTGCATCTAATAACTGTCACTGTTGTGAGATAAGCGGGATGGACGCTGAGAGCCGCAAATGAATGGGAACGGGGAACCTTAGTCTGATTGCTACCCAACCAAAACGAATCCCCATCGGAATCTGGAAAGAGGCTTAAGTTGACCAAGTCCGTTCTGATCTCTCTAGCTTATATAAATACCTAGATTGAGTCTGCTGCGGTACTCCAGTCAATTACAGAAAAATTTAATGATGCGTCAAAACTCAAAAAAGCTTGACCAATTTGAATATATTTTTTGTGTTTTGTTGTAATACATGCGTGATGAATAAATAAATAGGGCGAATTCAAAAGAAAAGCTGAAAACTGAAAAAAATGAAAATTGGCAATTGTATGTGAATAGCCAGTTCTCTGCAGCAAACAGCAGGAGAAAATATTGCGACGCTACCGGAAACTGAGTACTTTATCTTGGCGATCAGGTCTAAAGGGGGAGTAGTGTTACGAATTGCTGGGATTGCTCCCAAGGAAAGAGCCTGTATGTTTCTGTCTGTCATTTTTATCGAAACTAATGGACCCTGCCATCTTGACATAAAGCTGCAGTTGATTTTGTTTATGACTTGTTTTTATTATTTGTCTTAATTGACTTCAGGACATTATCGGTTCATCGGAATCTTTTTTTAGGATTTCTCTTCGGCTAGTCTAAGACGGCAATTTTAATAATTTTATCTGGAATGTGTTAATATCACGGAGTACCATATACATACATATTTTTGGATAAGAGAATGCCATTCAATGAATCTTCACTGATTTTTTCAAAACGTCTTAATCAAATTGAATATTTTAAACTGTATTCTATTAAGGTAGATAAACATAAATGCAAAAAAAAAACAGTAAACATCAAAGAGATGTCACATAAACTTTCTACACAAATTTCAATGTCATTAAGTGTTTATAATTATTTTAGTTTTGACTTATATGAAGTCGGTTCTTTTTTTTATTAAAGTAATTACATATTGGGTCTTGGACTTCCAAGATACACAAAGAAACTACTTTGTTTCGTTACACAATCGCTCACTAATTACACTATTTAGATTCATTTCTTAAATTAAGGTGTATCATAGTAAATCGATAATGTCGATTTTCTTGACTTCCGTTTCTTAATTTATTATATAACACATAAGCTCTCGTAATTCTATATTCGTAATCTTGTGAACTGCAATTCATAATTCTTCTATTTCTTGTTCTATTTATTTCTAAGCGTTTTGTTTTTTCATGTTCTGTTTTAGCTAGCCGTCGTTTCCTCTTTTGCAAATATAATATAATGTTCTTTACATAATCTTATAATAAATAGTATGCAGAAGTACATAAGTAGATTGAAAGAACCTTTAAATTATTAAAGAACAACCAAAAACAACCAAACTAGCATACTATAATTTTGTGCAGTTATTTAGCCCTGCTTTTAGCATTAATTTATAAATATATGATGATTGTTTTAGCTGAAATTATAACAAAATATTTCCCATTAAACCGTAAAAAATAATAGTTACCTTTAATTACATCTTTTAACCAAATTTCTACTATAAAAAATTTCAAAAACAGTTTTCTGGATTTATCATTTGATAAGAATATAAATTGGAAATAAATATTCATAAAAACGAATGATATTCTTGAATACAAAGTGCGAGGAAAAGCGTATAAATTTCAGTTATAGAAAATCGAAAATCTATTAAATCAAGCTTAATGTCACTACACAAAATTCATTTGCATTTTAAATTTTCATTAAAACGAAGTCGTGAGCGTCAGCTTGTTATTAATAAAGAGCAACATAAATTTTCATTTCCCGTTCAACATTTTTCTGTATTAGTCCGATGAATTTACGCTGGAAAGATGCTTGAAATTACGCTATACTTAACCGATTTACTCTCAAATATAATTCTTTGCTTAACTTATTAAATGCCGTTGAATGTTGAAGTACAGATAACTAAAATGAAAAGTATTTCCATGAAACTTTAAACAAGATATTTTATTACTAGTCAAATCCATACAGAAAATTATCCTAATACGAAACCTACTGATTTATTAATGCAGACAGTGATTTATTTAATTATGGATTAAGTAATTTACTGTCTGGAACCCTTCACTGAATACTAGGCGCAGTAGTCATTAGAGAGAATACAAGCTATGTCTGAACTCAAATTGAGCTCGCATTCGAAATCTGAAGTCTTTGAAAATGCCAAATAATATTTGGCGAATCGTCAGGTTAACTGTTCTTTTCAGAAAACAAACGAAGAAACGGATGTACACCGGTTACAACCTAGGAAACCACATTTTTCCATTCGTGAAGGACTATGTTAGATTGTAGTCCACTCCAGTATTGAACTAACCTTTTTAAAGCATCATATTCTCTTTAAACACTTTATTTGAGCTTATTATTATTTTGTATTTATTTAAGCATTATTCTTAAACTTATATAAAGTTAAGAATATTTTTTTGATTTTTGATTTTTTTAATAACTGTTCGATATATATAAATACACATAATACCAAAAAGGCTTAAAAATCAATGCATAAATATTGAATAGGATATATTTATCTAAGCTCAGTAATTAGAGTTAGAAACTTGAATCTATCTCCACAAGAAATTTTCTATAATTCACATTAAGTGACATCTAGAAAATTGCCAACCCCAGCTTCCAAATATATTAATATGTCAAGATATCGTTTTATCTTTGAAACTTTTTCGCAAAATATCTACCGAAGTTCAGTTTCCTATCTTGTCAACTTCCGTAAAGAGTACGAAAACACCTTGGGTATTTTACATCCGTTAGGAATAAAAAAAAGTATAATCGCTCTACATATCGTGAACTTTCTTTTCTTTTTCTAACAAGTTGAATTGCAAAAGATAGTTTTTAGAGAATAAGGGTTTTATTACTTTTATAATAGGTAATCGGGGTTTATAGTGAATATATCCATAACAGTATTTTGTTCTCTTCTACTAAATTTGAATACTTTTTGGATGAAATCAGTTTATGTGAAAGGAGTAATTCTGAAATTCATTTTCCGAATTTTCAACCGCTCCATGAAAGACAAGTTCTTACCAGTACACGACCCTCCATGAAGTCATCACATTAATTTTGCATTTTGACACGTTTATGCTACTAAGGGGAGGACTGAGCTTCCCTCGCTTATATTTAAATTTGATTTGACGTTATAAAGAATCATGAATTCAACTTTATTTACTTTATTTAGATTCGTAGTAATATATTGTCAAGTTTTCGGACTATTGTTGATTGATTTTTATGACTTGTTGATTGTTTTAATTGACCTTTAGACATATTAATACCACTAATGTTACTCGCTTGTTTAATTTGTATGTTTGCTGGTGCTAGGTGGTTCCTTTTAGTTTTTTGGCCTTTGTGATTTTATATATCAAACTAAGCTTCTTGTACTTCCGCTATGTTAATTCTGTTGTCTTCCTTGGTTGCGATAGCTGATGTTTCTGGTGGAGTTGGTTATTGAATATAATCTTAAGTTATCTATCCAGGTGTCTTTTTCTGTATGTTTCACTTATATTATTTCTGCCATTTCTCGTCTCTGTCGCCTTATGAATCTCTTAGCTTCCCTTTGTAATCCTTAGAAGTCTGATAAGGTTGTTTTCCTATGATTTCGGTGTCTTTGTTCGTCATTTATTCCAGATATGCTGGTCTTTTATTTGCATTTTTCTTTCATTTCTTTAGAGACCCAAAGTGTTTTCCTTTGATATTTTTTATTTCTATTTAAGCATTTTTGTGATATAGTCTTGTCGGTGTTTTTTTTGCCATTGGTATTTTCCCTAATTAGTTTATGATCACTATTCCTGCAAAGGTTAATACTTTTATATTTTTTGTTCTATGTTTGTTTTGTATATGCTTCACTATTGCTCACTATATAGTCGATCATGGATCTTTGTCCTCTCGTATTGTCAATAAAGTACTTACACTATCCTCTGTGTGGGAAAATGTGTTATTTATACGTAATTTCTTTTTGCTTCATAGTCTGTTTTATCCAGAATAATCGTATATTCGTTTCATTTATCATTGTATATATGTCATCAAAGTGTCCATCTCTAATGTTTTCTTCTCTATCATTTTCCCCTTAGATTCATTTTGATTCCGACTTTTCTCAAATTGAAAAACAGAAAGGAATAGCAAACGAATTGCTAAACTTACTTTGGGACAGCGATGACAGAACAGTTAACACAGTTCAGTAACAAAATTCTAAGGCACAACAAAGTACCATAGAGTGCAAAACAAATAGTAGAATCAATCCCTTGATCACCACAGTTAAAATTACGACAAAATCCTAACCAAACTATAAACCAAAAAAATATCACACAAAGAATAGCAAAAGTTTCAGAAGCGGACGATCATGCACAGATGCAGTACTCATAACGGAACAAATAACAAGGAATTCATTAGTATATAATCGACCTACGTCTATCTATCTAATTTACCTGGAAAAAACCGTCAGGCAAAAGGATATATTAAGAACGATACAATATAGGTCCGACAATTCATAGAGAAGATAGAAACAGGCACAAGTGTAAGACAGAGACACTCCTTAAACCCCCTACTATTGAATCTCATATAATTGAATTGAATAATATTGAATGAGATATTAAAGACCATTGTAGAAAGGGTAAGTGAAGATGACTTACAAAGATTGGTCCACAAGTTCAACAACAACAACAAATAGCAAAAAGTTAAATATTATTCCCAGGAAAAAAAACAGTTGTCGTTAGCTACCAAAAACCGATAAGACATAAAGTAAAGATTAAGGGAAATTAGAACGTTAACTTATGAAATATAATTATATTCATCATTTTCGGCATACTTCGGATCTTTTCCGGTGTTTACGGATTAGTAAGACCAAAATAATCGTATGAACAACTGGGATGTGAGATGTTGTCATTTCAAGTGATACATTATGTCGACTGTGGTGTTTCAAATCATTACTACTGTACGATGTAAATAGCTCATGCTCAATATATACTAAATAATGGATTTAATCATGATTAAAATCTGAACTTTGAACTTTCGAATTGTCTGTAGGTTTTGCTTTGGCAGATAATTGTGCTAAATACATTAGTTCAGACACGTACGCAAAGATTTTTTTTCCTCAATTTGTTAATTTGACCTTGTCATCATATAACAAAAAGTTTCTTCTTCAGCAGATCTCTTTTATGTTATAATAAATTAAGATCAAGTTTTGCCAAAAATGGAACCTTAACGCTGTAGTTTGTCAATTTTATTTTACTTTTCATCAAAATCGTTGCAACCACTCTCAAGAGTGATGATGCAAAATTTCAAATAAAACCTATACCTTTACAACAATCAATTTATATCTTTTTATGATTTTAGGGAAAGTAGCCACACTTGCGAACAAAAACTGTATATTTAAAGAATAATTTAAACATTTTCAGGTTCCAACCCGACCTCACAGTCAATAGTACTATAATCTGAATTAATAATATGTCAATTTTAAATTGAAAGTGACTAGTTTGATAACTTTGCTATGACTTCACTAAGAGCTGTTGTCTTTAGATATAGTGTGGCACAAAAAATTCCAAATATCATATACAATAGTCAAACTACTTTCAAGACTGAAGAACTTCAAAGGGTTGCCTTTGGAATTTATATGTGGCGCTTCTAGGGGCGCCTTGCTAAAGACAACACTTTCAAGTTGTTCCGAAAGCAGGTTGACTATTAAAAATGATTTTTTAATGATTTCATAGTAAAATGTCAAAAAAGTCAAAATTTCAATTTCAAATTTTATTTTATTTAATCGGTTTATGTGGCACATTGAATGTTTGATTAAAAAAGTGTGGTATTATTTCTCAAAAACCATAAAAGACACTTATCATCATTAAGAATGCATGATGCCCGTTTAAGATATAGTTTAATTAATAAAATTATATTTAAGAAATGGCCTCAGTGTAACCTGTAGATGATCGAATTATAGCTACTCTTCGATTTTAACAACTAGTAAAACCCACTCAAGTTTACCGTATTCTACTCAAATTCCATAATGCACATCTATTACTAGAGTTATTTGGAGCTATTAATAGCTCGGTTTTCAAAAGCAAAAATATTTCGTTAATTGCTTTGGTGTTATTTCTGTAAAAAAATAAAAAAGAAATTGGACGATGCCTTAATTAACCTTCAGAAATAAATCATCTTGATTCTTTATATATATTATAAATTGATAACTGATTTTAAAATACTGGAGCTCGTTTTAAACACAACAGAATGGCAAATTTAAACGAGAATATCTGATTGTTTATCGAAAAGATTAATTTCATCTTGTCTGATTTCTTTAGTTTCTTTTTGTACCTTATGCGCCATATTTCGTAGAAAATTTTCATTATTCCCCCGAAACTGAACTGTTGAAATTGATTGCCTTAGTTGTAATAGAACGTACTTCATTTTCTACGTCAAATAAATTGAACATTCAACAAACGTGAAATATGGCTTCATATTTTACAGGTTTGTACGTGTGCTACAGTTTTGGCGGAGTTGTAACATTACGATGCAGTTGTTGGGAAAATTCACAAGCAGTGAATATTATTTAAGTTCACACGTCGATTCAAACGGTAAATTAGAAGCAATTCTCCCTAAATTATGATTTAAGGCGCATTCGTTGCTGATAGATAAATGGAGATGTGAATATTAATAATATTTTTTAATTTATAACAATTAATTAATGAGTTACATTTTTTGCTAATATCATAAACTATAGCTGAAATCTGCTAATA
Source organism: Octodonta nipae (assembly GCA_034190945.1). NCBI lineage: Eukaryota > Metazoa > Arthropoda > Insecta > Coleoptera > Chrysomelidae > Octodonta > Octodonta nipae. The sequence goes on from CM067216.1 coordinate 176,617,893, forward strand.
AATTCTTAGTGAGGAGGAAATTCCTTAAAAAAGTCTTAACCTCTGGTATATTAGCTCTTGCTCCTCCGCCATAATCGACCATAACAACAACAGGTTCATACAGTTTTGTAATGAGATTTCTATGATCAGTATTAAGATATGCTGTAAAAAAATAGGGGCGCTATAATGGAGAGACTTGAGACTGTTTAGACATTTTCTTTCGAAATAATACGCACATTTGTCTAGCCGGAGCGAAGCCGGGACGGATCAGCTAGTGATATATAAAGTATGATACATTTCTTAACTATCTTGCATTATGTCTTAATGTTTTAATTATTCTGATGTTCTTAAGCAGTGTTTGAGTTTTTATATTAAACCTCTTTGTAGAATTATTATAAAACGTTTACACATTAATACCTGCTGTTTCTTGAGTTGAATATATAATTTCCTATTCAATTTTTCTTCTCTGCAATTGTAACTTACTAAATACAATACAAAAACACGATTATGGCATGCTCTATATTTCATCAAAAAGGTTGCACAGTACTTGTGCACTTAAATATTCACTTTTTGTCAAAAAAAATAATAACCTCGAATAAAATACAAACGTTAAAATAAACTAGTTTCGGTCTGGAGTACTTTTAAACGCCTTCAAATTTTCATTTAGCATCATCACTCAGGAGTCGTTATTGTTATAATGAGTTTTTTACCAGTGAATCACGGGAGTTTGACTCTGTCTTTCTTTCCCCCAATTATTTCTGTTGAGAGTTGGAGCTTCACTTTACCTTGAAGAGTATTAGTTGGTGCAAAGTGATTGAGTTGTCATGTGATGTTTAGTCTACTTAGCCTAACTTATTGATTAGTAATATACCCCAGTATCCACAATATTTAGCTTTTGAAAACTCATAACATTTAAACTAATTTTGTAATTACTTACTGCTTTGTGGATACATAATTGATGTTTTTAGTAAAATTGTGTCTTCAACATATAGCTTTTAATTTTATAATCGATAGGTTTTAATAAGCTCTTCTTTTTCTCATTGTAGATTTCGCTATTTTTCTGTACAATTCTCAGTAGATACGCAGAAGTTGTTACGCTTGACCTTAAAAAAATGAACCTCGAGGAATACGAACGAATTTTGTAGAGTTTGTATATACCTAACTGGAAACGAAATGAAATATGCTTTTAAAATTTCTCGAACAATTCTCATTTAATTTTCATTATAGCCTCTGTCGTTGGAAATTGCAAACAAATTGAATTTCAAATACAAAACGAAACCCAAGGCTTCTTTATTTAAATTAGGCACTTTTATTATGAACTGTATTGTTTGTAATATACAATAACGATTTCGCTGATAATACCTAAAAAAGCACAAATATGAAATTTATGACTAGCTTATAATATTTTAATTTCGATTCCATATTTATTTACAGAATACCAGTGATTGTTTTGTTAGAAATATCGGACACCACATATGCGTTTCTAATTACATTACGTCTTGTGAATATGATTACCGGATAATATAAGATCGGGAGAAAAAAATGTTAACTTTAGCGTCAAATCAGGAACTTGCCAAAGAATTTTTTAATTGGTTTAGAGTTAAAATGCAGCCACCTTCCATAAAAAAGGCTTCGTAAATAGACAATTTTCATTACTATTGTTATGAAAACCCGAAAGGTTTTAAAACAACATCTCAGACTAAATGGTCCTTAAACGTGTGGGCTGGTATTGTTGGGGGTAACGTTATTGGACCTTTCTTTTTTGATGGGACAATGAATGGAGCCAAATTCCTTGATTTCTTAAGAAACCAATTACAGCCGTTATTAGAAGACGTTCCATTAAACATAAGAAGTAAAATGTGGCTTCAACTAGAAGGCTCTTCAATTCATTATGACAGAAGAGTTCGGCGATATTTAAATAGAACGTTTAGTGATTGTTGGATTGGACGAAACGGATCAGTTGCTTGGCCTCCACGTTCACCTTGTTTAACCCCAATGGATTTTTTTCTCTGGGGTTACATAAACGATATTGTGTATAAAGAGGAAGTAACGAGTAAAGAGAATATGAAAGAAAGAATAAGAAATGCATTTGCAATAATTGCACCAGAACTATTAAATAAACTCATTTATTAAAAGAATAAATAAGTGCTTAGAAGTGAACGGTCGGCATTTCGAACATTTGTTAAAATGACATTTTCGTAGAGTCCTTAGCAACCGTCATGGCCAACTTATGTACTTAAGCTTATTTTTTATTAAAGATGCTGAAAATGTTTTATTTTTTTTAATAAGTCGAAAACTATAAGAATTTCGTATAGGTACTTATTTACAAAGTACCTCTTATTTTCGATGCTCAATCTGATTATGATATAAAGAATAGTGGTTTCCATTTGAAAAAATTGAGTTTTTCCAGATTTTGAATTTCAATTTTCGGGATTTTTTTGTACACACTCTGTAGATAATGTCCATACTTTTTTCACAGATTCTGGAAGCACTAAGTTTATTTTACCCTCTCAACGAATGGTTTTCCTAAATTCCTCTCCTTTGTTGTATAATTTGCAATTATCTGAAGGCCTTAAAATGTGAATTTCAAAAAACATTTTGGAATAACTCGAAAAGGGCTGAATTTAAGTATAGGGTATTATACATGAATTAGTATTAAAATTACTCGTAGAATTTAGAAATACAATAATTTACAGGGTGTTCCGTTTGAAATAAGCAAGTTGGTATCAACTTCCGCTATAACCGGAAATATATATATATATATATATATATATATATATATATATATATATATGTATGTATGTATGTATATATATATTGGGTAGTCAGTCCATAGACAGTTACATATACAGGGTGGTGGAAATATATTATAAAGTGGAATTATTGTAATGAGTATTTTAATAAGTGTTAGAGAGTTGAAATTAAACTGAAACACTTCATCTTGAGAAAAATTAGACCAAATATCCGATTATATGTATATATGTATTTACCTACCAACATTTTTCGATTCAAATATAATTGTCATTTACGTTTATTTGTTTAATTATCCTACCGGTTAACAGCTGAACTATTTAATTTTAAGAAATTTCAAGTTGACTAAATTTTTGTCTTTAATTTCCACTTACTGTATCTTTGCCATACCTCATATCATTAAGCTATGCATTAAAAATGTGCTCACAAATAAAGTCCTATTAATTACATATGAAAAATAAGTTGAATTTTGCTAGGAATTGACACATTTGGTCGAATTTCGACACTGGGCGATCGCTAGTACAGTTTAAATTTAAAAAAAAAAACGGATGAAACCAAATGTTTTATATACTAGTACGTATAGTGACCCCACATAACAAAATTTAAATACCATATTATAACATAAAACATATTTTATAGTCATATTCCCTATTCAGTTTTGAGAAAGCTTCGCAAGACGTGTTATCACTATAACAATTTACAATCTAGGACCTAATATAAAGAAACTGAGGAAAGAATATTAAATTATGAGAGATACCCTATAGGAGCGCCGCATCACGATCATTATATAGAGTACGTTGTGAATGTAACAGCTGGATTCTAAGGATGAAAACTGAAATTATGTTGAGATGTATATGAATGTGAAAGAGCGGAAATAATAACTATGAAATATGAAGTAAAGAATGGTGGCGGAAAATGAACACCTAATAAAATGCATGCCCCTAAAATTGACAAACACGCTTTATATGACTTTTATGTGACTCAATTTATACCACTACATTTTACCTACATTTTCTCACTCAACAGGTTTGAAAAACTGTAGTTTCAACAAAAAGTGTAATACGTGACAGTCAGTTACACTGTTAGTTAGGTGTGCAATTTTCCAAATGGCATTCCAGGACAACAATTTCAGGTATTTGAAATAGTTGAAATATGCTATTGGAAAAAATGAACAGTTCAAATTGATTTTGAAAATGCTGGAACTCCGTAAATATAGTTGTTTCGAGATGTAAAAAAGTCTCATGTTTCTAGTTTAGAAATCTATTTGCCTTTTTTTGTTAATACACATTTTTCCAACCATAAGAATTATTACTGAAATATTTTCGCATATATATTTAATTTATTTTTCCTGGGTCCTCCAAGTAAAATAAATATGCCAGCTAGATTTTTATTCAGGTTTAATCTGCTTTTTTAAAACTCATTCATTAGTTTCACTTACTTGTAGCTGCATTAGCTGTGTAATCAGCGTAATCAAATCGTGAAAGCCAATTTTAATCTATTTCTACCTGTCCTATCGAAATGAAAATATATGTGTATGTATCATACATTTCATTTGATCTAACCGGCTCATCCCCTAAAATTTTATATATTTTAAATTTTAATTATAATTTTTTACTTCGCTTTGCTAGGCCTATTTTTTAGTTATATAAATTAAAATTAGTAGATTTCGATATGTCCATCTTTTCTGATATATCGGACTTCTATTTTAAAAAAATGATTTTCTCATATATCAGCAATTATCCTTGACATGAAATTGAAATACTATTTTTTCGAGATATTTAATCTATTGAACACAAGACAATATATTGTTTCTAGTCGAGAACCTTCATCAGTTCACAAAAAAGTGGTCTGTGCCGATTCCGAGGTCCTTTGACCGACACACCCCTAGAATTTGAGGAAATTGCAAAAAAAACTCCAAAAATGGCAAAAAATCGTAAAGAATTGCAGTTATGTAAACGATTTTTTTTCTCGAACTAAATCATCTATATTTCGATATGCATACTACGAATCCGAAGCTGGTTTAGCATGGTAACCCCCCAAATTTAAAGAAAATTGCAAAATACCTGCGAAAATATCTAAAGATCATAACAATTGCACTAATGCAAATGAAAATATATCTTATATATTTTGATCCAATGAATTTCAATCTCAAGTTGATTTACCTGACAAACCCTTGAAATTTGGAGTAAATCGCGTAACCGCTTCAAATCGCTAAAAAATCATGAAAAATTGCATATATGCAAATGTTTTTTTTTTAACTAAATCAGATTTGTTATGTATACCAATGCGCTGAATCCAAGTTGGTTTGGCTTATACACCCACTAATTTTGATTAAATTGATCTAGTTCTAGATTTTCTTCATTTGTGTTACTGGAATTTTTACAATATTTAGCGAGTTGCAGCAGTATTTTGCAATTTACTACTTTTGTTTGCATAACTGCAATCTTTCACGACTTTTCTCCATTTTTAGTCGGGTCAAACGTACCGCGGACTCCAATTCAATGCTTCCAAACAGATAAACCTAGATAGGTCTGGTCAAATGCACATACCATTTTTTTTTGTGAGCCGGTGAATTATTTATGTATTTAGTAGGTGCATATAACTGAATTCAATATTTTATTCAAGAAAGAAAGGGTTATTTATGCTTTTTAGAAAATCAACGATTAAATTACCAATATTGATAAAACGACTAATGCTAGGCATGATCTTTACATCTCAATCTCCCTGCAGAATTTCAAGATAACCTATCGAACCGTTTTCTGCTCCAAACAATCGAATTTCGAAAAAAAATTAAAGGGACATGTTTCTTGTTGGAGTTTTTCTACATTTTTCCCGAAAAAATTTGGAAAAAAGGTTTCCGGAAATTTAAAAACAATGTCTAAATACATTTTTTTTTTCAATTCCGCTATTTTTTTCTCATCAAGAACAATATTTTCTGATTTTTTTCATTAATTTAAACCGGCTATATTTGTCGGATAGTAAAGATCTTTCTCGGTGTTACCATTCATGTACGAATTTTCCTCTCTTGGGACAGAAGGGGATTCAGCGTGAAAGTCAAGTCGGGTTTGTTAGAGTTAATTGTAAAAATCGGAATTAGTGGAGGTATGTAACTATATTTTTTTAGTAGAGATATTCTTGACATTAAATACTAGTGTAATCAGTTTCATGATTTTTTATAAATGACGAATTAGAATGTTTAATGTACCATTATTTTTGTTCGTGAAAAATTAAATAAAACTATGGTCCCATAAAGACCAGCAGAAGTTGATAAAGATACCTTCTACCAATCTTTAATTCTGACAGCTCACGCCAAATTATGTAGTATCAACGTCAAGGCCATTCAGGTCGTCAAAAAAGTCGATATCAACGCTAATGTTTTCTATCCGGTCTTACATTCTCGCAAAATAGCCTTGTATGTACCGGACATTAATTGAACTTTCATCATCTCCTTGAATGTTCTAATAGATTGGTCAGTAAAATTTTACTTTTTTTCATATATATAACATGAAATGTTGAAATTCTGCACTTATTTATTACTAATTAGGGAGTATAAAAATATTAACATATTTTTTCACATTTTTTGTCCCGTGACATATGATTTCAGGTGAATTAAACCTATATATGCCAAAATCATATGACATATGATTTCAGGTGAATTAAACCTATATATGCCAAAAAAATATATATTCTCTATTAATCTCTATTAATCCTTAGCATTAAATTTTCTGATTTTATAACCTTAAAAATCGTATTTTTATTCAAACGACCCTCCTGTTATTTTTTGAGGAAAATAATTCGTTCTAATTCATTCGATGGCCACTTGAACAATGATTAATTTGTTTTTTATTCAGATGGTTCAAGTCATTTTTTCATATGCAGGGTGAGTTTTTTTATGATCAGTATGGGGATCTCGGAAACTAGCGGAGATAGAGCAATGGTTAAATTGGGAAAGTGTTGCGGCTTTACTAGCCCAATTTAATGACACATTCGGATTTTTGTAAAAAGTCATGGCTTACTAGATATTTTGAAAAAACGAAATTCTGTCGATTTAGTCAAAAGTGTAAATATCAAAATTGAAGGGGATTGTATCCCGAATACGATTGTCATGTCCTCGTTTGCGTGACAGCTCTCGTTTCCGAGATATGACACAAACTTAGAGCTTTTCAACGATATAATACTCGATATAGTTATTCATAAAAATAACGGAGTTATGGAAGTTTTCTCTCTTATTTACACTTTTAACGTAGATAGAATTTTCATGGCTGGAGGTGTAAATTTTTTTAATAAGATGTTGTTGAAATTCTTTTAATTTTAGTGAAGAATTTATTCCTTTAGCGTTCTTGTTACATTTTGTTTAAAAGAAGATATAATAAATAGAAGCGTACGAATGTTTCGCTATTTTTTATGAATAATTGTAATAACGGATAAAAATAATCAAATACCTTGTAGTATGCTCGACAGCTACACCCGCCCCCCTGAAGATGTCTGTGAAGTTACAGGTGAAACGTTGGGAAGAAATTACACGAGACCGCGGCAACACAGTGAACTCATAACTTTATCTAAATCTTTCTCTGTTGCCATAGTCTCATTGCATTTTTAGTCGTTTGGTGTGTTGCGGGAGTTAGTAATAAATCATCATAATAATGTTCTGAGAGGGAAAGTTGTGGCATTTTTTAATTTATACTTGAACACAAAGTCCGTATATTTTAAATACCAAACACTTCACTCTCTCTCTCTCTCTCTCTCTATATATATATATATATATATATATATCCTACTATAAATGGAATTACAGATAAACAAACACAATATTTTATACCATTGCAAACCTTTATTTTTCACATACATTCTGTTTTATTATTATTATTATTTAATTTGTAATAGTTTGCACACAAATAAGTTTACTAGTCGATTAAGCCATTGAAAAGGTAATTTTTACAACAAATTATTTATTAATTTTGGTTCGTTGGTATTTTAAAATTTTCACGGAGACATTTAATCTAAATTTAAATGTTCAGCCTAATGACGTTATTTACTTTATCATGGAAATATTGATAATTAAATCACATGAATTGTATTTATTTACTATAATTTTAGCATTTGCAGCAAAACTCACAAGCAAATTAATTCTGCACTTTGATTAGGGTACGTTTCTGTCTACCACATTTGACAAATTGAGAAGTGCTTTTTCCTTTATGGTATAAATTTTATTAAATTAACAGCACGATTGTCTGGTATAATTGCCAAACAAAAGCTTTTGTTTGCTAATTTTAAGTGAGTTTAGCAATTACAGTTCATTGTTATAAAACATTAATTTTGTAGGTAGTAATTGATGTTGATGAAGCTTTTGTCACCTTAATATATCTATTCAATGTTTGATTAGACACTTTATTGATTATTTAGCTTAATTAGTTCGCAGAATACTAATAGGAGTCATTTTTATTATTTTCATCATCCCTCATATTAATATAGTACAAATATATATTTCATTTCATACATACACCTGACACATTTTCAAAGATTGTATTATATTTTTTGACATTAAATTATTGAAAACGTTAATATAAAATATATTAATATGAAAAGAGTCTTAATACAAAACTTTTTAGGGTTCCATATATACAATATACGGATACCCTTATAATATCACTCAGGATTTCTGCCTCTGTCACATCACAGCCATTTTCTCCTAAAATAAATAAATAAATTTGGTATCATTGATCTCCGATACTACTCAGCCTAAAATTTTGAAAAAATAGGAAATATAGAGCGTTGCCCGAACTTAACAGGAAAATTAAGGAGTAACCATTAATATTAATTTTGGGGGGCAAATTATAGAATAAAATAAAAATTTAATAATAAAAACATTTTCAAACGCATCATTTAATATATCAACTGAAAGGTCTCATTCTGAGGAACACAAATATATTTTTTTTCATATTTAAAAAAAATTATTTTAAAAGATATTAACGAAAATATACTTATACCCTTATCTCCGAAACTATAAAAAGTAAAGTTTTGAAAAAAAAATAGATTTATAGGTTCTGACCTGAAGTTTACTGGAAAAAATAAGGAGAAACTTCTACTTTTAATTTTGGGGGGCCAATTACAGAATTAAATGGAAAATATAAAATTAAAATTGTTTCTAACTCATTACGACGAAAACAATTTTTTTTTCAAATTTTTAAAATAAATTAATTAAAAGATATTAACAAAAATATAAAAAAATTACCCATTCCCCCCCCTTATCTCCGAAACCATAAGCTGGAAAATTTTGAAAAAAAATGGAGGTATAGCCCCTCTGCTGAACTTTACTGGAAAATTCAGGAGAAACCCCTAATATTTATTTGGGGGGGGGGGCAAATTATAGAATTAAATGGAAAATTTAAATTAAAATTGTTTCTAACCCATCATGTTATATATCAAATGAAAGGGCTCATTATGACGAAAACAAATATATTTTTTTTCATATTTTTTAAATAAATTAATTAAAAGATATTAACAAAAATAAAAAAAAGTTACCCATTCCCCCCCCTATCACCGAAACCATAAACTGGAAAATTTTGAAAAAACAATGGAGGTATAGCGCCTCACCTGAACTTTACTGGAAAAATAAGGAAAAACCCCGAATATTTTTTTGGGGGGCAAATTATAGAATTAAATGGAAAATATAAAATTAAAATTGTTTCTAACCCAGCATGTTATATATCAAATAAAAGGGCTCATGATGAAGAAAACAAATATATTTTTTCCATAAAATAAATAAATTAAAAGATATTAACAAAACTATAAAAAATTTTACTCATTCCCCCCCTTATCTCCGAAACCATATCTGAAAAATTTTGAAAAACTGGAAGTATAGCCCCTCACCTGAACTTTACTGGAAAAATAAGAAAAAACCCCTAATATTCATTTTGGGGGGGGGGCAAATTATAGAATTAAATGGAAAATAAAAAATTATAATTGTTTCTAACGGGTCTTGTAATATATCAAATCCCAGGGCTCATTATGACGAATAGGTACAAATATATTTTTTTAATTTTTTTAAAATGAATATTTTAAAATATATTAAAAAATATTTTAAAAAAATTACCCATTTTCCCATTTATTCCCCAAACACTAGGACCTCATGTTTTTTTTTGTTTATAGGAAAAATAGGAAAAAAACCCTAATTCTATTATTTGGCCTCCAAATAATAGAATTAAACGGAAAATAAATTACTAGAAAACCCCCATAGTAATTTTAGGGACAAATTATACAATTAAATGGAAAATAAAGATTCAATTTTCAAACGCATCAGATATCAGATAAAAGGCTCATTATGTGAATTACAAATATAACATATTTTTAAATCATTTCTATAAAAGGTATTAAAAATATTAAACATCGACTTAATTCCCACTTTAGAAACTACACTATTTAAAATTTGAAAAATAGATTTCATTTATATTTTTAAATAATTTGAATAACAGATTTAATAATTTATAATTTAAACTTTGACCTATTTTGCCGTTTTTCTTCCAATCTACAGATCCTCAAAACTCAGACAGTAGATTATAAAAGGCATTTCTGAAAGTTTATTAGTAAAATAAAACTCTGTTACTTTTTGGGGGCCAAATTAGAAAATTAAATACATATATATTGTGAAAATCAAGCGAATCCTAAAGCAGATAAAATAAAAAGTCTATGTTTGGAAAATCAAAGTGTATATTTTTTATAAATTTAAAACGCTTCCTTTAAAAGATATAAGGGTAAGTATAAGAAAATGCACTCATTCCCTGCTTTTCTGAAACTGGAATATTCGAATCTTGAAGGTGGTACGGAACCCTAAGTATGCGAGTCCAACTCGCACTTGACCAAATTATTTATTTTAAATACAAAAGAATATCGTAGTAAATATTGACCGTCTATGGTGGTGCGTCTTATACAATGTGAGGAAATAGTAGTAATCCCTAAATAACTGAGTTGGAATAAGTTTTATAGAGAAGTTGTGAAGGGATATATTTCAGGATTTTAAAGGATAATCTTTAGTCCGGAGACATTTTTCCACTGTTTAACCCTCATTAATATCCCTGTTTGCTAGCTTAATGTTTATACCTGGGAAACGATTTTATACTTCAAGGTAACAGCAGCTATCGACCAACCAAGATAGTACAACCCTCCCAACAAATAAAAATGTAATATTTTTTTAGTACCATTAGCCGTAGAACTGAAATTTAAAATTTAAAAGCGTTGTAAGTAGTTAAGGGTGGTTTTTGCAGAAACCACTATATTAGTTATCCAGCCAAAAATTATGAAGGTGGAAGTTAGATCAAAAACTCTTTTACTCTAGTTGTAATAAAATATCCCTCCCGCTTAATTTTTGAGTTAGCGAGGTAGGTAATAACGTGGGTAGTAAAGGGATCAAAAAACTTTATAGTATTCAGAAATCATAATATCCCCTTCTATATTGTCTCCTCTGGCTCAACGAACCTCCGAACCTAGAACAGAGCATACTTACGACTATCACTCACATGCAAGGGCGTCATAAGGGGAGACAACGGGCAACCCCTTTGCTGTTCTTACTGGGGCACAATGCGTCACTGAGAGCATAGCAGTCAGGGCAAGGAAACTGTTTATTTGTCCGCCTCAGTAACCTGTTAAACCTATTGTTTATTATTGACTAAAAAGTAATAAATAAATTTAATTAAAATTATTTAAATAAAAAATAAGAAAAAACGCTTTTATCACTGACACATTATAAAGTACAAAATATATAGTTTATTATATTTTTGCAATGTATATATTATACCTTTGACAAAAGTTTATGTTTATGGCATGTTAAACACAAAGATATAATTTTTATTCAGTATATTACATTTATAATAAAAAATTGTTCAATGATAGTGCCAAAATTTATGTAGATGTTTGTGAAAATTAAGTAAAACATATTCTTCTCAAAGAAGCGAAACCTTAAAGCGTCTAATGCTTTTTAGAAGTTATTGAACAATACATAATAGAGTGTCAAGTGTATTAATAGTGCATACTATGTTTAACCAAAATATGTATTTTTCGTTTAATGTTCACTGACGATAAAATACGAAATGCACAAATATTTTAAGAAAATTACAATATTTCATACTTCCCAGTCCGTTACTGACAAAGCGTGTTTCTAGTTTTCTTTAACCTTAGCTGATCTGATTACAAACACTACGATAGTTCTGTTCTAACAAAACTAGAAATTTACTGACTTGCAAAAGTTTTGCACTTTCTGGGTATAAGATATATCGTCAAAGGTTTAAAGAATTGTAAATGACATTGTCCAGTCTTAACAAAAAAACGATAAAAATATTTTAAATTAATTTTATTTCAGTAATAATAAATGTATAACAATTAAATTTTGGAAATATTAATAAACGTTTTAAATACAATAAATAACTATATAGTGCAACTTAATATTATATATTGGAACCTCTGCTCTTATCTAAAAGCATCCACAAGTGTGTTCATCCCTTTAATCAAGTTATTAATCACCACTTGAGATAAATTTTCCCATTCCCCTATAGGAGCACCAATCAGTTCCTGTGTGGTTTTAGGTGTGTTAATTCTATTAAAAATAGCCCTCTTCATGTTCGAAGGGAATCATATCAGGTGACATCGTCCATTAAAACAAACTGGTCCCTAATTCGTTACATAGAGGTATAATGATTCCATTTATCACATTATATTAGGGTAATATGTGCCTGTCTTTGTACCTTGTATATGAATCAGTTGAGTTCTTCTGTTGAACCTTATACCCTCTCAAAACATTTCTGTCCCGTCACTGTGAGACGGAACTACAATCCCTGTTTCCAGTCTGTGTGCATTTCTGAGCTCTCTTTAAACCTTTACTCACTCACTAATCCAAACCGGGACTCATCAGTAAAAAGCACGTTTCTCCAGTCAATTATACGCCAGTTTTGAGGTTCGGCTCACTGCAGACGGGCAGTTCGATGACGAGCAGTTAATAAGAGGAAGCCAAAACTATTGCTCCTTCAAACTGTTGCATCGAAATTACTGATGCTAAGTGGTCTGGAACTGCGATCTTATTGCCGGAACAGTGATGGACCTACTCCGACGGGCTGTTGGGCATTATATATATATATATATATATATATATATATATATATATATATATTCATCCGCGTAGTTGATAACTGATCCCTGCCGGGATCGATGGTAAAATGACCAAATTACCATCGATCCCGGCAGGGATCAGTTATCAACTACCCGGATGAATTCCCGGAAACCATCTAATACATTTAGTGACCGCGACAAACAATATATATATATATATATATATATATATATATATGGGGCATTCTTTTTGAACGGGAGACCCCATGCTGTCCAAAATTTGGTTGGGCAGGAAAAACGTCCAATAGCGCATATAAAATCTTAAAACCTCTATTTTCAAATGTTAATTGGTATTTTTGGAATCTTTCCATGGCAGATACAATAAGGCGGCCCGAAGTGAGAATATCTCTGGAAAATTGATAAATTTAAGGCTGAGATGGAAATAAGAGAATTTTCTGTAGTTTAAAAATCAATCAGTTAGGTTTATTCAGGTGCCTTGTGTACACTGAGCAACAGGAAATTCTAATTTCATGATGGTGGATTCAATATGGCGTGCTTAATTTCGTATAGATCTTTTTATGTCCGCCAGACTGTTGTTTTGAACCGAATGTATTCTAGTAATATTTTTTAATTCCTATTCTAGAATTAATTATTAAAATTAGAATTTGAAATGGTATGCAATATGGCGTCCATAATCTGATATGAATATTTTTGTATCTTTCTTAAAATGAAATGGTTTCTTGAAATATTTTTAGATTCTTCGTGGAGAATACAGTATCAAAATTAAAATTTCAAGATGGCGGATTCAATATGGCGTCCATAATACGTAGAAATGCTTAGTGAAACCAAATCTCAGTCTCACCCTTTTTATTATACTAGCTTTTGTAAATATAATGTTCATTTAATGTAGTTCAACCAGCTGAATTTTTTGCCTGAACAGAGATGGTAGGTTATAATAGGGCTGTAATTATTTTATTATGGATGTACCAAAGTAATAAATTGTAATTCTGACAAATGGAAATATTTATTTGCCATAACCAAAAGTATTACATCTTACTACATTATTGTTTATAAAAATCAATTTGTCTTTTGTAATTAAGAAGTTTCAAGCTTTAACGGTTTCCAACGAATGGGGAAATAGAAGTGGAATGGCATTATCATGCAACTGGCCACAAGAAAGTAACATCAAAGATTATTGGGGCGGCATTCAAAAGAGAAACTGCACGATGCAAATTATAATGCAAATCATCTAATGCCATTTTAAAACCGGAAAACTACTTCTATGGTGGCTATAATATTTCAGGAGTATGCTTATGCGATTTACACCAAAAAATATTTCAAGGTTTTAAGATATAATCGGAAATCATAGTTTTACAATACCGAAACCGAATGAGATTTAGCTGCACTAAAGGATTTGTACGATATTATGGACACCATGTTGAATCCCCCATCTTGTAATTTTAATTTTGATAGTGTATTTTCAACGAGGAATCTAAAAATACCCAAAAAAACATGTAAATTTAAGAAAGATATATAAACATTCATAGCAGATTATGGACGCCATATTGCATCCGCCATCTTGAAATTAGAACTTCCTGTGGCACAGTTGTACGCTGGCGACCTGAATACACTTTACTGATTGATTATTATTATTATTTCTATTCCAGCCTTAAATTTAACAATTTTCTAGGGAACCTTTCACTTCGGGCCGCCATATTGGATCTGCCATTCAAAGATCCCAAAAATACCAATTAACATTTGAAAGTAGAGGTCTTACGATTTTGTTTGCGCTATCGAAAGTTTTTTTCTGTTCAACCAAATTTTGATCAGCCTGGGGTTTCCCGTTGAAAAAGAATGCCCCATATTTATTTTCACTTGATATGGTAACATGGCGCCGGCCTCCTCGAAGTCGGCTTTGCACCCGTTTCTTCGTACCGCGCTTATATTTCTGCTCATTGTGCTTTTAGTAATGTTCAATCTATTCGGTATTTGCTGACGAGATAAATCTTCTTGTCACAAAACAATAATTCTGCTTCGTATAAACTCGGACAACGCAAATCCCGGCATTTATCACCATTACCACGTACCAAACAGTGAACAGTAAAATGACGCACATTATTAAATTTCAGTTTCACTTAATATTGCAATAAAAAAATTACTACTAGGATTGTACAATGTGGTTAGTAAATAAGTTGTTTTAATTGTATCCGTTAATATGGTATAATAAATATTACATTTTTTTAAATACAGGGATGGTGCAAGTATATTTTTTTCAATATATTTTTGTAACATTTTATTTTACGCTGTGAAAATAGAAATCCTTCAAGAAATTAATAATTCTCAATAAAAACTAATACTACCAATAAACAAACTGGTAGGAAAAACTAATTCTCTGAACGCACTAGTAAGTATGCCAACAATTTCTATCCTGCTTAAGAGAAAAGAATTTATCTACAAATACTACATGCCAGGATCGCGACTGGAAAGCTTGTGAGCGATGACAATAGTATTTAAAGGCTGACGTATTGCAATAGATCAGCAGAGTTGATAGTGATGTGGTAAACACCTGATTTCGATGTGAGAGTTTATTGACGGTTCAAAATGAAAGTATTTTGTAATAGAATTTGTTGTGAATTGTTTCAGTACATAACGACGATTATTCTTGGTGTAAAAATTTGTTGGAACCCACGAAGTTTATATTAATAATAAACATGGTCATAGAAACGTGACAAAAAAGCGTCCAAACTTTTACTGAGTTATTGAACAATAAGAACAGACAAGTTTATAAAGACCATATAATATATTGGACAAACACTTTTATTTTTCGTTTAATGTACAATGAAGGTAAAATATCTTCAAGCGTACAATGCATATATCGTAATAAAATATTTTAATTAAATTATTTTGTACGTTCTATATCTTCATTATAGGTCGTATTTTTAGTTTTCTGAAGCTATAATTTATCTCAATCACAATACAAATAGTAGGAAACGGACCTACCGATTCTGTTTTAACGAATCTCGGAATCATATTGAAAATTGTTAATCATTGCGGTATCTACTTTTGAGAGTGTATATAGGATATCAATTTCGCACAATCACAAAAATAAACATAGGTTAGGCTAAACAGAAGCGAATTCCCTCATTCATAACATATGCCAATTTTCTACATCTCTTCGGCTTGAGGTTAGATGATGGAATATGCAATTCTTCCAAAGCCATTTAAATCCTACGTCTGGTTTGAAATTCAAATGCGTCGATTCCCATTAAATCTGATTCACTGACAAACATGAAGGCAGCGAAAAACATTTATCAAAAAATTTATGAAGATGTTTTCCTCATTCACAATGATATGAAACTTATTTTATTTTTGTATGACATGAGTAATGACTGGAACTTCAAAAAAAACATTTTGTTATTAGAATAATAAATTATTCCTAATATTTCTGTGCGACAACAAAAATAGTCGTTTTATCAAAATTAGAAGAAAAAGGAACATTAGATGTGAATTAATCTTCTCTATAAGGATGGTACCTATAATCGTCATTATTCTAGCTATGTGAGCAATCCATGAGCTAAAGACAATTTTATTTAACAGAAAATGTCAAACATTTAGGATTGATTGAATAACCTTATTCTTGCAGATTTTTTATGAGCTGGTTTCGTATACTAAAAAAGGAAAATTAAAAATTTGTTTGTTTTTTAACCGACTTCCAAAAAGGAGGGAGATTATCAATTTGTCAGCGGCTTTTGTATATTATGCTCATCAATTACTCAAAAACGGTTTAATCAATTTTGATGATTTAAACTGCATTATATTGAGGAATATTACGGAAAGGTACCATATAATTTTACGAGATTTATCAACTTCCGAAAATCGCGAAAACATGTTCAAAAAAATAATAAACGTCAGAGTAAATATCAAATAAATTTTCATATATTTCCAAAAATTAAATGTCCACATGTGTCATAAAAGAAAAAAAGCGGCAATCATTTGAGACTGAACGATTGAAGCGAAAGATTGTTATGAAATATAATTCCCGTCTCTCGTTAGCGTTATTTCAACTGAATTAAAATAATATTTCGTTACGACGACACATATATTAATCCTAATTTAATAGTAACGTAATGTAAGTATAATTTAATTCATCATCATCATCATCATATGCAGCTAATTTCGACCATTATTTTATGGTGTAGCCTCTCTTACATATTCGTTTCGCAAATCTCTCCATGTTGTTCTGTTGTACGCTTTTTGGGACCAGGTTATGCCTGCTATTTTCTTGATGTCATAGTCCCATCTTACATTGGGGCGTTTCCTTGGTCTTTTAACACCCCTAGGATACCATTGTGTGATTTTTGTTGACCACCTATTATCTTGTCTTGCCAAATGCCCTGCCCATTGCCACTTCAGAGATTTCACTCTGTCGATAACATCTATTACCTGGGTTTTGTTCCTTATCCACTCTATTCTCTTACGATCTCTTCTCGTTATTCCGATCATGCATCTTTCCATAGACCTTTGTGCTACTTGTAGTTTTCTTGTAAGTTCGGTTTTCAGAATCCAGGTTTCACAACCGTATGTCAGTACTGGTAGAACACACTGATCAAATACTTTCTTCTTAAGGCGGAATGCCATTCGTGACTTGAAGATTATGGAGTTTCTTCCAAACGTCATCCATGCAAGTTTGATCCTTCTGTTTATTTCTGGTAGTAGCGAACCTGATATGTGTATTAATTGACCTAGGTATATATATTGTTCTACTATTTCCAGAACTGTGTTATCTATTGTGATGTCTTGTGAGTCTATTAGTTCGTTGTACATTATCTTTGTTTTTCCGATATTTATTTTTAGGCCTATTTCCTTGCTTACTCTGCTAAGTTCATTGATTTGATTTTGTAGTTCTCCTGCGTTATTGGCAATTAGGACAATGTCATCGGCGAATCTCAGATGGTTTAGATATTCTCCATCTAGGTTCAGTCCTTTGTGGTCCCAGTCTAATCGTCGAAAGATACTCTCTAATGCCGCTGTGAATAGCTTCGGTGATATTGAGTCACCTTGTCTCACTCCTCTGTTAGTAGGAAATTCAGGGCTGCCTTCGTATATTCTGATTTTGGCTTTGGCTTCCTTGTATATATTAGCCAACGTTTCTATGTATGGCTTATCTACACCTTGTTCACTCAGGGCGTTGATTACCGCCTTCGGATATATAGTGTCGAACGCTTTTTCGAAGTCAATGAAGGCCAAGGCAAGTGGTATTTGATATTCTCTAGTTCGACTGATAACTTCCCTTATAGTGTGTATGTGATCGATTGTGCTGAAGCCACTACGAAATCCGGCTTGTTCTCGGGGTTGAGCGGAATCTAGTGTACTCTGTATTCTGTTTTGTATGATTTTAGTGAATATTTTGTACACTACCGGCAGGAGACTTATCGGTCTGTAGTTCCGAATGTCTTCTTTATTGCCTTTCTTATGGATTAATACTATGAGGGCGCTATTCCATTTTTCTGGGATGTGTCTGGTTCTTAGGCAATTCGTATATATTTTGGCTAGGCGTTTCCATGCTTGTCTACCAGCGTATTTTAGTAGTTCAGCCGTTACTGCGTCGTTACCTGCTGTCTTGCCATTTTTCATTTTGTTGACCGCTGATTCCACTTCCTCCACAAGTATTTCAGGTATTTCTTCTTTCGTCAGCTGTATTTCCAGGGATTCGGGGGCTTTGTATAGATCGGTGTAGAATTTCGTGACATGCTCCATTATTTTGTGTCTATCCGTTATTCTGATATTTTCTTCTGTCAATGCGATTACTTGTCTTTTCCCAATTATCAATGCTTTCTTAGTGTTTTTATAACTTTTCCGATTTTCAATTGCAGTTTCTACCAATTTTTCGTTGTATTTTTTGATGTCCTCTGCAATTTTCTTTCTTATTGTCTTGCATAGTTCACTGTATTCTATGCGTTGGATGTCTGTTGTCCTTTTCAGTTCTCTTCTTTTCTGAAGCAACGCCTTTGTTTCCGAACTAAGCTTCTTGTGTTCGTTTCGTTGTTGGCTTCCGCCTATTTCTTTAGCACAGGTCAGTATTGTATTCATTAGTTGTGTGTTGTCTTGTTGTTTCCGGAGCTTCTCTTCTATCAGCGTCTGATATTTTTCAGAATTTTCTTTCAGGTTGTTAATGTCTATGCTAGTAGCGGGCGTCTTCCTAGTAAGTTTAAATCTCTCCAGTTTCGTATTAAGGACAATCCTTGCTCTGACAAGTCTGTGATCGCTTCCTGTCCTGAATTTATTTAGCGTGCTTACATCTTTGATGGTATTAATCTTGTTTGTCAGGACAAAGTCAATTTCATTTTTGACTGACGCATTTGGAGCTTCCCAAGTCCATTTCCTATTAGAATTTTTCTTGAAGAAGGAGTTTGATATGTACATGTTCTGATAGTGTGCGAACTGTACTAATCTCTCTCCTCTTTCATTTCGTTCACCGAACCCGAAGTTCCCCACTGATCCTTCTTGGTCTTGTTTTTTCCCAATTTTCGCGTTGAAGTCGCCGATAATGTATTTGAAATGGCTGTTGTTGGTATCTAAGGCCTCTTTGATTTCGCTGTATAGTTGTTCGATTTCTTCGTCAGAATGACTAATTGTTGGGGCGTAAACTTGTATGATTTGAATAGCGTATCTTTTCGAAAGCGACAATGTTAGACTTGCGACTCTGTCAGATGTTCCGGACACGCCTATAATTTTATCGGTCCATCTCTTATGGATGAGGAATCCAACACCACTAGTTCTTCCTGTTGGTGTTCCTCGGTGGTATAGGAGGTTGCCTGATTCAAGTGTTATTAGCTCTTCGTTTTTCCTCCTAACTTCACTTATGCCAATGATATCCCACTTGATTTTTACTGCTTCTTGTTCTAATTCTACAATTCTAGCTTGGTTCGAGAGTGTTCGGCAGTTATATGTTGCTAGATGTAGTGTAGTCGAATGTTTGCCTCCCCCAGAATCCTTGAGGCAGACCGGTTTCCCGGTGTGCGATTGCTTACCCACCTGGGGTACAATTCCGTGAGTTTTGTAATTCGACATGTTTGAGGTTCTGAGGCATACCTTACCACGCTGCCTCAATGCGGGTTGGTAAGGAGCAATGATTCTCTTTCTCATGGATTTTGCCAGTTACCAGAGACGACCGTACCCCCGAGATGACGTCACGTCTTTTTTATTAATTAAAAGCCGTGGCATGGCTGGGATTCGAACCCGGGTACGAGACTCGGTTCAGCCTCCGAATTAGTGGAATTTTGGAGGTTCGAGCACATTCCCTCTGCGCTACCGGGGGTCGGTAATTATTAATTTAAATATATCTGCAAAGGAACATATGACGTGTAAGTTAATTTAAATTTTTAAATCCATAGTTGAGAGTTGACACAATCTCTATTAAAACAGTTACAATTATTTATTACTCAGTGTGTAATCTAACAAAGGCCTAATGAATAAAGACTTTAAAATTTCGTATAAGATATAACTTAGGATTCTTCTCTCTTTATGCATTAGAAATTATAGCACCATTTGTATTTACGATAATAACAACGAATAGGTATAATATGGGAAAGTATTCTTTAAATATTTCTTCAAAATTATTTGTAGATATTTTTTCAATATACCTTTCGGCCTTCAGCAACACTAAAGACCGATAATTCATTTATTCTTTTTTATGTTACAATTAGCTACTGCCAATGCTAAACCGTATTAAATTTTGAAAAAATATTAACACATTACAGTAATCTAACCTACATCTCATTCATCTGTATATAGAGTAATTCACGTTATCCGAAAAAGAACAGCAACACTAAACGATTCAACGATAGATATCTATTCTATGGAGATATATTTAAAAATAAGGTAAACAACCCTGTATAAGCAGTAAAGGTGTAGAGATGAGACTTGGAGCCCTTTGCAGTTGCTTCATAAAAGAAGGCGAGATTTTCGTAATAACTTTAACATTGCGATGGATTACCGTCGTTCCATCTTTTTGCTACACTGTAGCAAATAATGTCCTATAATAATTTCAATTATTATTCAAAAACCTCAATGTAAAATGTTTACTTTATAATTTGAAGATAGTCAGCATACAAATTTAATACCAATTAACTCCTGACGTATGTCAAGTCTCCAATTTTCTATCTCGCAAAGAGAGAATTGGAGTGTTAGAATGAAAAGCAAATGTTGTGCAGGTATTGTATATTACTTGCATGTTATATGTTTCTATTTCCTATTATTTACTTATTTTCTATTAACGAAGAGGGTCTTAATATATAAATTGGTCCCTTACACAGAGAACTGAGTAGTATGAATATGTGCATTTCTGATCAAGTTGATTCAATTGAAGTCAGGCCTTTTTTAAACATAAATTATACAGTATGAAGTAGAAAGTGATGAAACTTTATAATCACATTAATAATGCGACTATAACTTTGTTAAATCCATAATTGTAGCTTTTTATTGTGTATTTACTACACTAAAGGTGATTATAACCACAAAACTTGCATACCAGGCTTTTTAATTTTTTCTGAAGCTATTGGAACACCCTTTAAAGAGATATATGTATTATGATAACAACAGATTCTCTCGAATGTCCATTAAAACGAATACTTCAAATCAATTATTCAAGAACTAAACATTAAAAATTGCCAAACAATATTGACAAATACGAAAAAGGCAGCTGAACTCGATACTACATAAAAATTGCTTCAGAAAAATATAATTCGATAACGACTCCTGGAATGGAATCGAAACATGACATTTAACTAATCTTTCAATATACATTCACACATTATACCTGAAAACTAGTTGATAAATCTATAGACCTGCTTTCTCTCATTTAATCCTGCAAGAGAATTTTTTCTATAAGTAAACAATTAGGGTCTCGAACAATATTCACAAATGATCCACATGAACAATCAGAGTAGATATTTACCTCAGAATTCATTCAGAAAAAAATCTTATGCTATATCTGTTCGTAATTCGTCATTGTAATTATAATAATATTTAACTGTGATTGATTCCTTTTGCTTGATTTTTCATTAAAAGAGTAATTATTTTACACTTTCTTGTATATAACTGTGTCATATACCATTAAAATTACTTCAACAAGATTGTTTCCTTAGAAACCGAGAAGTTATAAAATTTGGATAACTCACTTATTTGGGATAGCAAACATCTTAAATTTCTACCGAATCGAAATTATCCTGAAAATCACCTTATAACACAGAAAAAAATGGAAAAAGTCATTAATTATACTACTTTTATCTTTCTTCATAATATAAATTAATTGGTTAATTTGAATCAACAAACTGTTTTCATAGTTGCTCAAAAAAAATTACATTTTTCTTGCCATATGTTTTTATTGCTCATTCCGTTCTGAGTAATTTTTATGACAACCATGACACATAAAATATGCAGGGCAATTTTTCATTTCAGCCCTTTGAAGAGGCGAACAATATTAGAAATAATTCCAGTTGATTGCTGCAGCGAAATTATGTCAAGTGCAATTTTATGAAAACTTCAAAAGCCATGCTTTATTTCCGAATGAACAAATTGTAATAATTTGTTTATCGATTTTGAGTTTGGTAAGCTTAAATGGATCAAAGTCTTGCTGAGTCAATAAATATTAAAAAATCGATTGTGGAAGCCGTTACTTTGTGATAGTCAATCATGATGATGAAATGAAACTAATTACTTTGTTTACTGTCACTAACACATTTATTCACTAAAATATGTTCGGACTGTAATAGCTTCTATGTGGGAATGACAACTAGAAATTTTGCTAACAGGTACCTAGAACACTATAGATCATTTAGACTACATAAAACTGATTCAACCTTTTCTAACCATATAATTCAAACAGGGCACACTTTTCCTACAATAGAAAACACAACAATTTTGCATTTCAGTAATAATTATTCTAAAACATCTTTCTTAGAACAAATTCAAATTTACCTCTCTCACAATAAATTCCCAGATTTGCTACTTAATGATCAGCTTAACTTTCTAAAAACACCCCTGTTCGAATTACTACGTTAGGACGGGTATTCCCCGTGATAATCTTAGAATATCAGGTAGTTATATAATACCTTTATATCCGTTTAGTTTTATATACATTATGTTATTGACCACGACCGGCTAACCATCATGTCGGTGTATTTGGTCATTTGTTTTGTATTTAAGGTTTGTTAGATGGGTTTTTTCATTATTTATATATGTTTGAAAAAGATGCGCTGGGCATCGAAACTAGTCACATGTTTTAGTGAATAAATGTGTTAGTGATAGTAAACAAAGTAATTAGTTTCATTTCATCATCAATAAATATTACTTAGAACTGCCTTTGTTTACATTGTATTTACAATAGATGGGTATTTTATTTAGCAGGAAATATAAATCTCATAATAAATAATTTTAAATTTATATGTTAGTTGACATTTATAAAGTTTTGAAATTACACACCTTCCTAAAATGTTTCTAAAATTGAAATGATATAACAGTAGGAAATAGTAATTTGACGATCACTATTATGCTTATATTGAATATGTGGATTATTTTTTGAAATTGTGTTAAACAGCTTGAGTAGGCTTAGCGTTGTTTTTTGAACAATTAGTTATTTTATTGTAAGTTGTTAGACTGATCTACTATCCCTCCTCCTTTATCCGGTCTTGGGACTGGCAGTGGCCGCTAATGAGCTACTCGATCCAGCCATCAACGGCCCCAGACAATGACATGGAGTAAAGACTGGAATTGAACAAATGAATTACTTCTTACAGTTGAAATGTAAGAGAACAATGTGAGGTAACTGGCATCACAAAGTTTATAAAACAAAGAAAAATGTACTGGAATGAACATGTCACAAGAACGGATGAGACCAGACTGATATAAATATCAAGACACTATAAGCTTTCAGGCAAAAGAATCATAGGAAGACCACAGAGAAGATGCTCTCAAAATTAGTTACCTTCGGAATAGGATAAAGTTCCGAGCGTAATGAAAAACAATGCAAAATGTTCTTTTACATTTTAAAATGTTATTGGGCGTGTTATAATTTTAGAATAATGTCAAAACTAACGTCTCACAAAGTTGTTCTATTTCCAAGTGCATTTAGTCAACAATGTCCATGGCAGCCTTAATTGATGAAAGATAAAAAAATATTTTACGATAGACAACACTTTTGCTAATGTACAGAAAACCTTTGATGTTAAACATTAACCTCCATTAAACTGAGAAATAAAATAAAAGACTTGTCTTTTAAACGATGCGTTTAAATATATAAAAAATATACATTATTATTTCTGTCCAACAATCGTTTTTGTTTACATGATGCCTTCGATTTTTTAAAAATATAAATTTAATTTTCAAATTTGCCCACCAGAACTATAATAAGGACTTTGGCTTTATTTAGCCAATAAACTTTGAGTAAATATGTAATTATCTCATTTTTCTAAATTTGGACTTAGTAGTTTGGAAGATAAATGAGGAATTGGTCAAATTCTAAATATTTTTCCTAATCTCTTTTAAGCATCGAATTACGAACAGATTTCAAAAAGCAATTTATTTGTATTTTCATGACGAGCCCTTTCATTTGATATATTATGTGATGTACTTGAAAAAATCCAGTGTTTCATTTCCTTTTATTTTTATAATGTACCTCCCAAAATGAATAAACTTCTATTCTCATTTTTTTCCCAAAATTTTGGCTCAGTAGTTTCCAAGGTAAAACTGTAAGTGGTTCGAATTTTGCTTGCTTTTCATCTACTGGTGCACCAACCGCCAATACAATATGAATTAGGGGGTTCGAGAAGCAAGTGAATAGTTTTAGTAAAAACTGACCTGTTTCAGGCTTCTTTATTTGCATTCATAATTAATTAATTTATGTGTTACTTTAGGACCCAACTGTATAAAAGAATTTCACAATGGAATTAAAGAAAGACGAGATGAGTGAGTGAACGGATTTTAAAGATCCAAAGTTTATTTTATTTACAATACGATAATAACGATAGTAAAGTGACTGCAACATTATATATATATACATATATATATATATATATATATATATATATATATATATATATATATATATATATATATATATATACTAGCAGACCCGGCCACGCGTTGCTGTGGCTGAGTGATTTAAGACAGATTTGAAAGACAAATTTAACACAAATTAACATAACATTTATTCAATAGTATATATACTCTAAATATCTTTAATCATAATGAATCACAGTTAATGTTCAATGAAGCGCCAGTCGATGTACAATATTTTTGGTCAAGGCGCCATCTGTTCCTGACTTATAGAACGTACGATTAATAACAACAAGCAACGTTGATGATCAGTTTATTATTAATTATTAAGACCAATAATTTAAATAATAACTATCCTATCATCTAAGTTGGACCAAATTACATATATATGCCAACTTTCATGAATATCGGTTGACTCGTTTTTGAGTTTATTCGGAACATACACAGTGACACGGATTTTTTATATATATATATATATATATATATATATATATATATATATATATATATATATATATGTTTTCGGTGGTTTCCGGGAATTCATCCGCGTAGTTGATAATTGATCCCTGCCGAGATCGAAGTTAAAATGACGACGTTTCGGCAGTCACATCTGCCCTCTTCAGGTCGGTTCGGATAATTCTCGTAGCCTTCTGCTTTCGCTTCTAGTTACTCGAATACTAAACCACCTAAAACATTTAGTGCCCGCGAATACTTATAAACAAATATATATATATATATATATATATATATATATTAATCAAGATTAGTTAAAACTTGTATTTTAATTATAGTTTCGTTATTTAAATGAACAAATCCAATTTTCTATTGTTTTTGTATTAAGGCGAACATTTCTCGTTTTGTATGTATTTATTCACGAAGCGAATCACACTGGGCTATTGAAATAATTTCCCTCATAAAATACACAAAATTCGATATGCGGGATAAATCCGATTAAAAGATTTAATATCAAAAAATTGGGGCGATTTATGTATGAAAAATGGAGTTTTCACAACAAAAATAGTTATTGAATTTTCAATCATGCTTCCTCATTTCCACAAGGTGTATAAAAGCAAAAAATCTACACTGAAGTTGATATTGATGGATGACTCCTGTTTAGTGGAAAAATATTCGTAAGCTCTTTATAGCGATGATTAAATTACCTTTATTACATTTTTGTTACGAAATGTGTTTACTAGTTATTACAATATTGGTAGTACTGATTGTAATCACGATAGATTTTGTTTTAAAAATAAAAAGATTGTATTTTTTTATTGAGGAAATACTCAATTTAAAATGCTAACTCATAGTGAAAATAAGCTAATTTTAACAGTTGTTTAAACAGTTTTACTTTTTACATAGTGTACAATGTCCGAGTTTAGGTCGAGATGCAATTAACCTAACTAAAAACTTTTCTATTAGCTCTTTGTTTCTTAACATTGTCTTTGATTGTCCTGATACCATTACTCTTGTCCTCGGGATGAAGATAATCGAACTAGAAGAGCATCCTCCCTTTGCCGTTGTATATCCACACTATCGAAAATTTCTTTATAAGGTTTTCTTTTGGGAGAAATTCTTTAACATGGATTCTTTCTGCAGATGTTCTTCGGAAGAGAGATACTCTGATTTCACCAAATAAATGTGTTGCTTAAAATTTCTTTTATATGTGTGAACCAGGAAGAACTGCCATCGAAAGTAAGTGGCCTCACCATCTTTTGTAGTTACTATACCTTGATGTTCCGCTCATCTTTTCTTTCTTCTTTTCTTTTTTCCTCACTTTGTCTTCGATATAGTTGGATTTAGTTTCTACATGATAAGCTACTTTCGACAGTGTTAAACTTCAGTATTGACCTCACCTATAACTGATTTCAATTCAGTTCACTTCAGTTATTCGAATGAACTATTTCATTCGCATTTTCAATATCTATAATTTTTCCTCAAATGTTAATTGTTTTCAAACACAAAATTTTTGCCTAGGCATAGCAAATGAAACGGGGAAAGCGTCGATTAATGTGGAAAAGCGCTGATTTTAACACAATAAATGAAACGTACTACATTATAAGCAATAACTGTCAAAGGTGCTAACAATTTCTAGTCCATTGAAACGTTACATGTTTTGGGCTTAACGTGCGTTTCTCGGAGGAGGCAATTTTATTATTTAGATATCAAGGGGGGTTAGTGTAAAGCTAAATCCAAGTTTGTTGGGTTACAACCCTTGTCCCACGGCTGCCATCTTGGAAAATGGGTCCAAATGGTTTTTATGGTTTATATGACAAACTATAGGTCTCACAAAAAAATATATTTAACATTTTCTGTTGCAAATAAAATTATCTACAACTTTTCTCGGTTCTACGATAATTAAAAAATATATAAGTGAAAATCTATGAAAAATTTAGAAAAAAATTTCTGTTTGTCGATATACCTTTTTTAGTAATATTACAAAAAAATTACTTCAGATCATTTTTATAGATGGCGTTTTAAGGAATAGTTTTCATTATAAACTTTTTAAATTTATTTTAGTATTAGTTTTACAGCGCTGAAAACGAATACTAATTCTTCAGTATGCATAACTGTACATTACTGTTAATGATTTGTCATAATTTTTAATCATCTTTTCATTTTTTATAAATTATTGATAATGCAATATTGTTATTAATTAATTATTGACTCTTTTTCCCACGAGGTAAGAGTCTGGAGGCGCTCTTTTATATGGTTTCCCCAGTGGGCATAATCCACGGTGATTTTCTAATTCACAACTACTCTATCCTCGGTCTTTTTGATGGACCAGGTTGCGAATCATCATCTGGTTGGCTTTCTATATTAAATGCTTGAGAGAACATCATTGTCGGTGGCGAAACTGTGAAGCGATGTGTGGATGTCGAAAAGCACGCCTAAACTGTTCTGCAGTGTACCTCCATTGTTCTGGGGAGACTTGCAGCAACATAATGAAGCTAT
This sequence comes from Octodonta nipae, assembly GCA_034190945.1. NCBI lineage: Eukaryota > Metazoa > Arthropoda > Insecta > Coleoptera > Chrysomelidae > Octodonta > Octodonta nipae. The sequence goes on from CM067216.1 coordinate 176,645,724, forward strand.
CGAAATTAATTGAAGAAAATGATTTTGAAGATGAACCGCCGACAATGATGCCACTTCCTTCTAGGGTTCTCCCTCAACCATTTAGTATAGAAAGCCAACCAGATGCTGAGCCGCAGCCTGGTCCATCAAAAAGACCGAGGACAGAGGAGTTGTGAATTAGAAAATCACCGTGGAATGGGGATATTACATAAAAAACACGCCTCCAGGCTTTACCTCGTAAGTGATGGGAAAAAGAGTCAATAATTAATTAATAACAGTATTGCATTATCAATAATTAAAAAGAATATCATATAAATTAAAAAGATGATTAATAATTATGGCAATTCATTAATATTAACAAATTGTTATGAATACTGAAGAATAGTATTCAGTTCGCAGCGCTGTAAAAACTTAACTAGTGAATAAATTTAAAAAGTTTATTAAGAAAATTATTCGTTAAAACACCATCTATAAAATTTTCTAACATCATTTTTTTGTAAAATGATTAGAAAAAAAGTTATATCTACAAATGTTTTTTGTTTCTAAAATTTTCATTGATTTTCATTTAAAACTTCTTTATTTATGGTTCTACGACTAAAAGTTACCTACTTGACAAAAGTGGTAAACAAAAAAATGTCAAATATTTTTTTTGGGGACCTATAGTTTTATTTTGTCTGTTCATGGGTTTTCTCTCCTCCAAATTTTTTCCTGTAACAGATAAGTATTTAAAAAATTGTATATGTAGAACAAAGTGTAGTATGGCAATTTCGTAAAATTGCCCGGATTACTGGTTGTCTGTACAGAGATTCTTCCTCACAGTTTTTCTGAGAGAAAGAGATGTCTATAAAATGATCAACCAGTATTCCTGTATATAAGTAATGTATTGTATATTGTGTAATACTTATCTGTGTATGGAGACGTTTCAACTCCGAGTCTGGAGTCGTTGTCAATCGTTTAGTGTTGTTTTCAAAAAATTGTCAGTGTCAAATTTTTTGACAAACAATAAATTCAAAATCAAAGCGAAAATTTTTTAGAAAAAAGCCTCGAAAACAACACTCCGTTTGTTTCAATCGAGTTCAAAAATAAATAAATAAATATATATATATATATATATATATATATATATATATATATATATTGGTGCGTTCCCGCAATTTGTTTAGTGTATTGTTTTCAATTTGATTGAATTACTTCATTGATTTTTAAACTTCTGCACCTTTTCTAAAACATTCCGTCGCGCTAATGCTAATTGTGAACGTTTTTTGCGTGTAAAATATAGACTGTATTGACATTCGTGGTTCGCTCCCTAGCTGTTTAGACGCTTGGGAGTTTTCGTTTGTTGTGCTCCGAACTGTTCGGACATTTTTGATTCCGTCTGAAGAGACGACGCTTATTGTTGTTGTTTGCGTTACGATTTCGCGAGTTAGTAGCTTCGTTCGTAACGACCGCTAAACCGCTTTCATTTTGTTTCTTTTGTGTTTACAAAAGCGCATCATTTGTTGTTAAACCCACATTTTTTTGTATGCTCAATCAATGAACATTACGTCGCTATTTTTTGTGTAACGTGTGGTCCAGACGAAGCTCTAAGAAACTGTTCCTGCTGAGGCTAGCCTCTGAAGAAAGAAGAACCAAGAAAACACCAGAGCTTCGACTTAAAGGTTAGTGATAACTTTTATTTGGTGAATTAATTTACGTGACGGCACGTGTTTATTGGTTGTTCCGCTAAAGGTCCTTCGTCAATTATATACTTGCATTGAACCAGCATTGAACTAAAACCGCAACATCTAATTCATACATTTTTTTGAATATTCTCTATGGAATGTGCGCATCGAAGACATTCCATATATATATATATATATATATATATATATATATATATGTGTTTTTTTTTTTTTTTTTTTTTTTTTTTTTTTTTTTTTTTTTTATCCGAAGAGGGGGGAAATACATTCCGTACTTAGCTAGCACGTGCTGGCCGTCGTGCGGGACTCCCGATGTAATGACTTCAAAGCAAGAGTAAATCGTTGCATTGAAACCAGTATACCGTATACCCGCTAAAACCCTAACCTCTTTCTCCTACAACCATGGTCCCCTGCGGCACTCTTAGTCAATACTACTTCGCAAGGGTGGTTCATTGCAGATGTTTACTGCTCTTACATTGAAAGCCTCTAAAGCCTACTCCTCGAACGTATTGCGGAGTTCTTTGAGGATAGTCTCCGCGTAATCTGATACCAAGTTCCAGGCTTGGGGGCCCTTCAGCATGGCTTCTACTAATTGTTCTGGAACGATATTAGTCTCCAGAATCCTCTCCACTTCAGCACGTTGATCCTGAAACCGGGGGCAGGAGAAGAACACGTGTTCCGCGTCCTCTATCACGTCCGTACAGTGTGGGCAGTTTGGGGAGTTTGCCCTCCTGAACCTGTGCAGGTATGCTCGAAAGCATCCATGTCCAGTCAGGAGTTGAGTGATGTAGAACCCAACCTCCCCATGCTGGCGGTTGACCCAACGACTGATGTTAGGTATCAATCGATATGTCCACCTTCCTTTAGTAGAGCTGTCCCACCTCTCCTGCCATTGCCTTAGACTCATGGCTCTTTCATCGCTGTTTCCTGTCGGTTGGTCTTTCTCTAACTTTCTGCGATAAAGCCGTCCCCTTTCTGCAGCCAGGATGTCGATTGGTAGGGTAGAGGCAATCACACTCACCGCCTCGTAAGACACAGTGCGGTAGGATGATGCCACTCGAATCGCTGAGAGCCGCTGGACTGATTTCATTTTCCGGCGGTACGATGGTAGCTCGAGCGGTTTCTCCCATACCGGTGCCCCGTACAACAAAACAGAAGTAGTTACTGTTGCCAGTAGCTGTCTTCTTATCTGTCTAGGGCCTCCGACATTCGGCATTATTCTAGATAATGCCCCCTGTACCCCAGCTGCTTTCTTGCTGGCCGCGATTATGTGCTCTTTGAAGTTGAGCCGTGTGTCCAGGAGCACCCCCAAATAGCTGATGAAGGGCTGCGACTGTATGTAGGAGTCGCCTATTTTGAGGGTGATGGTTTCCCTTGCCTTTCGACTGCTAACAAGAAGTGTTTCGGTCTTTTGTTCTGCTAAACTCAAGTCCGCTGCGAGCATCCAATGCTGAATTGTGGCTATAGCGAATGAGAAGGTTGTTTGTATCTCCTCTATGTGCTTGCGCACTATGATCAATGCCACATCATCGGCGAATGCCACTAGCCTGACGCCCTCAGGCAGACCGAGCAGGAGCAGGTCGTTGTACATTACGTTCCATAAGAGGGGGCCAAGAACAGAGCCCTGAGGTACACCTCCTGTGATCTTATAGTCTACTTGCCCATTTTCAGTTTGGTACAACAAGATGCGGTCCTTGAAATAGGCTGAAACCATTCTGCGCAAGTACTGCGGAACTTCCATCCTGACAAGAGCCTCCAAAATGCGGTCCCAGCGGGCCGAGTTAAAGGCGTTCTTGATATCCAGGGTGGCTATTAAACAGTACTTTTTTCCACCTCTTCTCCATCTCTTTCCCGAGATAGCCTCTCTGGCGATGTTGGTAACGAGTGTCACGGCATCGATGGTTGATCTCCCCTTTCTGAACCCGAATTGGTTGGTGGAAAGTTTCGGCTCAACGTAGGGCTCCAGCCTATCTGCTATTATCCTTTCAAGGAGTTTTCCCGCAGAGTCCAACATACAGAGGGGACGATATGATGACGGTTCGTCGGGAGGTTTCTTTCCCCCTTTAGGGAGGAGCACAAGCCTCTGCTTTTTCCACTTACTCGGGAAAACCCCCTGCTTTAGGCAGATCTCATACATGTGTAGAAACATGTCAGGCCTATTGGCTATGGCGCATTTTAGCGCGATGTTAGGTATGCCATCTGGACCGGGAGCCTTACCGTTTTGGAGCCGGTTGCACGCGCCCATCAGCTCACTCATAGTCACTGATGGTATATCTTCGTCCCTCACCTGCCACGAAGGATTAGCGGGTAGCTCAGGCTTTGCAGGAAACAAGTGAGTGACAATGCGGTGCAATGATTCGGGGCAGTTCGTTGATGTCATGGGAGGGGCCTTAATTTTATGCATCACGATTTTATACGGTTTTCCCCATGGATCTTGATTAACTTCGTCACACAACTCCTTCCAGTAGGATCTCTTGCTTGAGAGAATGGCTATTCGTAATTGTTGTCTTTTGATCTCATAGTCGAGCCTTAGTTCTTCTGTTGTGACCCTGTCGCGTCTCCGTGCTCGTTGATGCAGCCTTCGTGCTTTGAGACACTCTCGTCGGTGTTGTGAGATCGTGTCGTTCCACCAGTAAACTGGTGGGCGGCTGTTGTTCTGCCGTCTCCTTGGCATGGAAGCATCGCAGGACTTGACAACGCTTGTCATTACCTCTTTGGCAGTGGCTTCTGCGCTTGTTGCTATTGACAATGGTTCCTGCTCCATAACCAAGGCGAATGAATCAGCATCGAAAGCATTTTTGTTCCAGCCGACTGGCTGTGACCTCGCACGACTGACACACAATCTTCGTTTGGGAGTGGTGTTGATTTCCCAAATAATAGCTTGGTGGTCGCTATTAGTAAACTCCTCATCGACCCGCCACTCACAGCCCCCTTTAATTAGGTTGCTGCTAACGAATGTTACGTCGATAATGGAGCTGGCTGTGCCTTTGCGATATGTGCTAACGGCTCCTGTGTTGAGGAGTACCAGGTTGAGCGAAGACATGGTCTCAAGGAGAGCTCGTCCTCTCGCGCTCGTTTCCCGACATCCCCAGTCAATTGCCCAGGCGTTGAAATCTCCTGCGATGGCGACCGATTCACGCTTCCGTACATCCTCCGCCAAGGTGTCCAAGAATAACTCGAACTCCTCGAGCTGTGCACTAGGAGGTGCATAGCAGCTATAGAAGTGGACCCCTCCCACTTTGGCTCTCACAAGCCATGGTTCGGGGGTATTTGGGAGTTGTTGGAACGGAAGTTTACCGCAAGCCCATATCGCTGCTCTGTCCGTTGTGTCATTTACCCAGGACAGGGTATCGAAGTTTTTGTACTGCTCGCAGATTATGGCTACGTCGCAATCCAATTCCCGCACCCGCTGTACCAGTAGGTCTTGGGCTGCTTCGCAATGGTTGAGGTTGAGTTGCAGTACTTTCATTTACGGGCTTGTGCTGCTCTCATCGCCTGTTGGTAGATCGGACATTTCCAACTACCCGCAACGTGCCGGCAGTCTGACCTACTATCTTTCTCTTTGCAGAGTAAGCACTTGGCAGGTTGTTGACAAGCCGAGGCATTGTGACCAGCGCCTCCGCATCTGTGACAACAACTGCTTCGGTCAGTCTTGCCTCTGCACGCCTGGGCGTTGTGCCCAAAGTGCCAGCATTTGAAGCACCGTCGAAGGCTGATCCTCTCGCGAACACGTACTGTGCCCCACGCAAGTTTCAGCTTTCCAAGTGCGATGGCTTTCTTGGCCTGGACCTCTGGGAGACAAACAACTGCCGTTTGTGTTGATCTATATGCCCGTCGAAGTGATTTCACTGCCTCCTCAGTGATCTCTGCCAGGCCGTCGATATTATCTTTGAGCAGGTTTACTACCTCTTCCTTGGTACTGATCTCGTCCAGGTCTTTAATTTCAATCTCGATTTGGGGTATTCGAGATTGTACAGTGGCCCCGCTTGGGAGCTTATTCTTGATGGCGTTACAATAGCGCTCCATCTCCTGAGCGTCTGCCTATATATATATGTGTGTGTATGTGTGTGTGTGTGTGTGTGTGTGTGTGTGTGTGTGTGTGTGTGTGTTAACAACCTTATAAAAACTAAAATCGTCAATATATTTTCTGTTGTCCACTAACTGTCAGTTTGTTACACCACACCTTCGGAAAATTGTCAAATAAAGTAGTAATAAAATTATTAAATTCACAACAAAAACTTACAGAATAATTAAAACGAAAGTTACGGCTACTTATCCGAAAAATAATCAATACTGATCTACATTGACTATTTAACTACTGAATAATAAACAACACTTGATGCTGAATATCAAAGATTGTGTTCACATGATTTAACAGCAGGTAACACTTTTTCCATATACAGGGTGTAAATAGTTTGAGTGCATATATTTTAGGTGGAGGTAGTATACACCAAATTAAACAAAAAACTCTTATACCACTATGGTCAGTAGGCCTTAATAACCAAGAAAATCCCTAAAACATATTAAGTAAATTATTGTCAATCCGGCAACGTCGCTCGCGTTCGAAGCAGATTCACTCTTAGCGCGAATAATAAAGGAATGACTACGCCGACAAAAAAATAAACACCTGTGTTTTTGTATTGACTGATGATATTGACCTTAAAATTAAAAAAAATGTATGAAATATTTTGTTGAAAATATTTACGTTTTTAATACAAGGTATTGCAATTACAATTTATATTTGGCGGTTTCTTTTATGCAATTATACAAAGTTTGGTAAATATGATATTCAACTCAAGAGATCTGTATATGTAGTTTTTTACCAGTTAAATTATTCGAAGAGTCATTATTACTGATTTAATTAATATTATTTATATTAGACAAGTAAATATGTAATCCTACTTACCGAATTTATTATAATGATAGAACTGAGTTGAAACAACGGATTATTCACAGCAAATGTTCAAAATGCCCACCATTACTATCGACACAAGCATGACACCGTTTAATCCAATTTTCACGTATGCGAGAAAAAATTCCTGGAATATTTCGGATTTCGTCAGCAGCGTCAAAAATGCGTTGTCTAAGGTCATTCTCATCAATAATTGGAGTCGTGTAAATTGTCGATGTTTTCTGAGGAACCAACGAGAGAAATTGAGTCTTGGTTGAAAAACAATTGAAAGCCCTTGAACCCGCTGCATGTGATATGGATGTGGATGCAATTGTTCCCGTAATGTTCTATGAATAACAGTGTGAGAAATTTGCAGCTCACTTCCAATACTCCGTGTGCTACAATATGGGTTGATGTCGATAAGGTCTAGTATTTGATCCTCAGCAGCTAAGATACGATTATGTCGCTGTGGTCCGCAATTGTTTATTTGTGGTATTAAACTACTTGTTTCCAGAAGCCTATGCGAAACAGCTACGAATGTCCTAGCATTGGGTAGGCGTCTGTTTGGAAACCTTTCCCTGTATAAGATTCTTGCTATTCTGCAATTACGTCTGCTTTCCCCATAAATTAAGAGCATGTCATGTCTTTCCCTAATTGTATAATCGGCCATTATTTATCACAAATAAATACTGTCGCACTATTCTTAATTTTCGAACTTACACACTAATCACAACCGATTTTATTTATTTAAAAAATATATTAAATGGAAAGCAAACCACGAAGTCTACATCAAATAGATATCATTCAAATCACTTTACCGTTTATCTATTCTTATTTACAAGAATCGAAATCGTAAAAAACAGAGTTACGATCTCTCAGTCGTCGTTAAAGTAAAAAATGTAGTAAACAAGTTGGTCTGTATGCCACGTTGCCATATCTATTCGGAGAAACTTACACTAAATTATAAAAGCATATTTCGAGTTTAAATAATCAATTTTCATTTTTAATGTGGCTATTAAAGATGTATAAGCTATTGAGTATTTACATATTTAGATTTACCGACATTTTGAAATCGAAATTATTGTATTATTCACTGTAGCAACATAAAATCTAACTTTATGTGTTTTTTTGGCAAAACTATAGTTTATTTTAGAAAATGTTATAAAGCTTTGATTTGTTTTGCCTGAAGTATTTTTCTTCAAAATCTTTGCACTCAAACCGTTTAAACCCTGTATAATTACTCAATAGTTTGACTGTTACACACTGTGACTGTTACTTGTTTGGCATTGACAGTATGGACGTAAACATTTTTTTTATTATATTGTATGTAATGATTGAACCAATATTATAAATAAATTTTAGCAGTCTGCACTAAAGGTCGTCAATTGCTACTAAACAAAACAAAAATAACATAAATCGGTTGAGAAACAGAGGTGAAAATGGTGCCTAATCGTTTTATCTTTGCATATTTATATATCGATTATTAGATCCTCACTGTATTATTTTTATATACTTAATGAATTAGGATACTTTAAATTATTTACTTATCTTTAAATAATATTGTTACAAACAATTTTTTGGCATTAGATACACGTATAAATAAAGATCCAACATTACTTTATGTAAAAAAAATATCAGAACTTTCAATCATATTTTTATTGTACATAAAGTATTTAGTAACAATAACTCTGCATAAATATTGATTTTGAATAATGAAGTCGTTCAATGCTAAAACATATTAGTAGAGCTCCCACAAAACTCATTAAATTACCTACGTAACAATTTAGTTGCTGTGTATTTATTTTAATCCTGAAAACACAAACTAAAAACGCAAAAGTAATCAAAATAATTTCTCGTTTCAGCGCTTGAAACTAAATTATGTGAGAATCAAAATTAATTTCAAGCTAGAAATTAGAGTAGAGTACATACCTACATGCGTTGATTAACGTTGCATTTGGGACGTCAAATCAGTTACAGTTTTAATTGACCTTTATTACGACTCGCAAGTACGACATACGAAGAGATCCTATTTTACTAAATGAATACGACAAGGATAACTTTATGCTTCTGTTGTTTGATCTTTAATTTTCTACAATTAGCAAAAGGTTTGATTAACACGTAAATGAAAGCGGGATAAATGTTTGTGTTTGCGACTGTCAGAGAAATTATAAATGTCGTTCTTAATTATCCAATATTTTCCTAGGTGGTATTTTTTAACCGACGTTATTTTTTTATGTCTGTTCATCGATTTTTCCAAAACGAGTTAACCAATTTCGATATTTATATTGTATTGTGTTAAGGAATGCCACACAAAGGTACCATATAATTTTATATAACGTGAGAGGTTTTCCACTAAATCGGAAAAGCAGTCAATTGTAATATATTAAGGTAGATTCAGAGATGATATTTTGGATTCCTCAATTATGTAAAACGTACGCTTTTTCAGAAAATCGTAAAATCCGGAAACCTCAATGTGATTGTCATATAAATGTGTTGCACAAATTTTCAAAATGTCAAAATATGTTAGAAAATAATACTTGATTGTACAAAAATGTTTTCATTTTAATTCATTTGAAATCGATTCTTTTTTAAATAAATTATAAAAAATTGTATTTTGTACTTTTAATTTTAGTAACTTAACACGTCCATCGGGATACTAACAATATTTTTTAAGAACATTATAATAGAAACTTTTGTGATTGTAAATTAGTTTATACAAGATCGATTTATTCACTATAGGCAGAAAACAGCCCAGAAATGTTAACCTTTTTTTCGGGTGTTCTTGTCCTGTTGAATTCATTGTTCCAATTTCGACGCCTTGAGGTTACTTCCTCACTAATAACTTCTAATATGAATGTTGCGGTATATCTTTTCAAAGGGTGTTAAATTCTCGTTTTTTTTATTTTGAACTACGCGTAGATAATGTCCATACAGTAGTTCAACAACTGTGTAAAGTGTTTTTGGACATTGTTTATAACATCTAGTGTAATGTGTTGAAATTAAATAGTGAGGCAGGGGCATATTTTTTTGATTTTAGATGTACAAACAGAAATCAAATTTATTGGTTACGATGTTTCCATAATTGGTCAATGAAATTTGGTATCACCACCACACAAACAGATAACAAAAAGTTTCTGATTCAAAGATGGTGTTAATTTTGCATATTGAGCACGAATCTTTCTCAGTTATGATTCGGCATATATACAAACAATATCGAAGAATTTTGTACTGACAAAAATTCATGGGAAATGCATCTCTGGGTTCAGGACATTTATTTTGGTTTACAGCACCGCAAACAGACGCATACATATTCTTGACAGTTCAGCAACAAAATAAAAAATTTGGTCTCCAAAGGAAGTTAATTCTATGCGTACTTTTAAAACCTACTAAATAATAGTTTGCTCAATTGGATTAGTACTATTATCTGAAACTGTTATAGCTTTAAAACATGGTCTGAAACTTTTATTGTGTAAAGTTTTGCTGTTGTCGTGTCAGTATCTAATCAAAACATCATGGCCTTTAAGGTTTTCTCGTAAATGTATTTTTTAATGATCTTATTTACGTGATGTTTACTATTGTCAAATTGATTTTTAACAATCTGAAAGAAATGCAGTAATTATCAAATCTTCAGCAAAAGTCGTCATGGATTAATGTTATTATTTATTAATATTGTGTCTGTTCGAAGGTACGCAAATATTTGGTTTAAGGGCGGTATTGCCTCCCCTTACTTAATAAAAGCAATAACTTGTATCAACCTGATATTCCATTTAAAATGTTGGCCGACGAACAATTTTTTTATTGATTTGTAAGTGCACATTGTTTTTAATTAGTTTATTCTAACAATTCATATACAACTACATAAATGGCAATTCTTACTAGATACTGATAATATTATACTCATGTAACTGAGAATAATAACTTAATGGTATTAAGCGTTAGCAACATCAGTTGTATTCACTCATTTATTGAAGAGGTTTTTTGGCATTTTTGAATTTTACTTCTTTATATTATTTATGGATTCACTGTTCTTACAATGTTTCTATTGTTCTACAGATAATGATAAAACAGTCTTTGTTAATTAACGGCTAATGCTTATGTCGGATGATCTCGCGGGACATTCAATAAACCTCTCTTTACAATTCATTTATCAGGAAACCGTTAGATCCTAAAATTGTGTAAAATCACCTGCGAATAGAAGTGTTACACCCAAATTATTAAATCAACTGCAAATATCATTCTAAGAAATGACTTGGACAGACTGGCGAATATTGTAATTTCGTAACATTTCGGATTGTCTAGGTGTATCTATATGCTATATGGTGATGTGATCTAGCTTGTCGCTCATTACGTAACTTGTATGATTTTTTTAGGACAAAATTCTTGATATTCCTGGGATGAATAGTATAACAATTTTTACATTACCCAAAGCATGCCTTTAAAGGAAATTTCAAGATTGCCTTGTTTCGAAGATTACTCCTTGCAAAAAGACGAACAGAGAGACAGACAGAAACAATCGTGTTTTCTTATTTTAACCATGCGATCAATCACCCGTATTCTTTAAATTCTTTAAATGAATATGAATATATTTTATACTGTTCCCAGTGAAGCAAACATTTAAGCAGCGTGTATTTAATTAAATACATATCGAATTTTAATTTTTGACTTCTTTTTATAGTGTTCATATTTCATATATTAGCATTATTTAATTTGCCTCTGAATATTTTTTTTCAATTCTTGCGAGTACATTAATATTATAGGAACATAACATGTCCAGTATCTGGTGCTACATCAATAATACTAGAGTATATGGGTGTTTACTTAATTATTTTAAAAAACATATATAGAGTAATTTTGTATTTTCTAAACTATTATAAAAGTAAAACTGTCGGACGTAGTGGAAAGTTACAAATTAAAATATTCAAATTATGCTTCCGTATTTACATAATAATGATGAAATTCATTATTCTTATCCTCTATTCAAGGGTAAATTTCAATTACCCCCAAATTTCCATATACGAGATCGGGAGAATGGGAAAGTCAGTTACATGAAAATGGCGTACGACATTTTCGGGTTAAAATATTTTTGTAATATGCAATTACGTTACCCCCTTCTTGTTAAAACAATTTAACTTTAGAATTATTTAACTTTTTTTTAAACAAGATTCATATTAATTGTCTAAATTATTCACCAAATTGTCCAAATTTCTTAATGGTGTCAGCAGATACTTAGATAATGAAACATATTATGAATTTATATGAACTCCCTTGATGATGATTAAAAGTCGTTGTAACAACTGACAACTTTATTATGTTTATTGTTTTCTTGATCAAATCTTCCAATATTTATAATCAGTTCAAAATAATTATAATAAAAATAATTTAGAAAATTCAAATTAAATAGACAGGGTGTTTCCAAAGTAAGGCAAAATATTTAAGGTGGCGAGTCTTGGGTTCATCTTATAAAAAAAACTTCAACTACATGTCCGAAATTTTGAGATACTGGGTGGTAGTGTATTCAAAAAATGCATTTCTTCTAAAAATTCTATGGAACCACTTTAGAGATTTTAATGAAATTTGGTACACAGCCACTATGCATTAAGGGGAATTTAACAATATCACTCTTTTATTTCTACCACTGGCGCGGGATTTAAACTAAATATTTGTAAAGAAAAATATGGTATGCCACTGTTTTCTTTCTCGTTACCAAAATAATTGTCATTTATTCGTGAGCAAATTTGATCTGATCTGTCGATTTTCTTTCGTCCCACGCAGAATTTTTGGGTTAAAAAATAAGAAATATTTCTCGTCATGGTCATATGGATATAACTTGAAAATTTGTGTAAAAAAGTATCAATTAAATAACTATTGAATGAAGGTTTAACGATATACTAAGATTAATATCAAATTGAAATAAATTTAGTAAGAGACTAAATGTTGAAAGTGTCCTCCCCTTGCTATAGTACAACGCAAAATATTTTATCGAACGCGCTGAGAGATTCCAAGTTATTGACGAATTTTCTCGCAGATTCGCAAATTTTAAACTGTTTGTACCAGTGTTGCGTATACACATTCTTCTAGAAGTCCCCATAAGAAAAAACAAACAGATTAAGGTCCGGGGATCGCGGTGGCCCAATTTGGGGACGCACTATTTAACACCTGGCGTACGTTAGAAACAAAATGAGCTAATGCGCAGTTATTCTTGTGCCACATGTTCTATCTAATTCTAATGGGTACGTCTTCTAACAAAGCGGGTAGTTCTGCCTTTAGAAACTGATTGTATAGTAGGTCAGTCAACCTTTATTTTGTAATATAAAATATGTGGTTCTTTTATATGGTCTGTTCCAACCCCATCCAATAACGCATACACAACCGGTTACCTACCTCTGATCTTATCGTAAATGGTATTTAACTCGTTACCGGGCATTTCAACTACGCCTTGAATATCGGTTATTTACCGAATTATGACAAACCCATTAAATATAAAATATAAGACAAATTGAGAAATGGAGAAACCTATAAAACTCTTATCTAAACGTCAAACTCGTCTTACATTTCATAAGTTATTACAATAAAACCATAAAATTCACATATTTTTATAATTATTAATCATTTGCAATATCATCTATGGATGGGGATATCCAAAAGAACAGTTAAACAAATCTTGCTTATTCCATATCTTATTATATGCTTTTGAGTCACCAAGAATTAGTTTATTAATACAAACGCATCACTAATGGGAAATCATGGGATAAATTCCATAAACCAGAAAAATTATTGCCTATAAATTAGATATATAATATTTCTTGTATTTGTAAAGGAAAATAATATTAATATTTTACTGGAAATCTTGTGAAAACGTTTCTTTGTAACAAAATAGGATAAGAAACGCAATGATTCGTATCTCACTAAAGCTTTAAATTAACACTAGACATGTTTCAATTACAATATTATCATCATCTAAACGTTGTGATCTCCAGTGATAAAACACTGTGTCTGTCAGTTAAATAACTATATTGAAATATAAACTCATGTAATTATCTTTAGCAGAATCCAATGAACTAATGTAGTATTTTATATTAGTGGTCCACTTTATGAATATTTGTAGTTAGGTCCCCAAATTAGGCCAAAAAAGCACATTAAATAAACATTAATTCTGAATTTACTTTAGGCGCCGGGAAAATGTTGTTTAGGTCAAAGATCATTTTTAGCAACAGCGATTTGGTTGAGGAAACTTTGATACTTTGATAGCGTGAAATAATCCTAGATTATCATAAATAGTAATAGTCTAAAAACCCACAAAAGCAATAGACCCATCAATATGGTCCATTTTTATTATTCCCAATAATTCTGGAATAAATTATATAAAATATCTTTGAATTAAGTAATACATTTTTGAATTAATTCCAGAAGATGGACGCTTTCAATAGTTTTCCGATTTAATTTTTAAGCGATTTGCACAACGATTTCTCCAATTTAAAATATGACTAACGTTTGTTCACCATACTTGTGAGATTAGTTTAAAAAATGTAACTTCTCACTGTTAAACAAGTGCACATTAAGAAAAACTCTATGAGTTCCCTATCCATCTCTTGGAGCTTTAGAACACTAAATCTCAACCTTCCGTAGATAAAGTTGCCAATAATTTTTTTAACGTTATTCATAATTAAATAAATAATCGATATTGTAATATTTCTCCTTAACATCAAAATTATCGTTACTTACAAACAATAGTATCGAGATTGTTTAATTATGAATAGATCAGAACCTGATAATCCTAATTTTATTTCCCAAGGCCTGCTTATTTCTTTAGCATACATTACAAATGTGCATAAATATCACTTTTCATCTAATAATGTCGTAAAGAGGCAAACAGTTTTAATTTCAGTGACTTAATCATTAGTAAAATATATAAATAACAAGAAAGGCTTGATTTCGCAGAATAGTTTTTAGTAGACAAAAAATAATTCATCCCGGTACAAAAATGTTGGGAAGCTCTATTACCTCCACTAAATTTAAATTTAATATTTTGCCTTGTTCGGCAGCTCTAAATTACGTGGGTCTGACTATTTGATCAACCAGTTGTCTAATTTGGGCATGAAAATGCCTTGGAGCAGAAATGGTTTAACATATATCACTAAAAAATAAAATAGAGATGACACTTTAATACTCAGTTTAAAAATTTTATATGAAGGACTGCTGAATGAACGTTCACATTTAAAGGTCGTTTAGAAGATAACTGTTATAAAGCCTGCGAGATATTTCAAAAGTTCTTAACACTAGGTTTATTTTAATGTCCAACATTATTACTGTTCATAACTGACAAAGCTCACTTTATTTTTCTCTTTTCCAAGTTTAAGGTTTGTTATATGGAATTGTTTCTTTCTATAGTTCCATTATGATTAATTAATTTTTACTACCGTATATTTAATTAAATTTAGAAACATTCAAATAATTTCCCCTCTTTCTATAGTTTATGTTTTATGCTATTGATTAAGGCGTATTTCATTGTCCCTTTAGTTTACAAATGTGACAAAATCGATAGCATTTAATGTATCAGATTGTCCTTTCCGTATTTTGCGCAGAGTGATCAGACTACTTTGTTCTGGAGATGGATACCTTTCTTTCTGTAACAAATCGAATGTAGAAGTGATATTTTTGAAATCGGTATCTCTTTATAGATGTTTAACATTTTCTTTGTATAAAAATCCAGGGTTGATATGGCATATATAGTTTCATTTGTATCAGTTCCAAAATTAAGGTGAAGAAACGGAACTGGAATAAAATGGTCTGTACTATGGAATGTGAACTTTTCGGTTACATTTGACTTTAACTGAAACTCATTTAATTATAGCACATTATAAAAAATAAATAGTTTCAAATATTTGTGTAAGACCACTTTATTACCATTGCCTGGTTTTTCATCACTAATTTTCAAAGAGAAATTAATTCGGACTATCAAGTATTGTTCTAAAAATGAGTTATTGGAAAACGAAATTTAGTGGTTTGTAATGTAATTTAGTAATCAGTTTAGTCGCCAATGTAGAGATAGACGGAGAGCTGGCTCCGTGCGTGAAGAATTTCGATTCAAAATGAAAGCCCGACCGTCAGAAGGCTAAAAAACTGTCGGAGTACACCGCTGAAAATTTAAATCTATATCAAGCATTATGAAAAAAAGCAATATAAAAATTGGCAGAAGGCTAAATGGAAGCCAAAGGGTTGTCAGAAGCTGACAAAATATCAAAAAAGTTCAGTTACATATTGAAGAAAACTTCTGACAATTTTAACTTATAAGGTTTATACTCTCTTCGAGGTGTCATTCCTTTGTACCCAAGACAATATATATTATATATAACATATATTGTTTCTGGTCAGGGAACCTTCATCAGTTGCGCTTCCCACAATTGAATGTCCCCCTAGAACACTTCTTTATATATTTGATCTCGAAAATCCTAGATGTTGGTCTTACATCTCGCGTCTTCAAATTATACTGTTTATGTTTAGAGTAAACTGTATGCAAAATGTCAGAAGCTAAAGTAGAAGGGATTAAGAAAAAATTGAGTTCGAAGTGGAAGAACGTATTCGACGCGCAGCGCAGTTCTATCGACTTTTTCTGTTTTTTACATCGTTCATGCTTTAGGGCATTTCTATCAATTTTTTGATTAATAAAGGAAGTCCAGGGAAACTATTAGTAAAATATCAGAAGTCATTTAAGACGAATTATTAAATTTTATAGAGAAATATAAATTGTATTCGTAACAATTTTTTTAAAATAATTACCATAATAATTTCCACAATCTGTAGATAGCGCGCTTTCCTTAATTTCGTCATCTTAATATAATAAATATTTAAATAAACTAAACAAATTATATATATATATATATATATATATATATATATATATATATATATACATATATCATTAAGAGTCGCAAAAAAATTTCTTTCCGACTCCTGATTATCTATAATTACATATTTTACTGATGGAGGCAACTGTGGGCCTTCAAACCATAAAAAGTTATATTTGCTATCAGTTAATGTTCCTCCTGACGTTTCGGGCTCAAATTCAATAAGATCCTGTAATGTTGCCTTACGTATTCCACAAGTGTGCTATGTTGTGCGCCCTTCTTATTTGCTGTAGGAGCTCGGTATAACAAGATGGCAAGCAAGAAGCGTCTAAGTTGTTCACATTTGGTTTTAAAAAAGATTCATCGCTGTTTTTAACTATATAATTTCGGGGGAACATTCGATATCTCACGTTAATGATTTTTTTTGTCTCTCAAATCCATAACTACTACAAACAAGCGCCTCTATTTTTGCAAAAGTATCGTTTGTAACGATTTTCGTATCTCCTTATGCAAGTTACACAACATAATAACAACAATATCTGTATCAGAGCACTTGATTACAACAGTTGAATCTATACTTATTTTGGACCCATGATAAACAATTTTAGTGCCAGCCTATACGTGCGTAGGACAAAAATAGTGTGGATTCTCCATTCTAACATTATTATTAACAACGCTGTACGTATAACAATGAATAAAATTTAATACAATAGTCTTATTTCCTATAAAAGGGGCTACATCGTTAGTTTGCCAATGTGAAATTAGAAATACCAAATGAGCTTCTTTAAATTTGTCAATTCTCATTAACCATTGTTAAAATTTTTTAAAAACTTTAATTTCTAAGTTAATTTAAAAAAAAACTTACCTGTTTACAAAAGATCAAACCAATTGCCTATTCCCAAGCGGATTTTATTAATATAATATAGCGGGTTTAATAAATAGAGAAAACTGTGGCATCTACAAGGGATTTTGTTGAAATATTTCTCAAAATGCTCAGTTAAATGGAATTTAAATCGATTTTTTTTTGATAGTTGTTGGTATGTACCTACATCAATAAACACCTTCTCGAAATTGGACCTGAAGATATTTTGAAGGATTGTAGCCGTGAAATCTAAACTGAAAAATGACATTATTTAAGTTTTTCGGAGCATTATGTAAAATGGAGATATGTAAGGTCTACAAACGTCAAATGAATTAAATAACCCCTCTTTAAATATGAATACATCCGTGCGAGGGATGACTACATTTTTTACATAAACAAATGGTTTTCACCCTTTACTAAGGCATTTCCCAGTTAAAGTTCATTTTACCATAGATCTTCACTATAAAAAAAATATGAAGACCATTCCCATCCCTATAAATAAGCAATGAAATACAAAATAGTAAGTTTTTTTTACGTTTTACAAGTGTTTTACGTTAAATAACTGTAGGCTCAAAATGTTTAATTGTGATATTAGTAAAGAAAGCACTCTCAGAAATCAATAAGAGTGTTTATTACATCGCAAATATGTTATATTTGTAAGAATAAAGAAGAAACTTCTGTGTAAGAGTCAAAAATTTCGCAAGAGTGGACCTGAGCTGGAGTAGATAAATAGATTTCTTAGCTAGACTCGTTTGTAATACTTTTTGATTCATCTTAAGGAGAGTACTCACTGCTCGCAGTTCGACTCTTCAAGCCACCCAAGTTGATTTTGTACCCATTCTTGAAATACAAGGAAATCCCAGATGGTTTTCGTTTATTACTGCATACCGACTCAAAATTGAATTGATGAACAATATCATTTACCAGTTTACACCAAAAAAAATCCTGATTAGGATTGTTTCAACCGAATTAGGATTGTTTCACCGAAAATTCCATCTCATTGTGCATAGATTTGAAAATATTCAGGAAATTTTTTTTTTGCCTTATTGTATAAAAATATCAATGAATCATTTTATTTAACTGAAGACAAAAGGATTATTTTTTATTTTCAAGTTACATATTCATAAAATAAAGGATGACACCCTTAGATATTAGATCGTTGGACATATTTTTTTGTTCAGCTAGGTGGTATAAAATTGTGTTCCTTCAAAGGCGGCGTACATTTAACAGCCCCACAAAAAAATCCATGTCATTACTCTGAATACATTTCTAGCGCCGGGTGTTACACGGTGATGTAATTACGTTTATTAAATTTTATGTCAGTTTCGCGTGTAAATGATCGTAGCCCAGTTTCAGCACAGCTTTTCAGGTTTGGTCACCCCTAAATTACACACAGAAATCGATACCGTGACATCAGAACAAAAACCATTGGCAACAGTCGAAATCTAATAATCAGAAACCGCAATCATGATGGGATTAGTCCTGATTACGAACGATATTATTTAATTTTGAATTATTGCTCTTAATTTCGCGACCAACTGTTTAAATTCGCTGACTAAAATAGCTGGCAATCAAGTACGATCGTTAGCATTTAAAATGGCACTGAAATACGATAGCGTTCAGAATGACATTTTATTTTCGAAATAAAAAATCGTGTATTAGTGATTATATCTCACAAGCAAGTTTATTGAGACACGCATTCAGACCAGCATAATGTAACGTAAAACTAACCGTTTTTTATGAGTTCGATAGGTGTGAACAAATATATATAAGTGTATAGATATACTAATGAAATCACGGTAATGTTAATTTGAATTCAATATAATTTCCTTTAGACGTTCAATAATTCACCAATTTACCACTACTAACCTTGAAAGACATCAGAGTACGTTGTTGGATTTCAATTGTTTTTCAGGTGCTGTGATGCAAATTTGTCTTTTGTAAAACATCATTATTATCTTTAGCCTATCCTGTCTTTGCTGGACAAAAGTCTCTCTCAGTCCCGATCGATAGCAAAGTGTCTTTACATGAACAAGTCAGGGCTGCCAGATCTCACGATTTATCGTGAGATCTCACGATTTTGGATAAAATCTCACGATCTCAGATAGGTGTCCCTATTTCACTAAGTGTGAAATACGCACGGTAATAAAAGGTTATCAGAAATAAACTTATCAACTGTAATACCATCCTGAATTTAGTTGAACAACCATAAAATGTCTTTTTGCAGTTACCGGGGAATAACCTATGTTATACAAAAGGGCTGTTCCAAATTGGATACCGGTTCAGTATCGTGCATCAGGTTGGAACAACAACAACGACTTCAATAATTTGTGGGACAGATCTTTTATCGGTAAAGCGCGCTGCTTTTTTCAAGTCGTGGCTCATTTTTGTTCGTACTTCTGTGTTGATATTTCGATCTATGAGCTGTTGTTATGAGTTTCTTCTTTCTTAGAGCTTATTCGCGTATTACAGTCAATTAATTTTCTCGCTGAAAGTTCATTACATTCAATCATTTGTTGGATTTCAATTGTTTTTCAGGTGAATCTTCAGATATTGAAGAATTTTGTTTACGAGTTATTTTTACATTAGACCAAATGCAGTTCTGACCGCGTATTCGTGATCAGCGAGCAAAATTATTTCGGATAGCATGTCTCGCATATCTGAATCAGAGGTTTTTCTGTGGCGGCGTTATTTTCAATAATACCCGTTTCTCGCTTTTGAACGTAAACGATTTTAATCTTTATCTTTAGCCTAGTGCATAAATATCGTCCTGTCTTTGCTGGACAAAAGTCTCTCTCATGTTCTACTCCCTCATATTTTGGCATCATTTGCGAATTGCAGGCTATCCAGAAGGTGTATGCTCTAAATTCTGCTGAGCCTGATAAATTTCACTTAAAAAACAAAAGTCTTCAACCTCCTATGATCAAAAATTAGAAATAAAAATTGACTATTGTTCGCTTGATTGTGTGGTTAAATTTCCTTTTTTCTAATATAATTCTAACAAAGACCATCGAATTTAATACTAATTAGAAGTTAAAAAGAAACAATACTAATGAAAATTCACTTAAATAAGGTTTTTTAAAAAAATCTCACGATTTCTCACGATTTTTGCCGATCGATCTCACGATTTTATCCCCAACCAATCTGGCAACCCTGTTCCCAGTTTATGTACGCTTCTGCTCTTTGCTTCCATTATTTAACACTTTTTGTCCATGGGTTATATGTTATGTAAAATATGATAAGTCCTATTATTCCTCTATTGCGTGTTTCACATCACAGCATTTTTTTTCAGAAACTACTACACGGCAAAGGTTGAAATTTGGGATTAATATATAGTTTGGTGACCCGATCAGTAGTACATATCGTAAATGAAAGAAACTTTGATTTTAGGGGTACCTCTGGGAGGCAAATAAAAAAAAATTTACTCCTTACAGGAAAAATAAGGAGAAAAAAAATACTTAAATGGAGAATAAAATTTTGTTTTTTAAAGTTCACCCGTAACGTAATGTATGAAATGAATCATGATAAAAATACGAATATATTTTATTTTTATTTTTAAAATAATTTGTTTAAAAGATTTAATATTAATTTAATAATTATTATTTACAGTTTGACCCATTCTTCGTTTTGCCTTTCAAACTACTGTGCCTAAAATTCAGACAAAAGATTATATGAGGCTTCACTGCAAATTTATTATAACTAGGGGTCGCCTAGTGGTCGAAATTCGACCCTAATTCATTAAAATTATGAGTTGAACATTATTGACGATATTTTATCTATATAAATATAGAGTTGAGGCGAAATTAGAAAAGTAGGCCAGGTCCTTGCTATCCCTCTTATTTCATTTGGATTACATTAATAGAAATAATTTACGAAATATTTTACTTACCAACCTAGTACCTAACCCATGACGTTTCTGTTTTATGTAGAAAATATAAAGAAATAGGAATCACATAGGTCACATACTGTTAATTAATAGTAATACACCTATTTTTGAGAATTTTTTTCTGTGAATTGAAATTGAAACCTTGAAAATATTTTGAAATCTTGTCTTACTGAATTGAAAACTTTCAGCCTAATCGCTACAAAAGCACATACAAAAGTAATTAAATGTCAAAATTTAAATCAAATTTCCAGCAGATGGCTAAGCATTCAGTGTTGTCATATCTACCTATTTATCGTGAATTTGTGCATAATTTCACAATGTTCTGTAATCTTAGTTAAACTTATGTGAAAGTTACCCGACAAAAATAAAAGGACTCTTAATTAAAAGTATACGGTTAAAATAAAGAAGACATCAGAAATAAATTGATGAGGTGCAGCATAATTCCGATTTTAGTTGACAAACCATATTACAATGCAATGAAAGTTGCAAACTGCAAACTTGAGAGAGCCCAATAAACGGCGATGATTATGTATTATAATTTTTCGTTGGTTCTATTTCAATAGCATGACTTGTAGGCTAACTTTAGCGAAGGGCCAAAACTTTTAGTTTTACATTTAATTTAGTTTGTCTTGTCACATTGAGTAAACCTATCTTATGATTTTCTCTAGAAGCAATCTGGCGGCACTGTTTGACAGTATGCATGCAAATAATGTTTTTTTTTTAATTATTTTATTATTTACTTATTGAATCAATATTATAAATTAATTTTAGCATTCTGCACTGAAGGTCGTCTGTAGCTACTAAACCATACAAAAATAAAACCACATCGGTTGAGTGACAGAGGCGAAAATGGTACCCTAACCGTATTGTCTTTGCCTATTTATATATAGATAAGCGAGAATACGAATCTTAAATTTAGGGGCCAAATCAGAAAATTAAATTAATATTTTTATGAAAGTCAAGCGAATCATGTAGCAAGTAAAGTGTTTAGACTCTGTATGAGAAATAAAATGGTATATTCTTATAAATTTAAAAAAGACGTTAATGTAAATATAAGAAAATCTACTCATTCCCTGTTTTTCCTAAACTGGAATTTTAGAAAATGATATGCTTTGATTTACTTGTATTGTATCAAATCTCAGAGGTAAAACGGAACCCATGGTAAATGCCAGTCCTAAAATTATTTATACTGACAGCGATTTCTGACAAGTACTGATAAGTAAGTTAATTGAAATTCAAGGGACAGTACCTAAAGGCAATTTGTAGAACCTGCCCGCAACTCTAGTTGCCTTCTTATAGAAAAAAAATTATAGAATTAAATTACAGAAAGCAAGTCTATGGGTTTTTCAACTAGTATTCCTGTATAATATGTTTGGATATATATTATACGACACCTGTGTGATGTAACGTTTCGATTCCTAGTCAGGAATCGAAGTCGACCAATGTTATTTTCAGAAGCAATTTGTAGAAATCTAAGTTGACTTGACTTTTATTGAAATCGTCAATTGATTTAAAAAAGAACAAAAATTCAAAGTCAATTAATCAATCAGTTGACACTTGCAACCTTGCAAGAAATAGTCAAACGAACTGATATTTTACAATTTGCTTCAAAACCATTGTTCCACAACGATTCCTGACAGGAATCGAAACATCTAAGCACACAGATAAGTACAATACCATATGCCTCCAAATAAAAATATTGTACATAAAAACTAGTTGATAAATCCATAGACCTACTTTCTCTCAGTCAATCCTGCCGAGAGAGTTTTTCTATAATAAGGCCGTTAATATTCCAGGCAATTTCCACAAAATGCCATTAGGTCCTTCACATTTTCAAGAATCATTGTGAGGAATGAAAACCCACATGAACAATCAATATAGATATATCAAATGTAAAAACACAGTTTTGCACCCTAACACCAAACCTTTAGTTTCAACACTCAACGCACGTTTCAACAACTCTAAGTTGTCATCTTCAGGAGTAAACCCAAACTAAATCTAAATTACAATTTTCTCTAATTTATGCTTACCACTAAACTATTACTTAAGTGATTAGTACAAGGGGTAAATCCTAAGTACCTGAATTCTAATTGACAGACTTCAAAGATAAGGCAGATTTTATATAATGCAAATATGTAAATTAGGATAATCCTAAATTTCCTACCTACTTTTATGCTACATTATTAAGTAATGACATTTTTAATACTTATTTTATGGATTCTTAGAAAGTAAACCATACAATGAACTGTATGGAATAGGACCCTTATCTGAATTCATTAGTTTATTATTTTTATATATCATAATGCTTTCGTACGAGTCCAGTTCCCTAAAATTATTTACTTGTTTAACTAATTTTAAAGAAGATAAATCTACAGAGTGGTTGTGTTCTAAAACATGATGTGCAACACTACATTTATCCGCTCTTCCGTATTTCAAATAGGCAATATGCTCTTTGAAACGGGTACTGATAGATCTGCGTGTCTGTCCATAATACTTTAAATCACTATCATTACATTTGATTTCATAAATACTTTAGGAGTGCCCAACAATTTCTGTAGTGTTGTAGTTGTTCTATACACCGCCTTCATACCAAGTTTTTTAAAAACTTTCTTAAAGCCCGTAGTATAACGACTGTACGGAACCGAGACAAACTTTTGTTCTTGTGACTCATTTCGAAAAGTTGACACTTCTTTCATTCGTAACCGAAGCCGTTTCTTCCTAATTAATTTATCTATAATATCTGTTGGATAACCATTACATGCAGCTATTTCTCTAATAGTTTTCTTTTCATTTTCAAACCTCTCTTTATTGAGAGGGAATGTCAACAACCGATGTACATGGAAATTAATCCCCGCCATTTTATGTTGTTGACAGTGAAAAGACGTATTAGGTAAATATCTTTATGTGCTAGTATCCTTCCTATATACATCAAACTCTAACTTATCACTATCATTTCTTAAAACTAATACATCTAAAAATGGTAGAGTCCCCTTTTGTTCCTGTTCATATGTAAATTTAATAGAAGCAAACCTATTGTTAAGATACATAACAAAATCATTAACATTGAGCTCATTAGTATTAAATATAGCAAATATGTCGTCCACGTACCGTATCCATACCCTAGGAAAATACTGGGAGTCATTTTTTGCTTCAACTTCGAACCTGCCCATGAACAAGTTGGCAAGAAACAATTTTGGTTCATACATAATAACTCTGTAGATTTATCTTCTTTAAAATTAGTTAAACAAGTAAATAATTTTAGGGAACTGGACTCGTACGAAAGCATTATGATTTCTAAAAATAATAAACGTTCGATATCGATCACCATTCACAGTAACAGCATTTCCATTATCATCTTCAAAAAAGTATGGACCAATCACTCCACGAGCCCAAAAACCACACCAAATAGTTACTTTTTGTGGATACATCGGTATTCACATTATTTCTCGTGGATTTGCTTCACCACAGATTCGACAATTTTGCTTGTTAAGGAATCCACATAATTCAAAATGTGCTTCATCGCTGAAGATGATTTAGCTGCAAAAATTCACATTTTCAGGTTTCTGTTGTATGGCCCAATTAACGAATTGACGACCTAAACCAAAATCTGTTGGCCATATTTCTTGCGTTATCTGAATTTCGTAAGGCTTTAAATGAAGATCTTTGTGCAAAATTCTGAATAAAGTGTTTTTTTGAAATGTTCAATTGCTGTGCACAATGACGAATTGATGTTTTTGGTTGTTTAACACTAGTAGTAACAGCTGCAATATTTTCCTCTGAAGGTCCACTACGATGATATGTTTTGCTTTTTTCATCTTTTACTGAACCAGTATCCACAAATTTTTGAACAATTTTTCCAATGGTAACATTTGACGGAAAATTTTCTCTTCCATATTCTGTACGAAATTTTCTTCCAACTTCTGCACAACTTTCACCGGATTTAAAATAATTTTTAATAATAAACACGCGTTGCTCAATCGTATGTCTCTCCATTTTTAATAACGAGAATATTCCTACTTGTCATCTGTCAAATAACATATGATATTGTAGTACAAAAAATATAAATGGCGCAAATTTAAAAATTAACCTCAAATTCGAACAATCTTTATACATATATATTTGGTTTTAAGTTTTCGCGGGCACTAAATGTGTTAGGTCGTTTCCGGGAATTCATCCGCGTAGTTGTTAACTGATCACTGCCGGGATCGATGGTAAAATGACGAGGTTTCGGCAGACTCACATCTGCCCTGTTCAGATCGGTTCGCATAATTCTCGCAGCCTTCTGCTTTCGAAATCAAGACCTATTCTCTACGTGTGAACAAAAACGTTCATATCTCTTAAAGTTTTGGTCTTACTGAGATAAATATAGGCTTATTCGACGGCCAATAATACTGTCTATCCACAACATTTCAAAACAAAGTGTTAACGGTTTCTTAACTTTTGAAAAAAAGATGAAATGCAAAAAAGAAGGGTAAAAAATTTATGCAAATCAACAAATTATTGCAAATCAATGCAAAAGTAGTCCCGATAACCTTTCATTTTCTTTCACTAAATCGAAAGTTTTTGAGTTAAGCTACAATTCAACATTAAATTCACAACTGTATGTTTATTACTTTAGGAGTTATTGTTGTTTGAACGTTAACACGTTGTTTTGAAATGTTGTTGATAGACCGTATCATTGCCCGTAGAATAAGCCTATTTTTATCTCAGTAAGACCAAAACTTTAAGAGATATGAACGTTTTTGTTCACACGTAGAGAATAGGTCATCAAATAAAACAAAATGGCTGCCATATGGAGGGGTGGGGTATTGAGCCTTAGTACATGGTCTATTTGTGTATTAAAATAGTTGCTATACATGTATTTAGATTATCGCTAGTCCATAACCGGACACACTGTATATATATATATATATATATATATATATATATATATATATATATATATATATATTCAAACGAATATATATATATATATATATTAAATTTGTACTATTCTAAATCAATCAAAATGCTGCTGAAGATACGCCCCTGCTGGTAAGAGCTATAAACTCGCTTTCCATGTTACAAACTAATAACACAATTTGCTGCTAAAAAATTACATCTATGGCCTCTGTAGCTTAAAAGTATTATAAAAAAGATTATTGTTTTCCCGAATCTGTAACTGCTACAAGCGTACCAAATTAGCAACAAAATACCTACAAAATCTATATTACTTTAAGATACAGCTATGTCCTCTATATCTTAAACGTATTACGGAGACCATTGTTTCTCGTAACAAATTAGTTACAACATAGTTACAAATTGTACCGGTTTCAAAATGTTGAGGTCTCTGTTGATTTAAAACATACCACTGTTGCCTTTGTAGTTTAAACTTAAGCTTCACTGGACATATGTCGCAATCAGTAAGAGCGACATAATTATTTTGAGCCTAACAAGTTATCACAAAATAGTAACGAATTAATTCTACCACTTTTAGATTCTGAAATCACTAATGGTTAAAAAGTAGCAACTGTTGCTTAAAATTAACCAGCCTAAAAGTATTAAAAAATGAAATCACCTAACCTCAAAAGAGACTTATTATCGGTCAGCATATCCGCATTTAAGAATTAACTGTCACCCTGTAAAAACGGTTTTTAGAATAATTTATTTAAAACAATTTGTTATGATCATATGGATCAACAAATAAGAGAAACATAAGAGTATGTTATTAAATTCTACGCAGAGATTATTAGTTTTCATTTCAGAAACTATTTCAATAACATCCAAGTTCCCAATTAGTTACTGCAATAAAATAACTTGTTTTACACATAAGTTCTCTAAACTCTTACCAACTCGGATTGCTCAAAGCTGGGTGTAATACACTATTAACTTACTAAGTTCATTGAAAAGCAGAAAGTAACGTAGAGCATTCGAGAGTGTTCCGAAATAAATCTCTTGATATCCGTTGAGGTCACCTAGTAATTACTTATGCTAGCTTGGAAAGGCTTAAGTACTTAAGTAGTATTTTTAGTTTGAAAAGATGTGTTTCAAATAGGTATGAGAAAATATGAAATAGTTCATTTGTTTGGAATATTGTGTGGAGATTTGCGAAAATATATAACATCAATTGATATAAGTTGTTGAGGATTCATTAACATTTATTAGTAGATTAGTATATTTAGTTTGGAACAAAAGTTTTGGGTTAGCAGTGTAATTCCGAATGTTCTTTTGTATTTTTTTGTTTTTGTTGGTGATTTTTACGCGCACACTCATTGCCAGAGTCACTTGATCAACCGTCTGGGACGGATAGATACTCTCGCTCGTAAAGAACTAATCTCTCTAGTTCTTCATTGTTGTAGTTTTAAATGAAATACGACTGGTCGTGAAATAGACACAGTAAAATCTACTAAAGGGCAGTGCGGGGTCAACTCCTCAAAATACAGTCCACTTCAACACAGAGCGGTCAGCAGAGCAAGCGAAGACAAAACGTAAGTACTCTGGCATGATCGTTCTTTAAATTGTTACCAACATATCAAAGTTAAACCCACATTCCATTTCATTTGGCCACTTCGAGCTCGGATTTGCACTGCTGTTATTAGATAAATAGTACGCATTTTTGCGATCGGTAAAAATCCTCAATTAAGTAAAATATCAACGTAGAATCTCGTTTAAAACTCTAGTTGTTTTTTTGTGCTCATAATATGGTAAACATCGTGTACACTACGTTTCATTAAAAATTGCTACAAGACAACGTATTTTATTTTTGATTTCGCTAATCGTCTCTCGCTCATTTTTGTGGAAAATTTAATATTTTGTCATTAGCATATAGTGGATATAGTTTTGTTTTTACTTAATTAGGGTTTGTTTGTATTCGTATAATCGGATTTTTCAACTCTCTCTCATTCTCTCGGTAGAAATATAGGTCAAGTTTGTTGCAGTTGAAGAATATTTTATTTTATTCTCTCATTGGTTATTGCTCTCTCTCTCTCTCTCTCTCTCTCTCGTTGGTGGAAATAAAGTATTCAAAACAGACTGCATCGAATTTGTAAAATAGCTCAATTTCTCTGCTTCTCATTTTTTGTTATTGTTTTCGTTTTTTTACAACATACAGTGTAAAAAATATCGCTTTCATTTCTCATTTAAGTAAATAAGAATTGATCAAGCCAAAGCACTCCGCGATTTATCGGTTGAAAGAATTTCGGAACTCTTTTGTTTAGCGGAAAAGGCTAAAACTGATGTATTTTTACGCTCTAATTTCAAAATTCGTTATGAAAATTTGTTCGACCTCTACTCGGAGTTTAATGCTCAACATACCAATATCTTTAGTAATTATGCTCTCTTAGAAAATCCCGACATTTCGGAAGAAAAAGATATTAGAAAAGATATCGATCAGAAATATTACTCAATTAGATGCACATACGAGGAGTTATTTAAGACGGAAGTGTCGGCTCGTTCTCTACAAGAAACTAAAACTTCTAAGGTGAAGCTTCCAAAGTTAAATATTGCTTTGTTTACAGGAGACATAAAAGATTGGTCAAGATTTATTAGTTTGTATAATTCGCTCATTCATTCAAATGATGACTTATCACCGGTGGATAAGTTTCAATATCTGCTCTCGTTAATTTCAGATTCGGCTTTAGTGGAAATTAAGCATTTTGAAATTTCTCTTGCTAATTACAAAGCAGCATATGACAAATTAGTGAAAAAATATCAGAATAAACGAATTTTAGCTACACTTCATTGGGATACTATTGTTAATGCGCATAATGCTAACTCAGATAATAATTTGAAGATTTTGTTAGACACCTTTGAGGGCAATCTCATTGTATTAAAGAATCTAAACATTCCCGTTGATCCATGGGACTTTGTTCTTTTCAATATGTTAAGTAAATATCTCATAGTTTACTTAAAAGTTTTGAACTCACTGTAGAATCATCAGTATTACCTACGTATCAAGCTCTCTATGAGTTTCTCCGGAAAAATTGTAAAGCTAACGATTCGGTCGCTATGTTGCAAAGAGGTTTTAAACCTCCTCTGAAGCACTCACAAGTAAAACCTATCAAACGGTTCTCTAAAACTGCATTAATCAGTAACGCAGAACTCTATACCGATTCTCGTATTGTACACAAATGTAGTTATTGTAAAGAGGAACATAAAATTTATAAATGTCCTACGTTTAACACTTTGTCTCCCAAAGATGGATTTGAAATAGTGAAGCAGCGCAATTGGTGCTTTAATTGTCGCGGTGCCACACATGTAAGCAGACAGTGCTCTTCCACTTCTTGCTGCAGGGTTTGTCACAAACAACACCACACTTTGCTTCACTTTGATACCTCTCCTCGCACTAATGCAAAAACGGTTACCTCAGATTCACACATTAGTACTCCAGCTATTCCACAGCAAGATCAGCCCTCTACGTCTCATACACTCACTAGTACTGTACCTACGGTTGATAGTACTAGTCGAAAGGTTGTTCTCCTCTCTACTGCTTGTGTGGAAATTTTGGATGCTTTTGGAAATTACCAAAAGATCAGGGTCTTATTAGATTCCGGCAGTCAAACAAATTTTATTTCCGAGCCATGTGCCCGTCGACTAGGTTTGAAACGTTACAAACTTCCTACCAGTGTTGATGGCCTTGGACAGTTAGGTTTGAAAACTTCAACTGCACTCTCATCCACCATAAGACCTGTATTTCAAGCAACTCCTACCTTCGATATTGAAGCTCTTGTAATACCTAAGATTTGTGGAGATATGCCTCAAGAACCTGTATCTCTTGAAAGCCCTCTAACCTCATTTTGGCGGATACACATTTTGGTGTCCCTGGTCCGATAGATATGTTGTTCGGAGCAGATCTCTTCTCAATGATTCTCAAGGATGGAAAAAGTCAAAGTCGAATAGACAGTCCTGTTGCCTTAAATACTGTTTTTGGCTGGATTATTATGGGTAAAGTCAATGCCTCTGTTACAAAATTGAACTCCTTTTTCTGTACATTAGAAAACACACTCGCCAAGTTCTGGCAGTTAGAGGAAGTTCCCCACTATATTACCTCTTCTCCGGAGGATCTAAAATGTGAACAAATTTTCGCTGACACTCATACTCAAACCCTTTGTGGTAGATACATTGTCTCTCTTCCTTTTCGTGATCCCGAACCTCTTTTTCCTGATACTCGATTTCTAGCACTTAGCAGATTCCTTGCCTTGGAAAGACGTCTTTTAGCTCATCCCTCTCTCTATGATAGTTATAAAACCTTCATGCAGGATTACCTCGACAAAGGACACATGGAAAAGATTTTAGAAGAGACTCCTCCTCGGAGTTATTACTATATTCCTCACCATGCTGTTATTAATCATAATAGTAAAACTACGAAACTCAGAATGGTATTAGATGCCTCTGCAAAAACCTACAATACTTTCTCTTTAAATGACACTCTCTTATTTGGACCTAAACTTCAAAAGGATATTAGTTCCATTTTGTTACGTTTTCGTTTACACTCTATTGTTTTCACCGCTGACATTCAACAAATGTATCGACAAATTCTTGTAAATGATAATACACCAGAACTGCTCGTAAATATTCCTGGGGATTGTAGATTATTAGATCCCATGTCATTTTATTCGGATGATGACACTAGTCTGAAAGTTTTAGGTCTGCAGTGGCAACCAAACTTGGAAAGATTCTTCTATCAAATTACTCCTATAGATCTCTCTTGTACTAAACGGAATATGCTCTCCGAATTAGCCAGGACGTTTGATCCCCTTGGATTATTATCCCCTCTTTCATTTCTTGCTAAACACCTCATTCAAAAATTGTGGTTTTTAAAATGTGATTGGGATGACTCACCTCCTCCAGATATCTGTGAAAAGTGGAAACGATATAAACAGGAATGCCCTTCTCTCTCGAATCTCATGATACCTCGAAAAATAGTCTTGGCCTCATTCGTTTCCTGGTTTTTCTGACAGCTCTGAGTTGGGATATGCTGCTGTAATTTATCTTAAATTTCTCTATATTGATCGCCCTGCTCAAGTGTCTTTACTATACGCAAAATCTAAAGTTGCACCGCTTAAAACCCTTAGCAATCCTCGATTGGAATTATGTGGTGCTGTCCTCTTATCAAGTTTGATCGAATTTGTTGTTGTAGCTCTCACTTGGATCAAATCCTCTCCACATCGCTGGAAAACTTTCGTTAGTAACCGAGTCTCCTATATTCAGAATAAAGTTAAACCTGCATACTGGTTTTATGTGCCCTCAATAGACAACCCGGCGGATTGTGCTTGTCGCGAGTTGTTTCCTCAATCCCTTGTAGAAAAGAAACTTTGGTGGAATGGCCCTACATGGTTATTGTTATCAAAGGAATGTTGGCCTCAAAAGGATATTCTGCTTCAGACAGAATGTTCGCTAGAAGAAAAACCACATATTTTCTTATTTCTCTGTTCTCTAAACTCTATTGACACATTACTGAATCGTTTCTCCTCTTTGAACAAACTCAAAAGAATTTTGGCATATTGTAAACGCTTTATATACAATTGCAAAAACCCTAACTCTAAGTTATTTACTTATTTCAGTTCACTCGAGTTATTTCAAGCACTTCTCATGTTAGTTAAAAGAGTACAACATCTCGAATTTTCAGATATACTTGACATAATAGAAAATAACCGACGCTTGCCTAAAACTCTTAGAAAACTCAATCCGTTCATTGATAGTGATGGATTCCTCAGGGTGGACGGTCGTTTACAAGCCTCTGAACTTCCCTATGACAAAAGGTTTCGTTTTTTGTTGCCTCAAAATCATCGTCTAACTCAATTGATTGTTGAAAATTACCACATAGAAAACCTACATCCTGGTTTTCAAACTCTGTATTTTTTAATCTCTCAACATTTTTGGATTTTATCAGCTCGTAGAGTAATTAGGCGTACTCTCTCTAACTGCTTACGATGTTTTAAGGTTAAGCCCAAAGCTCTTGAACCCTTTATGGGTAATTTACCCGCATCACGGATCTCAGAAGTCAAACCCTTCTCAGTTGTCGGTGTTGATTACGCTGGACCTTTTCTTGTCACTCCTTGGAAGCGACGAGGTGTCCAGCCTCAAAAGGCTTATGTTTGTCTCTTTGTTTGTTTTGTTACGAAACCTCTTCATCTCGAACTGGCTTCTAGTCTCTCAGCTGAAACATTTCTTTGTTGTCTCAAACGTCTCATAGCGAGACGAGGAAGAGGTTCTCATGTATTCTCTGACCAAGGTACCAATTTTGTTGGTGCATATAAAATCCTCAATGATTATATGGCCAACGCCGTAGCTACCGAGAATATTACTTGGGCGTTTAATCCCCCTTCGGCTCCACATTTTGGAGGCCTTTGGGAATCCGCTGTGAAGTCAGTAAAATCGCATCTTTTAAGAATTGTAGGATCGCAAATTCTAACATATGAGGAATTCAATACAGTTCTTACCCAGATCGAAGCCGTTCTAAACTCACGTCCTCTATACCCCATGAGTTCGGATCCTATGATTTATCAGTCCTTACTCCCGGACATTTTCTCACTTTAGCTCCGTTAACTACTATTCCTGAGCCTATTGTTACTCACATTCCCTGTAATAGATTGAATAGATGGCAATTGCTACAGAAAATATATCAGGTTTTTTGGAAACGGTGGCATAACGAATATTTACACACGCTGCAGCAACGTCAAAAGTGGAATGACATGTCGCGGTCTTTGCATGTTGGCGATTTAGTACTTATTAAGAGTGATAATACACCGCCACTCAAATGGCAGTTAGGGAAAGTTGAAGAATTCCATTCGGGCTCTGACGGGATCTTGAGAGTGGCTACAGTGCGTACAGCCACTGGGTCTTTACAAAGACCTTTCGTAAAATTATGTCCACTACCCGCGCCCTCCGGGTTAGCTGGCTGAAATACCTTGTATTTCGGTGGGCGGTTTATGTTGAGGATTCATTAAAATTTATTAGTAGATTAGTATATTTAGTTTGAAACAAAAGTTTTGGGTTAGCAGTGTAATTCCGAATCTTTTCTTTTGTATGTTTTTTTGTTTTTGTTGGTGATTTTTACGCGCACACTCATTGCCAGAGTCACTTGATCAACCGTCTGGGACGGATAGACACTCTCGCTCGTAAAAGGACTAATCTCTCTAGTTCTTCATTGTTGTAGTTTTAAGTGAAATACGACCGGTCGTGAAATAGACAGTAAAATCCACTAAAGGGCAGTGCGGGGTCAACTCCTCAAAATACAGTCCACTTCAACACAGAGCGGTCAGCAGAGCAAGCGAAGACAAAACGTAAGTACTCTGGCATGATCGTTCTTTAAATTGTTACCAACATATCAAAGTTAAACCCCCATTCCATTTCATAAGTACATAGCTTATTTTTAGAAATGAAGAAATGTGGATTTATTAGTATAATATATTACTTATAGACAAATTAATTAATCATTTTTAAATTTCGATAATCATTTAAAACATCGAAAATTATGAAAAATAATTTATATTTAAAAAAGAACTGACTTCAACCTGTGCAATCAATAGCTATTTTCTGACATATTGTTTTTTATCTGATTTAAGGTACAATTGCACTGATTATTATAGCGTATTCTTATCTCTCCCTCTCTTTCTAATTTGTATTTTTTATAATATCAACCGTTTTTTTATATTTTTTATTTGTTTTATTACCCTGTCTACTTATAATTTTACTTCGCCCAATATGCCAAGTATAAGCAACTACTTATGTTCCACACTATATAAGATTTTTTTACCACCCTGTATAACTATAATTCCACTCCACCTTATATTTCAATCATCCTGTAGAAGCAACTGTTTCTAACATTTTTTGAACCCTCCGCCTTATAACTCGAATATCCTTACTGCATATGCTCATTTAACCTCTTTTTAAGTTTTTTATCTACTCTGTATAACTGTAGTTTTACTTCACTCTTATTTCAACAACCTTGCATACGCAACTACCTATGTGCCACAAAATGCTACATTTTTTGAACCACCCTGTATAACTTTAATTCTATTTCACCTTATATTTCAACCGTCCTATATATGGAACTGCTTATATACCACCCAATATAACATTTATTTGTAAAAATTTTTGAACCCACCTGTCTAACTGTAATTGTACTTCGTCCTATATTTCAACAGCGCACATTGCTTGCTTCTTGAATTTCCATGCACGTACACACATACCACCGTATACCATATAGAAAAATATCTCTCACCTAAAAAAAAATCTTTTCGGTACACTAATGGAATATTTTGTGCCATTTCAATCGACTGCAATCAAAACCGTTGCAAACACCCTGGCATATCTTGACATTTAACGTATATATTTATGATGAAAATTTTACATTTACATTGATGTTTACCGTGTTTTTGCAAATGTTTGCGGAAAAACGGTATGTTTTATGTTATAGATAATTATACGGAATCAAGCTGGAACATCTCTTTGTAGAATACAATTTAAAATATTCAAATTTAGAGAAAACAGTGTAGATTTATTGAAATTACTGTGTTATGGAATGTCTTCGATGCACATTCCATAGAGAGAATAATATTCAAAAAAATGTATGAAATAGATGTTGCGGTTTTAGTTCAATGCTGGTTCAATGCAAGTATATAATTGACGAAGGACCTTTAGCGAAACAATCAATAAACACGTAAAGTAATTCACCAAATAAAAGTTAATCACTAACCTTTTAGGTCGAAGCTCTGCAAAGGGTGTTTTCTTGGTGGTTCTTTCTTCTGAGGCTAGCCCCGTGAACAGGAGCAGTTTCTTAGAGCTTCGTCTGGACAACACGTTACACAAAAAATAGCGACGTAATGTTCATTGATTGAACATACAAAAAAATGCGGGTTTAACAACAAATGATGCGCTTTTGTAAACACAAAAAAAAAACAAAATGACAGCGGTTTAGCGGTCGTCACGAATGGAGCTAAAGAACTCGCGAATCGTAACGCTATAACAACAAAAAAGCGGCGTCTCTTTAGACGGAATCAAAGCCACCGAAAAGTTCGGATGACATTGCACGAAACTCCCAAGCGTCTTAATAGCTTGGGATCCAAAACACGAATCACAATACTGTCTATATTTTACACGCAAAAACACACTTACAATTAGCATTAGCGCGACGGAATGTTTTAGAAAAGGTGCAGAAGTTTAAAAATCAATGAAGTAATTCAATCAAATTGAACACAATACACTAAACAAATGCGGGAACGCACCATTCCGCCAGCCTTGAATTACTTATTTCAAAACTAAGGGTCCACTGGCAGTGGACAAAGCTTTACAAGAGGTCGCTTCAAAGTACCACTTGCAGTTCTAACTGTAGCAACGCGTACAACACCATCACCTCCAGGATGTACGTCAATAATGCGCCCTAATGGCCAATTCAAAGGAGGTGAAGTGTCTTGCTTCAAAATAACAAGAGTACCTGGCTTAACAACCTCCGAGGGATCAGTCCGTTGATGAAGAGTA
This sequence comes from Octodonta nipae, assembly GCA_034190945.1. Classification (NCBI taxonomy): domain Eukaryota; kingdom Metazoa; phylum Arthropoda; class Insecta; order Coleoptera; family Chrysomelidae; genus Octodonta; species Octodonta nipae. The sequence continues at coordinate 176,681,326 of CM067216.1, forward strand.
TGTAAATATTCTTGCGACCAACGTTTCCAGAATGCCTGATGCAAACGACTCAGTAACTGCCATCTGTTGAGACGATTAGATGGGACAGATAAGAAATCAGATTCAGGAGGTGCTGTTAAAGGTTCCATGGTAAGAAACATTCCAGGACTCAAGGCGGTAAGATCCGAGGGATCGTTGCTACAAGGGGTTATAGGTCGCGAGTTTAAAACTGCTTCGACCTGTGCAAATACAGTAGAAAGTTCTTCGTAGGTTAAGATTTGATCTCCAACGACACGTCTTAAGTGAGCTTTAACGGATTTAATTCCGCTCTCCCATAGTCCTCCAAAGTGAGGAGCCGAAGGGGGATTGAAATGCCAAGAAATGGTTTCTCGTGCAGCAGTAGCTCTAAAATCTTTCAAGATCTGCTTGTGAGCACACACAAAATTAGTACCACAATCACTATATATATGGCTACATCGACCACGACGTGCAATGAATCGTCGTAAAGCTGCCAAGAATGCATCAGCAGACAAATCTGATACGAGTTCTAGATGAACAGCTTTCGTTGCAAAGCACTTAAACAGGCACAGATAGGCCTTTAAAGTTTTCGACCCTCTAGTTTTAGCCATGGTGATAGTGAAGGGACCAGCAAAATCTACTCCAACATGAGAAAAGGGTTTCAATTGTGAAACGCGGGAAATGGGCAAATTTCCCATGAAGGGTTGGTAAGCAGAAGGATTAAGCTTCCAACAAGAAACACATTTAGAAATGACACTACGAATTACTTTCTTTGCGGATAGAATCCAAAATCGTTGCTGCAAAAGAAATTGAACGGTTTGGATTCCTGCGTGAAGATTGGTGACATGACAATCTTCGACAATTAGATTAGTCAAACGACTTTTACTTGGTAGCAGTTCGGGAAATTTAGTGTCAAACGGCAATGGAGCATTAGCCAATCTACTACCAACTCTAAGAGTTCCCTGTTCATCAAGAAACGGCGAAAGTTTACGAAGCGACTTGGGCAAAAGTTTTCGTTCTCGAAGAAGGGAAATCTCTTTAGAAAAATGTTGATCTTGAACATAGCGAACAATGCGAAGCTGAGCCTGATATAACTCAGCAGCCAAAAATGATCCAGAGCCCCTACGGTCTGGATTGCGGGCGTTATCAACAAAGCGACAAATATGAGCTATAATGCGGGTAATGCGATTAATAGAAGAATGTTCTTCTAACAAAGTACCAAATAAATTTGGTGAAGCGGTGACTTGAAGCGCCACTATACGGGCTTCAGTCATAACTAGCGGTGACATGCTTGAGTCTGAGCAAGCATGTGGCAAACAAGCGGTAATCAACAATTGTGGGCCTTTCCACCAAAGTGTATTGCCTAACAACTCTGATGGCAAAGTGCCGCGGGAACCCAAGTCAGCGGGGTTATCACAAGATTGGATGTAAAACCAATGCGAAGAAGGAAATTTTTCCTGAATGTAAGCAACTCGATTACTGACAAATGTCTTCCAACGGTGCGGGGAAGAACTAAGCCATGAAAGGACTACCGTGGAATCTGACCAGCAACGAATCACCTTGAACAACAAACGACTATTGAATTGCTCATAAACATAATGAGCCAACTTAGCGGTAAGAACTGAAGCACACAGTTCTAATCTGGGAAGTGACAAAGTTTTCAAAGGGGCAACTTTCGATTTAGACAACACAAAAAAACTTTGACGAAATCCAAATGCGGTTTCGAACACAAAATAAACAACAGCGGCATAACCTTTCTCAGAAGCATCACCAAATGCGTGAAGTTCACAACTAGAAAAGTTTTCTATAGCAAGCAGGCGAGGCAAAACTAAATTCTGCAAGGTCAACAAAATAGCGATAATGTCTTGCTGCAATTTGGGACCGATAAATAAACAATCATTCAAAGATAACCGATGAGGTATCTTAGCGGATGCATTAAACACTACACGAAGTTTGGTTGTGCTACTATCAGGTTTCAAAACACAATGATGCGGTATGTAGTAACAATCAGAAAAAGTAGATGGATCGGGAACCAACTCCATATGATCCAGCTCCAAATACTCTTTGAGAAAATCACAATATTGTTTGTAGAGATCTGGTTGCTGTACAAGACGTCTTTCTAAAGAGTAGAAACGTTGTACGGCGAGATTATACATTCCATCAAAAGCAGGAAGTGTATTTCGAAAAGGAAGAGGCACAACGAATCTACCTGAATCCAATCTCCTGCATCCCTCGGAAAATATTTTTTCGCAGATAAGATCATCAGGGGACTGAACCAGTGCGGTAGGAACATCTTCAATTGTCCAGAACCTTTGGAGTGAATCATCTAATGATACTACATCTTCAATTTTACAAAAAAAGCGAAGTTGGGTTTATGGCCGACTGAGAGTGAGAGTTAACAGAACTCGAAGACACTCTACCCATAAGGATGTAACCAAACACAGTGTTAATAGCATCAGGAACACCTTCCTTTCCCAGAAGGCGTCCATCCAACAAAATTTGAGAGAATATATCGGCACCTAACAAAAGGTCAATAGCGCCTGGGCTATTGAAACCAGGATCAGCAAGTTTCAAATTGGTTAGATATGCCATATTAGCCATGTTAATGGGCGCAACAGGCATATCATTGCAAATGCGGGGTAAAACAATAGTATCAACAACAAAATTGCACTCACGCTTTACTATAGAGCGAAGAGAAAGGGTAAGAGAGCCCTCAGCAGAGGGACTCTGCATAGAACCTAGCCCGTTGAGTTGAATCGAAGCGGGCATAGGTCGGAAGCCAAGGCGTTTCACAGCCTTGCTCGCAATGAATGATGTCATGCTACCAGAATCTAGCAGACATCGCAAAGTTTGATAAGAACCGTGCTTATCTAATACCTCAACTAAAGCGGTAGATAACAACACATTTGAATTGTATGACAAAAGTGAACTATGACAAGAAGTCTGCGGTAGAGAAGTTTCGGGACTTTCAACAGTATTAATGGCACTGGATCCACCAGATGTGGAAGCCAGGTTTGCGGGGGGAGCTTTAGATTCAGACCCAATACCTGAATCAGCACGATTTACAAAATGAAGCAATGTGTGATGGCGTTGTTTGCAGTTGCGGCAAGTAGATAAAGATTTACAGCGATTCGACTGATGAGAATCGCCTAAGCAATTAAAACAAAGTCTAAAATCTTTAACAAACTTAAACCGCGCGGATACTGATTTGTTCAAGAATTCAGAACATTTGTAAATCGCATAATCGGATTTACAAACTAAACAATTTCTATTCTTAGTGACAAATAAAGATGTTGTGAACCGGAAAGAATGTTGCTTTGAATTCAATGGTAACTTTTTGTCAATACTTCGCTTTGCCTTGCGGGATAATTCAACATGTTCAAAGGCATCGCAATGCTTCAACAAAAAATCAACAACTTCCGAGCGGATCGGAAAGTCATCTTGAGCGGTCACAGTACCATGGTAAAGTTCAAATTTAGCGGCTAAATTCTTTGGAACTCGTTTCAACATCATCTGAACGATACAAAAATCCCACTGATTTACTGGTAAACCCAGATTCTTCAGTGCTTCCAAATTATCACTGAAGTCATCCAATAACTTCCGAACCTCTGAAGGGCTATCTGAAGTTAGTTGGGGGAATTGTTCTAAAGCTGACCAATGAGACTCCGCGATTAAACGAGTTCGCTTGAATTTTTTCAAAAGTGTTTCATAAGCACTCACGTAATTGTTTTGTGTTAGTTTACAATTCTTAATAGCCTCAAAAGCAGGCCCTTTTAAAGCTAACTGCAAATATTTGAACTTCTGCATAGCACTGAGTTTTTCATTATTGTGAATTAATGAATTAAACAAATCAATAAAAGTACCAAATTCCAATATGTCTCCACTAAATGAAGGCAAATCAATTCGCGGCAAAGCAACACTTTCCTGTTCCCGAGTTGTATTTTGTGGCGTAGAATTCTGAACAGATTTCAGTTTAGCAACAATAGACCTAATTGAATAAAACAATTTTTCAAATTTATTGCGAATGTCATCCTCAAAGTCAAAATCATCGTTTGCATCAGAAATTAATCCAACAATGGAATTGTGATGTTTAAAAAATTCTAAATAAATTGAATCAACCATATCAATCATGCTAAAAAACAATTCAACGTCGTCACCTCTTAAGGCTTTCTCGGCAGCAAAATAAATATCTTCTAATCTTCTAAACTCCGATTGTCGATGATTTTTAAATTTACGTAAATTTTCAGCGGTTTTTGACATCTTAACAATAAATCAAAATCACTGTAACGCCACTGAACAAATCTAACACGATAGAACGAATCAAAATACTATTCCAAAAATGTACAATTTTTTACTGTTGAAGTAGTAAAATATCTGACCAAATGTCAAATAAATTCAAAACAATTTAGCAAATAACCAAAACAAACAAAACGAGCTCTTGTAAGTTTTTAAGGCGGCAAAAAAATTGCGTTTTATTTCCAACGGAATTAGTGAATATCCCGAACTTGCTTTCTCTTCTAATAAATAAAGAAACTAAAATTCAATGCGGTTTTCAACAATAATTGCAACGAAAAATCAATGGTTTTTTTGATCGTTAAACTTTGCACGAAATTAATTCAAATGTATCCGCCCCGGCGTTGGACCAAATTATGTAATTTATTCGATAATCTTTGCACTAAATTAACTCAAATTGCATCCGGCTCGTACTTGGACCAAATGTTATGGAATGTCTTCGATGCACATTCCATAGAGAGAATAATATTCAAAAAAATTTATGAAATAGATGTTGCGGTTTTAGTTCAATGCTGGTTCAATGCAAGTATATAATTGACGAAGGACCTTTAGCGGAACAATCAATAAACACGTAAAGTAATTCACCAAATAAAAGTTAATCACTAACCTTTTACGTCGAAGCTCTGCAAAGGGTGTTTTCTTGGTGGTTCTTTCTTCTGAGGCTAGCCCCGTGAACAGGAACAGTTTCTTAGAGCTTCGTCTGGACAACACGTTACACAAAAAATAGCGACGTAATGTTCATTGATTGAAAAATGCGGGTTTAACAACAAATGATGCGCTTTTGTAAACACAAAAGAAACAAAATGACAGCGGTTTAGCGGTCGTCACGAATGGAGCTAAAGAACTCGCGAATCATAACGCTATAACAACAAAAAAGCGGCGTCTCTTCAGACGGAATCAAAGCCACCGAAAAGTTCGGAGTACATTGCACGAAACTCCCAAGCGTCTTAATAGCTTGGGATCCAAAACACGAATCACAATACTGTCTATATTTTACACGCAAAAACACACTTACAATTAGCATTAGCGCGACGGAATGTTTTAAAAAAGGTGCAGAAGTTTAAAAATCAATGAAGTAATTCAATCAAATTGAATACAATACACTAAACAAATGCGGGAACGCACCATACTGTTTTTTCTAATTTTCTGGAAAACTGTAAATATCATGTTATACAAAATTATCTGGTACCTTTCTGTAATATTATTATTATAATGCCGTTTAAAACATCAAATTTGCCCAAGCCGTTTTTGAATAATCACTGGGCATACATAAAAAAATGACGAATTGATAACCTCCTCCTTTTTGAAAGTCGGTTAATTATCCACAAAAAGGAACATATACATTAATTTTTACAGGAAAAATTAATACAAAGCGGTCAAAGTCATTACCAATCCTTGTTATTCTGTAGTCTTGTCGTAAAAAATATTTTCTTAACTTAGCTGGCGATGAGCATAATTGCTTTGGAAACACCCTGCTTTTACCATGCTTAAGCCATGACAAATAATTTGTTTAAAAGATTTAATAATTTATTATTTAATACGACCCATTCTCCCCTTTATCTTCCAAACTACTGAGCTAAAAATTTCGCAAATAAAATAAAAAGGCTCGTGAGAAATTAAAGTATATTTTTTTATTAAAACATAAAACGCTTAGTATAAAAGATATTAAGGAAAATATAAGAAAATCCACTCATTCCCTGCTTGTATGAATCTGGAATATTAGAAAAATATATATCTACTTTAATTTTCTACATTGTATCAAATTTCAAAGGTGGTACGGAAGACTGGTCGATCGTATATACAGAGATTTCTTTCTCTTAAAACATCTACGATGAAGAACCAAAACCTCAAAAGCCTATAACCGATAAATTCATTGGGCTTAGGATTCATGAGTGTCAATAAATGTTAATTGTTTTTGAAATTATTTTTCAAATTCAAACCTGACAGACTTTTCACATTGAATCCGGTGGAAGAAAACATAACTTGTGTTATATTACAGTAAGTTAGTTGGCCAATGACTGTTAGACTGTGAATAATACTTCACTATTTTGAAAAGATTTTAATGTAATTTACACGAATACAGCTTCCATACACAGTAATTAATTTCTCAACTTGTATTGACAATATTTGCTAGCAACATGTGTACGTAACTTTATAATTAAATCATGCCCAAGGGAAATTACAACGTATATACTTTGTATTTTATGGTCGTAGTGATAGGGAATAGAAATGCAGAATATTGGGAAACTTTTGTATGCAGATCAAATAGCTGATGTCGAATTGCAGAGAAGATAATAGAACATAAATGTCTGTATAAATTGTGGGAGAAATGTATTGTAAAATTGAGCTTCTGAATGCTAAAGCATTGTGATTCCTGTAGTCAACCAATTTTACACTGAATATGTTAACGAGTAATACGAGTTCAGAAATTGTAACTATATAATTCATAGAGAAATGGTTAGAAATAACTTTAACTTCACAGACCTAGGAATTAATAGATCCAAATGTTTACATTTTTATGCGATCCAACATCCAAACTACCTCTTTTTATTCTCGTCTCACTGTAGCCAGATTTAACAAAATCATTACAAGCTAACAGGACAGGAATATAGAAACATATAACATGCAACAGAAAAGATAAACCATAGTTTACTTAATTATGTAAGACACTTATTGTGGCACTTCGTAGTCGTATTAAAAGCTTTTTTAACAACTCAAGTACTTATTTTTACCTATAATACAATAATATAATACGAGTAATTTTGCTTATATCAGCCAAGGGACACTGAGTTTCTTATTATAAAACCTAATAAAGGACGAATTAATAAGAAATGTCAATGAAGGTAGAGGATCTAGAATCGGGAACACATAACTATTAGTGCAATGGTACGCTGATTATGCAGTACTGGTAGCTCAAACTGAAGATAATCAACAAAGATTGGCACACAAATTCAATACGATAGTAGATAAGTTTAACATCAATATCCCAACAACAAGCGAAATCAAGCATAGATCAAACTATGGAATTCTATAACTGTCCAGCACTGGAGAAATCTAAAAAGAAATCAAGTAAAATAGGAAAGTGTTCAAACAATACAATATAGCGAAACAAATATACAAAGCAATGATAAGCTCAACATTAACGGACACAGATGAAATAAGACTGATGCAAAGAGAACTGGAAACCGCGATGAAAATACTAACAAGAACAACCGGCAATAGGTTGAGAGATGGAATGTGGAGAGATAAAATAAGCAGTTTATGCAATTGGACAAAATAAACCAATGGACACATAACAAACAAAGAGAATGGAATAAACATTTAAAAAGAATGACAGACAGTTAGGATATCTAAACACACATCAGTATCAGAAAGGAGAAGCATAAACCAACCACGCAAACGATGGAATAAGAACCTAAGATAAATGCAGAACTCATTTAAAAACTGGTCGAACGGTCTAAGAAAAAGAGAATAAGAGTACAATTAAATTCTATAAGTAAAGGTGCTTTCATTTCCAAATGCGCAATTAAAAACTAAGAAACAATAATCTCCAACCGTAGTACGAACCTCTTCTAATTTTAATCGTTTGCTTATTTCATTATTAAAATTAAGTTCAGACCTAGTTAATTGTTTTGCTATGCAATTTTAACTAAAATTTCATAATTTAGTACTAAAAGATTATTATTAATTTTATAAAAAATCTAAAACTCCATAATATTAGTATAGTACACTTTTTAAAACCTAACTACCGAGAGCTTTTTTACATTTCATCATTTTGAGTAAAATGAAACCATAAGAGAAACGTAGAGTATTAAAAATATTTTACCATTTCAGTTTCTAAAGCTGTCTGTTAGAACAAAAACTCTTCATTAAAATGCACTATGAACGTATATAAATTAACGTTGAATATGGAAATTCATTTCGTCTAATTTTCTGTTGCTTTGTCTATAGAAAGCTGAAAATGTTATTAAAACATTCTTATTCAAATCCCAAACAAAACACAATAGAAATAGCAACCGAGTAGAGACGTTGCAGTAAATAACTTCGAAATATAAAAGCAGACATGTAAAGAAGAGGAAGCACATTACTGGCGATGAGCAAAACGATATTTTACTTTTACTAAAATTTAAATGCTGGTTTTAGCCCAAACCAAACAACAAAGGCTATATCATTTGCTATCTAAAACAGAATCATTACACATTAATTGCAGACATCTACAAAAAACAAAAAATAATGCCTAGTACTTTATTATTGAACGTTCTATATTTATCCGAAGCGAAAAATATGAGAATTGTCTTCTCATATTTATAAAGTATGTACCCTTTAAAGTTTTTTATGTTTGGAAAACTGATTTTACAAGACAAAGCAGCATATATTTAAACGTTCATAAACGTACACAGTTAGACCTATATTGATTAGTGCCACCCCGCTAAAATCTTTATTGGTTCATAAATCCTAATGTGACTTTTTTTAATTATGAAGAATGTCAATTGGATACAAAAAAAATTAAAACAGGCTAAACGTTTTTAATGTAAAATTTTAATAAACCGTTGTGTTCTGAGTGATTAAAACTTGGTACCAATGTTTTAACAAATTATTAAAAAATAACGAATTACTAAGTGATATATATATATATATATATATATATATATATATATATTAAGGCGTAAAATGACGCAAAAGTTGAATCAAGCCCCCAAAAAAATCTTGCTAAAGATTTCATAGCTCTCCGTCGTGAGTTCGAATCTAAACCAGGGTAACTATTTTAAATATATGTATATATATATATATATATATATATATATATATATATATATATATATATATATATATATGTTAAATTTCTTAAATTGACTTTTTACCATCACTAGAAAATAATTATAATAGGTGTACATAAATCATTCTGCATAATATCATTGATTCTGTGATTATTTAACATTTCATTAATGTATCCCCGAATTATTGATGCATACTTCAGCATTGGAAAGATGACCGTGTTGATGAGAATTAGCTTCTTCGTCAGTGCGATTAAAGAGTAAAGTTCCAGTGTAACAAAACTTGAACTTGGCAGCTTCCTGTAGAGGATGACACAGTTTTGACAATGTTCAAGAAAACTACTGCTTTCGAAATAATTCTACTATCCGGTTAGAGCTACGATTGCATTTCGTTAATGACTTTTCTGATCTGGTCTCGAACCTCCTCCGGGGTCATTGTCCTGATCTGATCGGTTTAAGATTTATTCTGCATTTTTTTCTCTGGGTTGTAAGGTAAGCATATTTTCTACAGATTGTACCAGCTTGATATCTCGAAATCCAGTTAAACCAGGTAACCAACCATTCCATAGTTCGTTATAATGCCTGCATTTATTATCTGGCTTCCTTGTTCGTTGTGCTCATCTTCTGGCTATTTTTCTCTAGGATTAGCTCTCTAATATCGTTTGGAGGTTCGACGTACACTACTTGTTTTTCTTCTGTTTGTGGTGAAATGGGTCTTGGCCCCCAGTACTACTCGTCATGTTTCCTTACTTGCAGGACCACACTGAACTGTAACTAGGGGCGTGAGCTTACCAGGATATCGGATCATTCATTGGTTTCGTAGGTATGCGTAATGGACCCGATGCCTATTATTGCTCGGATCTCTGCATACTCTAGTAACCTGGGGCAATTTGCAATTCATCTGAGCAGTTGGGAATGGGTTTTGTTGACCTGGCAGTAGGGCAGTGAAGTCGTCTTTAGATACCCATGAGTTTGCTGATATATAGACTGATATAATAATAAAAGTCTGGTTATTAGTCATACTTACCTTAATGCCTGTCGGTTCTATCCCCCACCTGTCCCATTTATATCGCTTTTGTGAATAAGCTATCCTTCCACATTGAACCTCTTCCCAAGTCGTGTTGTGGTGTTCTCGCTCTTTGTATTTTAAAACATGCTCTCTTCATTCATTAGAGTGGGTTAAAATTGGTTTATCTCTTAAACAGTTCTGTAACGTTTGTATTTGCTTACGCATTTCTTACATTCAGTTACGCATAGCACTAATGTATCTTTATTTACTGTCAGACTTGATCGAGCTGGGTGCTACTGTAGTTTCGTTACCTCTGGTTTAGTATTTCTGTACTTCTGGTCGCTTGGTTTCTTTGGCAGGTAAGAGAGGGACTGTTTCGCCCCATTCGCGTGAGGCGTAGACAGTTCCTGGTTGTTGCCATCTTTGCACCCCATGGGGTTAATGTACACGGGTACTTAAGTTAGTTAAAAAAGCTTTTAATGCCATTGACCACCAAGTCAGATTAAGTCATCCCGTACATTATTAGATTTTTTCTGTGAAAATCATTTTAACTTCATCATTCGTAAGTCAAATTTCTATGGCAATAAGAGCAGTTGGCGCAGTTGGCCATTTGTTCTCTTGCTACCAAGCTTTCGCACATTTAATGAATCGGTCTTCTTGATTACAAGCACGGCTTGTTTTCGCATCTTCCTCGTAAATTGACTTGAACATGACAGGTGTCGTCTCTTCCTGCTTTTGATGTACAACTTGTTCTCGTCCATGCTCCTGGGTGGAACGTTTGGCGTTGTTTTCTTCTACGTCGTCTCTTTGGCCAATTCTGGCGGCTTGTTGACCTTTGTTTGTCATTCCTGGTCTGGATATTCTTTTTGTCCGAGTCTTTTTTTCCTACTCACGATAAGCTTCCGGTTGGGTGGTATCAATTCTCTCTTCGTTTTTGTGAGAAGGGTCCCAGTTTCTCCCTAAACTCAACCTCCTCTCCGGGTTAACTGGGGATTTCTCTGGGTCACTTGTTGCCCTTCTCACTGTAAATGAAATGTTAATAACAGAATTATTTGTAAACTGTCTAGAGGGCAATTAAAACGAATTCGTATATTGCAAGTGAAGCGCTTGCGCTAACGCAATCATGCTTGGGTACGGAAAAAGGGTCGCCAGTAGACAGATGCTGAAGAAATAATTCACTAATAACTTTGAACGTTAGCTTGCATAAACAGTCTTTTATAATACCATTTTCGTTTTATGAGATTTTATGCTACCTGTTGTAACTTCTAATAACCAGGTTTTCTATTATCCCTAGACAATATATATGCCTTAATAAAACACATCATTTGTAGCTATTACAGGAAAATAAGGTAAACCTGCCAGTATCATACGGACCCCTTGCGGACATTTAGAAGTTTTTTTAATATCAAACATTATTTACGTAAGCTCTACTATAGTTATCTTTCACCATTTTGAACAGCTATAAATTTCTCATGGTCTTTTCGGATTCATAAACTGGTGAAATTACAGGTACATAAAGTTTGTCATAAATTTTATTATACCTATGAAGAATGAGTATAAAGCCATTTATATTATTGGCAATTTTTTACATCAATAATCGTTGTTTTCACATAAATTGCATGTGCACACAATCTATTATGAAGCTCCTTAAATTTATCTATACCATCTTTCATTGAACTGATAACCCAGATATTTATTTTTATGTACATGAAATTTACTACCAAACCGCTTAAGCAATAAAACGAAATTGGCATGATTTTAACAGCAATCTCTTAGAAGTTAATTAATTAGATAATAAAAACCTCTATTGTGAAAACTTATGAAGCAATCATAATAATGCAATGAAATCTTTAAAGATTCAGAAACCTTACAATCCTGATTAGAAATTTTTCTTGGGCAAAGTCGAAAAAAAAACGGATAAATTCTGGATTTTTTCCAACAAAACATAATTTTATTGTAATAAACACTGGAACATTAGTAATCGTTAAAGTGATAGCTTAAGACGTTAAGATTAATTAGCTCTAGATCGATGTTGAAAGTTATGTAGTTTTTGCGCAGAATTGTGCTTTATAAATAATTAAAAATTTTAAAATCCCAGAAGGTCAAATTGAAATGCATTATATGAACTAACTCAATGTCTGTGGTATATCCCACTCGGGCGATCCGATTAATACGGTGTTCTTTGTAAACTATGTCCAATATTATTTTGAAATTCTCTAAAAACTGCAATTACACTTAACGTTATAAACTAGCATTTTGACGAAAATTAATGATCCAATTTTTATTAAACAAAGTAAACATTTTTTACCGGTGTTTGAATTTTCTCCATCAAAAATGGTCCAGTTAAGGCTTGTAAACATTATTCTTGAAGATTTTCGGATTCTCTACAACATTACAATCCGTTCATCATCTTTCATAATATAAGCAAAAAATAAATAAAAATGCATAACCGAAGTTTATATCCAAAAATTCCTTCAATTTTGCTTCATTGACATATAAAATGTAATTATAATTCCTAGATCAAATAAGCCAAAAATTACTACAGTTCTACAATTAATCACTTAGGCTTGATCCACATTATAGTGCCGGTCACAGTTCGTTCTCAGTCTGATCTCGGTCTAGTAGTCCATTGAAATTTTGCCTGAATCTGCAAAATGCGGTGGCAGCAAACTAACACAGAACATTTATGTATTTGACCGTGCTGAGTACTCATCTGCAATTAGTTTTTGCCGCAAACGTGCAATAAGGGAGAAATCTCCATAAAACCCCTCAAAAAAAGGATTTTCTGCATTTTACTCAAAAACTACAATAATTTTTTTAAAAATAACCGCGTCATCGTATTCCTCGTAACATTTTATATCGAAATCGTATAGTAACTTTCAGATAATGATTAAGTATTTCCGTAATTATTAATATTTTACTTTTTCAGGATATTGAGAATGCACACATTGTACGCGTATATACTCCAATATATCAATGGAATGTTACTTTACGATACAGAAGGTTCTCTTTAACCTTGTTATATTAAACGCATTGGTAATTTTTTATAATGAATTCGCAAACAATTGAACAATTTAAGGCATGTTTAATAATCACGTTATACGTGTATCACCAACAGTTTCAGATAATTTACATTATAGGAAAGAAAAATATACAAAACAACACAGGATACAAAAATTCAGACCTTCCAAACAAAATGAAATTAAATTGAGAAATTTTAATCAGCAGTAACTAAAACTCAGATAAAGCCTACTAAGATTTGACAAGAAACTACAAAATAGATAGATTTTTTTACAAAATAGATATACTTTTCTTAGCGACCCTATCCGTTAGCTGCGCCACTGCTTCAAATTGTCGTTTGTATGTAGGTAAGGGGATCAATGTTTTAATGATGAAAACGAGGACGAAAACATTTAAGAAAAAAGTGCAACGTAAATAAATGAAACAAAAATTCACAAAATATCCTTCATATCTTGAATTTCACGGTAAATGCCGCAACTAGAGTCTTCTTCTTTTCAACCTGCAGTCATCTACTCCTGGATGTAAGTCTCTCCTATCCCGTTTCATGTTTCTCTGTTTTTTATTGTACGAGTATTTAACCACCAGCTACCTACCACTACGCTAATGTCGTCGACCCAACAATTTTATGGACGTTCTACATTTAGTTTAGTTTGTCTAAGTCACTGTTATTCTATGTATCCGGCTGTCATATGCCCAGCCCATTGCTATCTCAACTTACCCACTCTTGAATTATATCAGCGACTCTAAAACGTCAGGAAACAAATTCCTGACGTTTTACTTTTATTTTATAACTTTGTGACGCGCCTAGTACGCATCGTTCCATCTCTAACAAATTTGATTTCCCTAAATCTCCTAATGTTCCCGCTCGTTTCAGGAACCCTGTAGGTATATTATGAAGTATATACAAACATTTTGAAATATAAATACAATTGTTATTGATTCAGTCATAAGAATTTAATTTCACTAATTTGTCTATTTTATCGAATTTCATCAATTCAAGTTCACTCACTGAATCTTGTGGTCAAGGTGTTCAAGTTTCGCAAAAAATAACAAAAGTAATAAATGGTGCAATAATAGGAGTGTGCTGTATTTCAGGACTATCCTGAAAACAATTTATATAGTCCTAGCTCCCCGAACAACGGTTGATCTAAATTCCGGGCGACAAGTGATTCGCTCATGAAAACAAAAACAAATCTTTCCCTCTAACTTCAATGAAAAGTCAATATTTAAAATTTTCTGTAAAACTACTAAATAATAACTAACAATCCAGGAATACCCCAAATTCGTTATTGCAATACGAGCGATCTATTAAATCTTGAATTTATTCAAAATTAGAACTTCCCATTGAATATTGTAAGCCAGCTATGTGAACTCATATGGGCAATGCTTATTGATTTATCGGAGTGTATACGCGCACCACGCGTGTATTCCGAATATGCCAAACTAAATTAAAAATTAAATAATGAGACAACAATTTGTTCACTTTCTATAAGTTGCTACACGTTTTCGATTTAAATTTTACGAGCAATACGATGACGAAGTCGATTCACCCTATTCACAGTTCGTTCTCTGTTATCCTGACGTCTTAAACCGTCAGTAGTCGAAGTTGGATGTGTGTACCTCGTAACTGATAATAAAATTTACTCAAGTAAAATAGTTTATTACTTCTAATATTTACGGGCAAAAAATGTTGAAATTTTTCTATTGAAGAATTATATATTTATTATAGATCTTGTTCTCGATGAAGAAGATAATTGTAGCAACCCATGAAAAGAAAATAAACCAAAGAGAAGAATGTGGGTGCATCCGAGTTTATTGCAACGAAAATCTGAGGAACAATACCACACTCTCTATGGTCATTTAGTTAATGATGTCGAATGCATCGGGGTACATTTGAAATGATTTTAAAGATAATTGCGCTAAAAATAAAAAAGAAAACACAGCGTTTCATTTCAGTTTACATCATATACAACAATGAAAGAGGTAAGTTATTTCTTTTTTAAACTGTATTTGAATTTATGTTTTTTTTTTTCAAAAGTCCACGAATTTGGATCCATCTCTTACACAAAGGATAATTTAGTTATATTAAATATATACAATAACTATCAACTAGGGATTTCACTGATAATAACTGACTGTCAGGCAACGAATACTCTCTAACATCAAAATCTCAAAGCTGTAGACCTTCTCGCCAATATAAATATATCTCTATCCAAAATCATCTGTTTATGGGTCATCCTGTATAGCAATATTGGTCAACATTTGTTTAAATCATCTTGTATGTATACTACTTCCACCTGTATTATAACCATCATGTATGTGTTGCTGCTTATTGGCCACCCAATGTAACATTTTTTCAATACTTAACTATAACCCTACTCCCCCCTATATGTGAACTATCCGATCTGTGCAATTCATTACAAGCTACGCTATTTCACAATTTTTCCTCATTTTTTGAAACACAGGAAAATGGATATTTTCTCTCTACACATCATTTAAACTACCCTTCATATGCAATTTTTTCTCACCTTGTTTGTTGTGTAACTATAACGTTATTTCCCTCATATTTCAGGTGCTCCATATATGCAACTGCTCATGTTCTACCCTTATAACAAAATTTTTCTACTATTATTTTTTACCCACCCTGTATAATTATAATTCTACTCCCCCCTATATTTCAACAACTTTGTAATGCAAACTTATGGGCCACCCAAAATGACATTTTTGTACAACCCTTTATACTTAGAATGCTGCTCCAATTTGTCTTTCAACAAACATGTGTATGGAACAAGTTGTAGATCATAATATTTACTTATAATATTTTCTTAAACCCATCTTTATAACTGTAATTACACTCCGCTACATATTTCAACCATCCTATATATAATTTAATTTTAATTACCCTATAAACTATACTTCCAGTCCATCTCATATTACAACCACCCTGTATAAACAACAAGAACATAATTTCAATATCTTAACTGCTTGCATAAAACAATCTTTCTAAGATTTCATTTTGCACGCTTTTCTCAAAAAATCCCAGTTGCAGTACTGAGTTCGATCTAGATTCGTTCAAAATATCTTTCAAAGGTATTTTTACTGGAGCGGACTCGACCGGACCTTGACTGGAAGTGTGAATACAGACATTAGCTGTTTTCGCGGTAACGATTCAGGATGCATCCAGGATGGATGCGTGACGAATCCCGGATCTGCTTTATATGCAAGTGCAGTTACGAACAAGTACCAGATTTCTCTCTACCACGAACGATTTTAGAACTGTCAAATTTACATATTTTGTCGTAATGCATATGATCTGTGGTAATGTGTATTTTACCTTTTCTTTAAAACAAACAATAAAACTACACTGTAGTAGTACTTAATCCGAAAAAACATATATTTATATACAACTCAACTATTACTTTAAATAAAAGGCGTTGTGAACATAGAAACTGCATACAGACATGCAGAGCAAATCCACTAATATATGATACAAGCTCTAACCTTGTCTTTCTATGATCTGCAGTGCTCTAACTTCTAACCTCTAAGGCTATCATCTAACACAGATCAGACAATCTGACAAAACGTATATGGATAGATTCTAAAATAAAAGTTTTTGTACTTTGGTGTAGAGCATCAAACTCATAGAAATATAAAATTATTTTAAAAATACTCATAATGCCCATGTTCGAACTCTTCATTCTTCCTCACGTCAGCGGACTCATTTCACTCGTCCCGAATCGATCCAGGATGCATCCTTTGTTATCCGCGAACACCGAATTTTCCATCAGGTATTCGAAATTCTGTTACCACGAACGCCTTGAATGGCTGTGCGCATGCGCTCAATCCTGGATGCATCCTGAATCGTTACCGCGAAAACAGCTATTGTTTCTCATTTGAGAATATTTTATCTGACCTGGAACAGACCGAGAACAAATACTGACCGGCACTATAATGTGGATCAACCCTTAATAGGACTGAGAGTTGGCTACAAAAAACTGATTGAACATACTCAAAAATCGGCGGGTTACAATTAATCGTTTATATTAATTATTCTCAAAAAAGATCGAAGATTGTTCTACAAATTAGTATAATATTAAATTCTGCCAAAATCTGCCCTATGCCCTTAGTCGCTTTTACCCTTGGGCGAGGAGCTTGCCAAATTTTTATATTCCAATTAATCAGAAAATTTTTCCGTAAAATGAATACTTTTCGATTTATGAAAATGGCAATTTTCCATTGCAAAAAACCCATGTTTTTTAACGGTTTCTCTCGAATTACTGGAAAAGTTGGCATTTTATTGAACAAATTGTAGCTTATGAAAAAACAATGATAAATACTGACTTGTTGGGAGGCTCTTGCTAGTCAAACGCTAAAATTGCAAGTTTTAACGTTAAATAACAGAGAATCAATGTTTTTTTTGAGTAAAAAGTATAATATCCTTTCTACAGTACTTAATTATTGATAAAAATCACTAGCATAAAAATCTAAAGTTATGACATAAAGCCGATATCTATTTTTTTTCAGAAAAAATTAAAACGACCCGTCGTTATCATGACCCCAATAATAAATAATGATCACTCTTTTACAATTTATTTATGTACTACAAGTTTGATAGTTTGAGCCGAAAGTGAAAAGAGAATGTTCTATTTAGATAAGCAGGACATTTTTGTAAAAATAACTCGAAAACTACTAATAAGTCTGAATTTTTAAATTTCTGTAGGACAAAAAAATAATGCAGATTTGGCTGTTTAAAGTTTGCACTTACGGGAGATTTACCGGGTTCGAGCCTTTTCAACTCATTTTTAAACCCAAGGGTTTGAAAAAAACTTGAATATTTTCCTACAAAATATTTTTTTGTTGCACTTGCCATCTTAAAAACCAAAAGGACGTTTGTAAAAAAACCATTTTAAACAGGTACCGCATTATGTACAATTAACTAAACCACTAAATTTCGGAATCATTACCGTAATTTCAGGAAGGCAACTTATTAAGAAGGGCAAAAAGGGCAAAAACTTCGTCAGCAAGCCTCATATTATCCCACATCAGTCACTTCTTCAAGACTTTTAAATCGACTGACCTAAGATAGTTTTCAAAGACGACAAATCATTGAGAAGAACAACAATAAGACCAAAAACGGATACGCGTTTTTTCGAAGTAACAAAAATGATACATTAGTCAATAATAGTATTGACCATTTATTAATACAATCAATTCTACTCTTAAATGAACTTTCCTGTGAATTTTAAACAAGATATATAATAAATACAAACGTATCTAATAAAGAATTCTACGTTAACCAATCTGTTTTTGTTCTTAAATTAACTGTAAAAACGACTAAAATATTGAAGAAACAATTACACATTCATACCTGTCAGGTAACTAATAAATACAAACAAATTAGTATACTGAACGGCTGAAATTATGTACGTATATTCTCAATCATCAAACTTAGAATTCTGATTTCAAAGTTTTTAACTCGATGTTAATTATCTATATACATAATAAACACTGATAACTGAAAACACAATAAATGAACGATTATTTCTTGCAGATGCAAGTACACAGTACTTATTGTATTGTTGTTTTCAATTTGCTTCTTTCCGACAGCTATTGGACTAAGTAATACAAAATGTGGTCAAAAAGACAAAGAGCTAATAGCAAACGCATACAGAACAACGGTGAGAGAGAAGAGAAAGAGAGAGAGAGAGAGAGAGAGAGAGAGAGAGAGAGAGAGAGAGAGAGAGAGAGAGAGAGAGAGAGAGAGAGAGAGAGAGAGAGAGAGAGAGAGAGAGAGACAGAATTTCTAGAAACCAACGGAGGTAAGTATATTAAAAAACGCGAACCTAGTTTCTTTCCTCACCGAAAGTCTGGTCGTAAAACCTTTAGAAACACATACACAAACTCTTGGTCTTACTTCTTTGTGCATATATGTTGACATTCGAATCAGTTTAGCAAAGTCAAGAAGAATTTGCCTCTTCACGTCAAAACGCTCATAAATCTAGAGCTAAAGAAGCTGAAGAACAAAGTTCAAAAAAATATGTTATATCAAAGCAACCGCTACGAATTTTAGCAAATTAACTTCTCAAAGTAATTTGACATTAATATATGGGGGAAACAGAGAACCGTTATCTTGATGTTATTTAATAAGATATTCCATTCAATTTACAATTTTTTTCAATTGTAATTAAGAACTGAGTGATGGTCACTATTTTATGTTCTAGTTAGCATGAGTATAGATATAGATTACGGCAATGAAATAATCATCAAAAATCGCGTACAAACTGTTGAAAGTGACAACTTTCCTTTTTTGAAAGTCGATTAAAAACAACTCTATAATATTTCGTTCATTTCAATTACTGTTAAACTCAAATTCCTGGTGAAATTTCCCAATAATTATCAACTTGACCCTGTTAATTTACATGAAATGTGAACGTGTTTTATTCATACCAGAATTGAATTTGTATTATCGACACATCCCCCACAAAATCTAATTCCTCCAAACAGCATTAATCTTCTAACCACTACATTGCATCCTGAACTCCGACCAGCTCGGAGATAAAGCTCCAATAATCCGTAACATAACGCCTATTAGCTTTCAATATACCATCAAAAATAACCTCGTCCGTGATTATGAAATTCCCAATCAGATTTCGAGTTTGCCTGGCAAACAAAGCGCCCCGACGCCATATTTCGTCTCCATAAGAGCCAAATTACACGGTGCAGTGAAATTGCTTCACTTTAGCCATCCAGTCGTTAGAAAGCGATTCGGTATACTAACACAATCAACAGGAAATCATTTTCGGAATGAAATAAAACATAAATTGTCTATGATACTCTCAACGATATATTGAACAAACATATTTTCGACAATTCTTTCAACAATGTTATTAAAAGACTTCAAAAAGGAGAAGGTTGTCATTGCGTCTGCCTATATGTTTTTTACTTAATTAGTTTAAACAGTATTCTGTTAAGGAGGATCCCAAAGTGGTACCATATTTTTTTTAAACTGTTAGAGATACCGTTTTCAGAAAATCGGACAAAATGTGTTATTAACCAACTTCCAAAATCGAAGATGTTATCCATACATCTGAATATGTTTGATATCTGCTCATCAATTACTCTAAAACACTTTAACCAATAATATGCTAGAAAGTTACTTTACATTTTTATAAAAACTGAGATTTATAGTTTTCCAAAAAATCGAAAAAAACTTATTCAGAACGTACCGTTCAATGAATTTATACTGATTTCTCTGAAGCGAAATTATTTTATGTTTATTTTATTATTAACCGATTATTAAGTAAATGGCATACTTGATTTACTGCTATAATTATAGATATTTGTTACTAAATAAGTTTTCCAACATTTGTATCTAAACCTAAAGGTTAATTATGGTAGTCTCTTTTATTATACAATGCATGTTCTTGGAAAATACCCGACCCAAACGCCCACATGCATTAGAACACGAAATATAATTCATACCATTCTTTGGGACACTCTTGAGGCGTATTTGGTGTTGTCCCAATGTTTTAGAGAGATACCGGAATGTACTTATCCGTTAACATAATAAGGTTAGATTCTCCTGCTTGGTAATACTTGTTTCTATCTTACTCGTGACATCAAGGCCATACACAGGGGTCGGGGGGTTGACTACTCTTACAATTTTCATTAGATGGTTGAAATGATTAGAGCCGCAAAAGTTATTGAACCTTCAGTCAAAAATGTCGGACCCGCGTAACATACCTTCAAGAAACATTATTTAAATTTTCAATATATCCATAATCTTTTGAAGACATATTATATGCATTTACGACCTGGCAGTGATTAACAACAGACGATCAGCAATAGTATGTGACATTAAGTCTACAGTTTTAACTTGAGGCCTACTACTTTTTTAATCGTCTCAGTTCCCCAACAACCCAGAAAATTCTTCCTTCCTAAGAACTCTCGTAATCAGTAACATCATAACTCATAGTGTACTTTATCATAAATAAACAACTGACCCTCTAGTGTGATGCAAATTAGCCTCCAAAACTTGTGATATCAACTGTAGGGGCCGCTTTTCGTCCTAGATTCAATATGCGTATTGGCAAAACGCCGCGGCGTTTCTT
Source organism: Octodonta nipae (assembly GCA_034190945.1). Lineage (NCBI taxonomy): Eukaryota > Metazoa > Arthropoda > Insecta > Coleoptera > Chrysomelidae > Octodonta > Octodonta nipae. The sequence goes on from CM067216.1 coordinate 176,702,532, forward strand.
CATATAAATAATAACTTAAGAGGCATTTGCTCAGTAACTTTTGTTTCATTGAAAAAATACGATATTCTTATTTCCTCGCTTAAGTTTTTTAATTATAAAAAAATAAGTGTATCCATCTTACACGTGTGATGAAATCATAACATTTTCTGTTTTGTTTTTAATTTGTAGACAATATCAACTAAAACTAAAACAAAATCATCTTAGCTGCCGTTTCATAAAATTTAGGGTAATTCAATATGTAGAATTTTTATGCATAGACAGATAACAAACTAATGGATTTCCAGCAAAATCTTGTTAAAATTTAAATTATTTGGCAAAATTAAATGAAAATATCCCAGCTAATCGACATAGAAAAAGATGGAAGTTCTGAATGCATCTCCTATACACAGTGTATCTAGGGGTTATATAGAATACTTTTTATTATTATAAGAAGAAAGAAATTATTCTTCATTAAAATAAAATCTCCACATGTTTTTTGTTTCAACTGTACGAAAGTATTGTCAAAAATATGATTTTTACCTAAAAGTAACGAATCTTTATTTTTGAGTTTCGATGATTGTTATGAAAAAGGTGATTAGAATTAAAAACTTCAGCTAATTAGACAATTTTAATAATCTGGTCTTGTGTTTAAAAACATAAGTTCTTAACATACAGACAAAATTCTGCAATCTGAATAATTGCTAATAGTAGACAAACGCCGCAGAAACATTTATGGGAAACAAATCTCATTGAAGATCAAATGGATTTTGTATAAAAACTGCAAAGTAAGAAACTTACGTTGTCGTTTCTGCGCCAGGGCTAAAATTTTAGTGCGCACATGACCCAGCTTGTCGGTCGAGAAGATGGCCTCTATTTCGATTGCGACGTAGGTTGCTGTTCTGTTTATTGGTTGTACGCCTCAATAATTTAAATTATAAACAATCCTACACGAAAATTTCATTTGCTTTAAATAACCATAATTCTTACAACCAAAAAAAAACATATTTGGGTGATTCTTAGATAACTGCGATTTTTACAAATCAACATTTTTTTAAAATCAAAACATGTGTTCTGGGTGCTATTGGTATTTTATTATGCTCAAAGTTAAGCCTGTAACGTAGTTCTACTACAACTTCAATAGAAAAGAAACTAGAACAAAAATTAGAAAATTCACGGCCACGGTACTCACTTCAAAATAAAATATTCAAAATACTTGTCTAATAAATCTCTTCAAATTGTTATAAATAATTAAACAAATGATAAATTATAGGACTTTGATAATCATACATTTTTTTAAATTTTTAACACTAGAATTAAAATAACAATATTTATAATAGTCTTAGAATAAAAAATAAAACATTAGTTAAATATATTATTCATGTCTAGCAATCAATATTTTGGTATAATTGCAGCTTAATTTGATGAATTATACAATAGATTTTAGTTACAAAAGCTAAACTTGTTTTTATGAGACGACTCTATAGAAATGTTTACATTTAGTTTGAAAAACGAGAATCAGACATGCCACATTTTGGTTATATTTCTGTAAGTTATTCATGATCCATGAATACTTAGGCTTTAATATACAATGTCGACGGTAAAATAATATCAAATTTTCATATTTATAATTTTCTGTACAGTAAAGTACTAGACATAAAAAATCACAGTTATCTAAGAATCACCCAGTCATTTAGGGTAGCATTTATTTTCAATTGTCATCTGCTTAAAAATATAGGATAACTAAAATGCTAATCGCACTACACTGTATGTTCTGTTTTTTTTCTGTTCATGACAGGCACGAAGCAGTAGTATCAACAAGTTAAAATACTGTTTCTGAATTTTTTCCGCAATGCGGCAATAGAATTTTTTTGGATCAAATACTGAACAGTTTTAATACTGGTATTATCTTGCAGGAGTGTTTAATAAAAGTTGTAGTAGATATGCAAATGTTACAAGTTATTTTTTATGAAACATTTTGACCATTTACTTTTTCCTTAATAATCTTATATAGATTAGGTCAACCAGGGGTAGATGTGCACGTTCGCCATGACATGGACGGTCCGCCTGGTAGTGCCGCTGTCCTGCATTTACAATTTTTAGTTAACGAAGGTGCTCTTATCTCCGCTACGGCAGACGATACGTTACATCTTTGGAACTTTCGCCAAAAAATACCTCAGATAGTCCAAAGTCTCAAATTTCAAAAAGAAAAGTAAGTATTTATACTAAAACTACCAGCTAGATTGTACGTACTACTTTAAACTTTCGTGTATTTTTACTTGATTTACATAAATAACGTCATTATTTTTCTATTTTATACTACAAGAAATACTTTTCTGCTTTCATTTTTTGAACTAAAACGATTAACAGAGTGATAAAAATCGGAAATATCTTAATCTATTCACTATTTGACATTCTTACATAACAAACATTGACAGGCATACCCAATGAAATAAATAGTATATTGCGCACCAAGGGAAGAAAGTACTTTACCCGCGTGTAAGATTGTCACCCGAGCGAAGCGAGGGTGACAAACACGCGGATTGAAAACTTTTTTGGACTTTTTACCAACTGTAATGGAAAGCGAAATAAATGTATAAGTTAATTAATTAATGAATTTAACACTATCAATAAGAAATATCAAGTACATCAATTCAGTTGTCAGAGAATAGTCTAATCGAATTATTAAAATGAATTAATTTAAGTTAAGGTTAGACTTTAACTTAAATATGCGTTGCTAGGCAACAGATATTATTTAATCTACCAGGGAAAAAAAGTTGACGCATCACTATTTTTACCCGGGTAAAAATGACATTCTTAGGGCAAGAATTAACAATGGGATGGGAAAAGTCATTTTGGCTCATCATTATCAAACATTTGCAACATAATGTATGGGAAAGTAATTTTAAACCTACTGTAGGTTACAGAAATACATGTAAAGTTACAGGTTCCAACTAAGAAATATTTTAGTACCTACATTTCTAGATTTATTTATACCGGTAATTTTTTAAAATATACATAAAAAAACCTACAAATATACACACCCACCAAATATCCAACATTGTATAAGATCAGTTTCCTGGAAAGTATATTTTGGATAGTTTCGGAATATCAGTCCAGATTCGTTTTTAAACAACTCTTGTACAACACAAGAGTTAGAAAGAACGTTTATTAAGGCAGTCTCGGACATCTCAAATGGCATTGAAATAAACGGAACTCCTATCACCAATATCAGGAGACTCGGCACTTCAAGCCTAAAAATTTACACTCACAAAACCAAGATAACACTTGAATAGACATCAATAGAAATAGTGTTGAAAAAATCACACAATTTAAATGCCTAGGATGCGTGCTTAATGGAATATAGGATGCAGACCATGAAATAAGAGGCTAGATTGCTCAAGCACTAATTAATAATCTTCCTCAAACTTAAAAAATTTCTTTCAGAGGGGAACCTAAACTTCAACCCCAAATACAGATTGCTAAGATGTCATGCCTTGTCCGTTCCCTTGTAAGGAAAGGAGGCCTGGACATGAATAATACATTTTACACACAATGAGATTATTTTATCGGGATTATCTCTCCCTATCTAGTTTTCTTCATAACGATAGTGGCAATCCGTTATGCGAAAATATGTGGATAGTGTATGGGATGTGACTAAAGGGGACATGCTACCTGATAAAGAATGGGAGTGCAACTAAAGCTCACATGGACAAAATTACGTCCTTAAAGTAAATATAACTTCACATACACCAGAATCACTAAAACATTTGTTTTTGCTGTCCCGACAACAGTTGCATTTTATTAACTTTACTAAATGAAGATGCTGGTAATGATACATAGGGCGTAATTTGTACTAAATAGTTTCACTGCATTGTAAGTAAAACTTCACGAGAGGTCCGCTCGTGAGGCATTGTGAGTGTTAAGCTACTGTCTTATCAATCTATTGTGAACATACTTTCTGTATATTAACTTTTGGAAAACGTAGTCAGGTAACTCACTCCTTACCAATCAATTCAAAACGGTTAGAAAAAGGAAATTCAAGTTATTTTGGACTTTCAGCCAATTTAGTTCACAAATCTTAGCCGACACCCTATCATATTTGGGAATATTACACAGGTATCTACAGCAACAATTTTGAACTTACTGTAGTCTCCTTTTCAAAGAATCATCCAAACAGGGGTAGTACATTATATTAATAATTAACAATAATTAAGTATTGACAGAACTATCGATTCACAGAGTTTTTTACGTATTTTATAGTGTATTATATACCTATTTTATACAAGAGTATCTAAATGAACTATCCACAATCAAACCTTAAATTTTAACGGTTTCAGAATAATTCAATCAATTAATGTGAGTTGGATAGTGCTTTCGTTTTAATTGTATTATTATGAAATTCTTAATTTTGCACATTTTGCAGTTTGACTATTAACTAAAATAAATCGGGCAGCTTTAATAACTCTATCAGTTGCTAATATATCGACAGATATATTATTTGGTGATCTCCCGGTTTCCAAACATACCCTGGTTGCGAGTGTACCAGTAGATTAAAGATTAAACTAAATTAATATCTTGAAGAATAATGGAAACTTTCAGTTCATGTTTTCTTCAATCAATAGTGATCCAAATTAATTGTTCAGCTATTTCAACTCTTCTTGAAGGAAATTAGACATTATGCTTTAAGTAAACTCCCACAAATGAACTAGTTTTTTAAATAATCAGTTTATTTCTCATTTTTCCAGAATTACCTATATGCATCTTCCATTACAATCTAAATGGTTATATGTTGGAACAGAACGAGGAAATGTGCATGTGGTTCAAATAGAAAATTTTCATTTGTCAGGTTATGTGATAAACTGGAACAAGGCAATAGAATTGTAAGTAATTATCTATTTAATTTGCAATTGTTGTTTCATTGTTCGCTAATAATTTTTAAAATAAATTTCAGATCTCGTAAGACCCATCCTGGAGCAATAGTACACTTAAGCGATAATCCACTAGATGCCAGCAAAGTACTAATACTAAAAATTGCTAAAGAAAATCAACTAACATTTCTAATTTTAGTTATTAATAGCTTTTGAAAGCGGGCAAGTTGTTCTATGGGATTTAAGGAATCGTATGGTAGATATGAGGTGGTTGACAAGTGAACTAAGGTCAATAGCTTGGCATCATGAAGGCAAACAATTTATGTGTTCACATTTAGACGGCACTTTGACAACTTGGAGTTTAAAGTCACCTTCAAGATACGTTCATATTTCTCAACCACATGGTGAGTTTACTTTTGATTGTCATTATCTCATAATTTATTTACAAAAATAGCATGTATACGATCCCATTCAGTATTTATTCAAAACAGAAGTAGTTAGTTATTTCAGAAAATACGGTGTTTTACAATGGAATTTTTTTTATAGGACTGTTTTCATAATCTGCAATACCATTTTATAATTTAACAAGACTTACGCTAGAGCAATGTTGGCAAATTTATATCTATTATAGTGATTAAAACCGGCTGTGTTATATGTTTTTTTCTATTGACATATCCAATCAGGCAACCAGCTTATTTGAACAACTATGACAGAAAAAGTTGTTGTTGATGTGGAGAGTATTGTTGAGGAGCACCGAATAAGCCAGTTCGCTATCATGCGGAGCAATTGTAACAATAGCAGCTCTGTTAATCCACATTGTTAAGATTTGGCGAAAAGATCTAGCTCCTGCGAGAACTAAAGCCATATAACCATGCATGTTGTCGCGTACAAAGTGTAATTCAAACTAATACAGCAATATTTTAAAATAAAAACCTATATGAGGTTAGGATCTTCAACTCCCACCCGCTATATTTTTGGAAAATGTGTTCCCTAACATGAACTTGCTATAAGTAATCGTATTCAATATTGTCATTCGTAACAGTATTCAATATTTCCACTTCAAACAAACATCTACTTTAGTGCAACCTAGCAGTTTATCACTCGATAGGTTCAAACAAAAATACCCAAATTTGAAAACAAACGAGAATTTAATAAAAAACAAATACTTAAACGGAATTTAAATGTTAGAACATTAAATCTCCAAAATTGAATTTATGACATTTCTAAAAATATGGTGTATGATGTTTGAAATTTATGTAAAAATGTCTACTAATGTATCATGATTCAGAATATTTTACATGTCTTTTAAAAACATTAAAAATGTATGGGTATAGTCTGTTAACATTATGACGTTATCTTGTACAATTGAAGATTAATAATCTTTTTACCATATATGAACAGGAAAATAACATCAGAACTGTAATTTACAAAAATGTCTTCATAGAAAACTCAGAGCCAAATGATGCATCCAACTTATAGTCTCACTTAAAGACTTTATTGCCATCAAAAACTGAAACCAAAAATATCAAAAACCATTTTCAAAACGTGACAACGTCCAACTATAAGGTTGTATACTCTGAACTGTTATTAGTACACCCAGTACTCCATTACGTAACCAACCAATGGAGTGATAAAATGTGGCAAACTACTCCATCCAGAAATGTCAACTGGTAGAAATATACCAAAAGATTAAACTGTGAAATAGTAAAACACTTCAAATATGGGAAAAAATATCCACTTGGAAGATTATAAGGCCCATCAGAATAAAAGGTGCCATCGTGAAATAATTACGGCCCAATCCAAAGATATACTGCCCCAACCAAAAATAAATGTTTTTCCAACAAAATGTCTACCGTTAAATATAACTCTTCCGTAAAGTATAAGGTATATCCTTAAAGCCTAAAATATTACATTGCTTCATTAAATTTCTACTTCCAAATGGTTTCACACTCATCTGTTCATATTCGAACTTTCAAACGATGCCAGGAAATAAACTGCCTCAACAGGTATATTTATCGACCAACATTTTAATCTAGTTGGCTCCGGCAAGAGAAAGCACTCTCATGGACGGTAAATTTGCAATAAGCGGTCCGACGTGCTATTCTCAACCACAGTCAAATTCAGAAGAATCTCAATTCCGTACGTTCAATACCAGATCGGAATGTTATCCCCCCTTCATTATCATTATCACCAGATGGCGACAGAAGGAACCCTTTTATTAAATAAATTACAGATGACAGAACCGGCTCTAAATTTTAACATGCTACAATGTGAATCGGACCATAGCCGATTAACTAATAACAAGATTGCTCTTGATCCTCCTCATTTACCAAACACTTATGTTCAGTGATGAGGGTCGCTAGAATAGAATAGAATAGAATAGAATAGAATAAAGGTAATGCCCGCCATAAGGTTACAATCAGTGTTCACTATAGATTCGAGAATACGAATTAGTTCGTTCCTCCCTTGAATAGCGTGGAAGACCTGAGCTTTAGCTTCAACCAGACATTGTACCATATCATACAGCTCGCGATATAATAAATATTTTAGGTGAAACCGTTGATAGCCGCTTAATTTCAGGATTGTACAATGAATTGGTGAACTTGTTGAATTGACCTCCGTGATCCTTTGATGTCTCATCAGCGAATAATTATTTTTTGTAGGACATAAGAAGTCCAATAAACTGCAAACATTGGCCGTGTTATTTCAAATATGTGCTCGAAAACTCACAACCTAGTCATTGATAGAAGCTAAAATGTCAATGTCAAAAGTGTCAGAAATCTTTCATGATGTTCGGAACATGTATTGTTTGATTGGTTGGTATGTTGTTCATTTGGATCGCATCGTGATGATCCTATATTCTTCCTCAATGGGAAAAATAATGCAAAGAGAATTCTCAAACCGGCCTAGTGGTTCTGCAATTAGCTTGTTTAAACATACAAACTCTTCAGTTTTATATTAATAAAGATTCTAGATAAAGCGCCTATAACTACTAATTTACTACTTTATATTCAATACGGAAAATAATGGTCTATTTTTCCATATCAACATTAACATCATTTTTTAATCTAATTGATTAAATTGCTACTTTTTAACCTTAAATAAATGACATAAATTTTAGCTAAAATTACCAAAGATGGTAAAGCAGAGCAGTGTAAACCTATAAATAAAGTGGAATGGAAATCTTCAAGAAGCGGGTGAGTTAATTATTTCTTTTGCAATATATACAGAGTGTGAAGTTATATTAGTTTAGGAAAGTACAACGTTGTTGATTTTTTAATCTTACAGAAGAAATAAGTTCATAGACGTTAACTCCTACAATAAAGCTAAATATTTTAAAACTATTAACTGCTTTAGTCTGAACTTTCATCACATACTTAATGCACAAAATTTTTCTTAATATCCTTGTAGAATTTATTGCGGAACAAAATAAATTATTTGATGAACATCAAAAGCACAACATTATTATACTAATTAGATCATATAGACAGAACTTATCAAGAATTAAAACTAACGCACACTTTCCCGTTTTAAAAGAAAGTTCACACTATAGGCTCCTAATCAAATAAGGAGCAAACACATCCTCAGACCTAACTTAATTTTATTTATTATATTTGTAATTAAAATTAAAAAGGGATTTAGTACGCCCCAATTTACTTATAATTAGAAGAAAATTTGGAAAATGAGGTTTTTTTCGATAAAATCTACCTTAATCTTAATTCACTTGTAATTAACACTAAAAAGGGGTTTACTACGCTCCTATCTATTTATAATTAGAAGAAAATTTAGAAAATAAGGTTTTTACGACGTTAGCTATCTTAATCTTAATGCAGTTGTAATTAAAATTAAAAAGGAATTTAGTACACACCTATCTATAATTAGAAGAAAATTTGGAAAACAAGGTTTTTTTCCACATAATCTACCTGATTCTTAATGCGCTTGTCCAAGCAATTGCTGACATAAAATCATAATTATTCTTACTCTAAATCGCTAGATATATTTCAGCCATTGCAATACAAGAGGTATAGCTGGGAAATTTTGCAAGATGTTTTTTCTTTAATTGCATTCACAAACAACTTATATTGCGTAATAACAGCACCAATGAGCAGATACACATCATGTTCAGCATCCCTAAAATCAGTATCATCAGTTTCCTAGCGAATGGAACCATCTTAAATTTACGAGTTGGTGTACTGTTCATATGGTTTCGTACAGTAATTTAGACTTTTCTATTAATGAACTTTTATTTATGATGAGTAGTCAATTTACGATACCTATATTGCACTTAACTTTTTCATATCTAGTTCACTTGTGTAAATGTTGTGAAATATAGGATATGTAAATTGAATATCCTTAACAATTTTTACTTTGATTTAACTGTTTTTTCCATAGTCACAGTGATGAGCAGACATGCGCTATGAAGATTTAGAATGCATTAACCATCGTTTCACTACATCAAATAATAGAGAAGACTCAGCTACTTTTGATATCAAGTTTAAAAGTCGCATTTTTTCTGTAAATATGTTAAACAGCTCCTGACTGACTGATTCCATTTTTAAGAAAATACACAGGGCACTATCGATGTTTAAACAGCAAAATCAATAATACTTCTTACCGATACTCAGGGTCACAAACTGCAAAAATTTAATTCTACTGTAACTAGATATACTGATATAATATTTAGCAGTATTTACAATTTGTAATTGCGTTATAATAAAACATCTTCTGCTGCACCCTTCCCTTTAGAAATACATTTTGATAAAGGGTCCGAAAATTATAGAAAATTTGAGGATTATTTCTCATCCCTCCAGCAATTGACAATTTATACTCACTGACAAATAAATCGCAACAGCCAGAAGGAGATGTTTAAATTTATTATTATTTTGGTAAAATATAGATGCTACAGCAAGGTGATTAAAATGTGAATAAAAAATACCAAGCTGTTAAATGTTTTTATTATTAAGTTTGTTAATAATGTGTTTCTCCATCGCGATTATCTATACACTCCTTAACACGTCTTCAGATTAATCCAATAAGGTGGTCTATTTCTTCATGAGGAATACTATCCCAAGCTACTATTTCATGTTTTATAACCTCCAAAGTCCGTGGGGGCTCTTCTACCCTTCATACCCAAAACATGTTCTACTTCCTGCAGATAACGTTGAGCTCTCATGTGGCTTCGAAGAAAGTCTAAGCAATAACACCCCATACCACAACGCCTACTGTTCGGTGTACATATCGCTTAACATCAATTTGAGGTCTTTCTCCTCGACGTCGTCTAACCCTTCTTCGGCCATCAAGTCTACCCAAACAGAATCGAGATTCATCAGCCAAAACCAGCACATTCCAATGTTGTCGTTTTCTGCACCACTGTAGTCGTTGCCGTCAGTGCTCAGCGATAAGAGGGAGCACAAGATGGGGTCGATATGCTGCAGTACAAAAGACCTTATACGGCGGTAAACTGTTCGGAATGAATTATAAGATGGCATTGCTGTCCTATTTCGAGTTGTCGAAAATCGGTCTCTTAAAGGCATAAGTCTTAGACGTCGATCTTGAACTTCATTTGTGCCTCTGTGACGTCCGGTGCCTACTCTTCTCCGATTTTGGGCATTATCAAACCACGCGTGACAACATCTCATAACAGTAGTTGGATTTCTGTTCGTGCGTTACCAATTTCTCGAAATGAAAAACCCGTCTCCCTGAAACCAATAATTCGACCTCTTTCAAATTCACTTAGCTGGAGATAAATTCTGCGTACACATGTTCTAGGCATTTTAACATTACTAAAAATCAGTTTTGGATCCCATCAAACAGTTTGTTTTTTGGTAAATTAAATAAAATTCAAAAAATAACTACAATATTAATCGATAAAAAAAGTATACATTTACCAACCTACCAAATTTTATTCATGTAATCTTTATTATAGCATCTCTGTTTAACCAAAACAATATTGAATTAAATCATCTCCTTCTGGGTGTTGCTATTTTTTGGTTTTTTCAGTGAGTATATAATATTTTATTAAAGGTTTTGATTTTGCAAAGATGATAATTTCTGATTTATATTTACAACAAAGGCACTAAATATTTTTCAATGAATTGAGCTCCTAAAAAGTTATTATTTGACAATTATAAAATTACCTAAATAATGTGCGGAAGGGAAGGCAAGTAATGCTTATAAGATTTATGATTGCCATAACGCTCAAAATCTACCATGTTTCCAAATACAAAAAGAATCTAATGATTTTTAAAATGGTTATTGTTATTTAGAACTTAGTGGAGGAGCGTGTTTGTCATACACAGTATATAAACTTTTTCAGTGAATCATATGTGATATTTTCTGGTGGAATGCCTTACGACCAAGCTGTCAGAACGCCTTGTATAACAGTTGTATATAGTAAAACTACTACAGTTCTAGAAATGGAACACAATGTGATCGACTTCATTACACTTTGTGAGTCACCCTACCCTAGTGGTAAGACTTTATTGTGTTTACTCTATAACAAAGTTTATAACAATTACGAACTTTCTAATTTCAGAACTTCAGGAACCCTATGCAATAATAGCTCTTCTTCAAAATGATTTGGTTATAATGGATCTTCTAACACCTGGATTTCCTTGTCTGGAAAACCCTTACCCAATGGACATTCACGAGTCTCCCGTAACTTGCTGCACTTACCTCGCTGACTGTCCAGCTGATCTTATACCAGCCTTTTATTCAGTCGGTCGAGCGGGCACAACAAAACGTACAGGATTTTCTGAAAAGGTTTGGCCTGTTGATGGTGGATCTTGGCCTGCGCACGCTTGTACCTACGCAGAAGTCATCATGACAGGGTAAGTTTTGATATAAAATGTTTAAATTGTTACATACTGATTATTTAAACAGTAAATGATATATTTATATTGTAACGTAATCTTGGATTTATAATAAGACCTATCGTCAGACAAAACAATGTTTACAAAATTCACAATACTAAAACATCGACTAAATCTAACTTAGGTTTCATAGAACTTAAAGTGTCTTATTGAACTTTATCTGTTTATCATGTATATATAGTAATTCTGGATTGCTTGAAGAATGTCGAATTTCAAACGTCGATTATAATTTCCTAGAAGTATGACTGGTTGTTGCAATTTGAGTTGTCTTTCCTTATGATCAACTATCACAGTTCATGACAATGCTCTCCCTCGTCCCGATTAGAATAATTTTTATGTGATACTGTGCCAGATGATCAAGCTAGACAATTGTCATATTTGTACTTGGGTTGCATTGTATATCCTGATATACTAGACAACATCATTGATCCCTTAATAATTTCGTTATTCCTTTGAGGTTGTACATCCAAACTTTATCCATCTGTTGGATCCTAGCAGATTCTGTTTATAAGGCATTCCAGATCAGCATCCTGACCTAGCATGCGCATCATTTCCAGTTCTAAGGGACAAATAAACTTTCCCTTAGTTTGTTGGAATTATCGTTAATTTCCTTAGGGAGTGATTCCAGTCCCAAAAGCCAGATCACATGGCCGCATTAATTAATTCTTTCATTGCCATTACAAATTTCCCAATTATCTGTAGAAATTGCTTCGTCTTTTTATATTCAGATGACCTCATATTCCTTCCATTTTCGGATCAAATCATAACGTTTGAATTTGGCCTAATTTTGCTTGTCGATGGCTCATACCCCTCGTCACAGTTGGTCTTCAGTGATTCAAAACAAACGATACAAACTGGGGAGTATGACCGACTTTTACTACGGTTCGTCCAATCAGGTATTCATGTGCTGTCAATCCAGTTTTTACAAACCTCCCCTCACCATCCAGGATTTCTCCCTAGCTAACAAAGGACGAACTACTGTATTCTATCTGGAACCCTTGTGAAATTTGCTATGAATTTCCCGGTAGCCTTGTAATATCATATCTTCTTTGAAAAGTCTGTCGTATTTAGTATAAACTTGTTGAATGGGGTTCGTACCTACAATAAAATCATCTTCTTTGCCGGCTACTAGTACTTCAGTTGTATTAGATAAACATGACGGCGACTTTGCTTCTTATACCTTCGTTGATGAACTGAGGTTATTTTGTCAAAATCTCCTGGAATACTATGAAATAATTATAGTGTTGAACGTCTTATGAAAATTAAAACTGACGTCATCTTTTCATGGTTGTCCCAAGCATTGATTGTTGAAACTACATCAAACTGTGAGGAAAATTTCAAGGTAAACTCTTTTCTCAAAAGTCAGTTAAACCCTTCCAGAAGGAAGACACACATACATAATTTGGGTTGTCTTAGGAGCAATTATCACATTTAGTTATAACATGTATAATTATTTTTATGATTTCTTGGGAAAAACACCACAATTGAAATAAAAAGCTGTAGTTTGAAAGAAAATACCAAACGTTTCAAACTCTTCGTTGTCAATGGCTTTAAAATACGTATTGAAAATGTAAATTGCAAATTGATAGTTTGATTTATGACATTTAAGTTGACATAAATGTCAAGCCATTGACAAGGAAGTCAGAATCGACTTTGAAACGTTTGGTATTTTCTTTCAATACATTCAAGTACATTCCACAAATAATATTTAGAAGACAATATGTATAATATTCCTAAAAGTAGTGGAACTTCAAAAGAGTGTTTTCTATTGAAATGTCATTTAAGGAGGAATTTGAAATGAACACAGTGTGAATTATTCATGCATTGTTTAATTTATATCGTTATCAGAATTATTTTGTCCATTTCTTGTTACCGGAAAAATCTACACCGACTTTTCTGGGTCATTTGAACCTAGGAGTATATAGAAATTTATATCCATACAGGTCATTCTCTATGCGTCTATACCGTAGATGCCAAAATATGTCATAACTTTCGTGTAATTTAGTTAGTAGGTGTCAATAAACCTCTTGTATTTCTTACAACTCTTAAACGTTAATTGTTTAGCTGTGATCTATCTAAATAGAAATAATCAAAATAATCTTGTTCTAAATCCTGATTAAATATTGCAGGCATGCTGATGGCAGCATTAAATTTTGGGATGCTAGCGCCGGAATGCTGCAAGTATTATATAAATTAAAAACAGCAAAAGTGTTTGAAAAGTCGAAAACAAAAACGAGTGAAACTGAAGATGATCCTTTTGCTATCGAAATTATTTCTCTTTGCCCAGAATCGAGGAAATTATGCGTCGCGGGTGCTTCTAGTCACGTAATTTTGTTTACCTATAAGAAAACTGAATCAATAGAAGAAGTAACCGTTCTGGAAGTGCCCATAATTTATGAGGTACTAGACGAAGGTGAGGTATCTCCCGATGGCCAATTTTCTGGACCAGGAAGTGTGGGCTCTGGTAACAAGATGGACATGTTAGATTTTGAAGGAAAAAAGGTTGGTAATGTTCTATTTTAATAATGTTATGTCACAGTAAATAAAAATTTACCTAGGCACTTTCATCTAATTTTTTGACAATTTTGTTAATGCGTTTACTATAAATGCATTCAATATTTTTTAAATATTTGTTGTATAAATAAATTATTTTAAAACCATATGTTCTTAACCACATCTTATACATAATCATTTGTTTTAGGAGGGATCTACGTTAAAAGTAAAAACTGGTGGCCAAAAAAAACCTCCTGGATTTCAAGCACAACTAGTGTGTTTAACACCATGGAACAATGGAGAGCCGCCTAGTCATATTAAATCATTAACAATTAATAGTTCTTATGGATTGTAAGTAAATTTGGTGTACCCTTCTGTTACTTTACACTTGGGATTACCATAATTAATTTTTCACAGAAATAGGAGAGAACGAACTATCTATCTGTTTAGTTCTTCTGATACTCTCCCATTCTCTGGGGTTACTATCTTTTAAAAAAATTGTATGGTTTTACATTCTCCATAATTTTGTTAAGCATTTCTACAGTACACAATACTAATCTATAACTAATCTTACTCTTACTCAGTTATATTTTCTACTACTTCAGGATCCATATTTATGAGGCCTCGTAAGCTTTCTTCATACCTTGCTTTGGTTACTGCTCAACTTCTTTTCTTAATTCGTCTTTTATGTTTTGGTATACATCTTAAATAGTGTCGACGTGAAAATGTTCAGGTTTATTTTTATTTCTAATTGAGGATAACCTTCCAGTACATTTTTGTTATACTTTTAACTATTTTATATCTGCACATATCATTCTCGGTACTATGCACCTTTCATCGAGCTGCTTTCCTGTCTGGTATATTGTAATTATCTATAAGAATTTTCTTATGGCATTGGCATTAAATATCTATGCTGAGTATTTGTTTAAACCATCTACAAATATTGTTTCTTAAACAATGTGGGACCAGTATTATGTTCACAGTCTTGCGTGTCCGAGTTTACTAGCTGTGGTCTCTTAAAATTTCTTTTTCCTAATGTTGTAGATACTGTTGTGATAGACATTATCAAAGGCTATGGACTAATGGCATGAGAGATGTTCCTTCAAACTTGTCAGTGACAACCATCTCTCGGACCATAACTCCATAGCCTTTAAAAAATATTTACCGCAGCAGTAACTGAGACGTGTGGAGAAATATAATAGAACACGACCAATAAACCCGGATAAACTTGGTTGTAATTTTTCCAAGATTTTAAGTGACTTTATACGGTAATCCGTTTTTGTCCCTTCTCCTTATTCTTCCCATCTTTTGATGTTGTCTTTTATACCTTCTTGGTTGACCGTATTCTTTTTTAGTGTATATACTTTTTCATCTTGCATGTTTCCGTTTTTATATATATTTAATGATTCTTCTTTTCATTTATGTTTTTAACTTCTTGTTTCCATCTGTAACTGTTCCTGTTCCATACCATAGCACATACTTCCATTACAGTTTTCATTATTGTTTCATACATTTCTTCTAAATTGTTATGTTCCTGATTTCTAATTCATTTATTACGATCAA
Organism: Octodonta nipae; assembly: GCA_034190945.1. Classification (NCBI taxonomy): domain Eukaryota; kingdom Metazoa; phylum Arthropoda; class Insecta; order Coleoptera; family Chrysomelidae; genus Octodonta; species Octodonta nipae. Next base: position 176,718,307 of record CM067216.1, read on the forward strand.
TTTAGTTTTTCATCCTTTCTAATTAGCACATTCTCCCCATATATACTGTGGACTTATTTCTTCAATAGTTTGTAGGATTATCAACATCTGTATTTACACCCCGATTCGCTTATAAAAACAATTATAAAAACCATGACAGGAAGAGGAAAGTAGAAAAGGCAATCCATGAAAAGGAAAGAATTGACATTGACATAATTGGCATGAACGAGATAAGGTGGCCTGGAGCCAGAAGGTCTGGACAAAGAGTATTCTTACTCGGGCTCAACAATCGAAGAATAGGGAGTCGGAGTGACAACAGCAAGAAACAAAAGTAGATATGTTAATAATTTTGCTTCAGTATCCAGCAGTCATTCTACTTCAACTACAAGCCCAGTAAGCATAAACATAGTAGAAAAATACACCCCCAATGCAGATAAAGACGACGATTAAGTTAAAAGGCACTATGAAGGCATTGGCGAGATAATACAACGGCCCTGAAAATACGAAATTAATACCATAATGGACAGTTTTATTATCAAACTAAAAATGAAACTAAAAATACTACCTAATTGAAAAAATGAAAATGTGATATTTTTAAGAAACTCCTACACGCAGTAAAGATAAAAAAAAACCAAATAAAGAAATTAAAAGGAAATCCTAGAAAACTGAAGACATTATGGAGCCAACAAGCGCTTTCGAAAAAATGAAGAGGAATATAGAAACATGCAGACACGAAAGCAACAAAAAGATGAGCGAAAATGGAAATGTTACAAGACAGAAAGCATGTAAAAGGGAATTTTTTAATGCTTTTTAAAAGTATTAGAATAAAGATACAGACATGAAAGGAAAGGTAATCAAACAAGAAATTAAAAATAAAAATAAAATCATATCTAGACACACTTTTCCTCGACCAAAGACCGGAAGAGATTCACCAAACCACGAGGTAGAGACAAACATGCAAATGAAAAACATAATACCCATAGGACTAGTGAATATTGAAGTTGAAGTTCTAAAATTACTAGTTGAAGAAGGAATATTCTTTAATAAAATCTACAATTCGGAAAAGTTTACAAACAAAGTTCAGAATAACAACCTAATGAATTACCGGTTAAAGCTTCTTCTCAATCATTTATAAATCAATAGATAAAAAATGCAAATACAACAAATAGTAGCAGACTGTCAGTTTGAATTTATAAATGCAGTTTATGCTGGATAAGCATTTTTTTCACTTTCATGCCATAGCCAAAGATGTCGCAACGTGATTTGCCTAATACGCGAGCCTAATCGACTACGAAAAGGTTTTTGATCAAGTACATCATCAAACGATGATTGATATTCTTAAAGATAAGAACTTAAAGACACCATTCTTGAAATAACAAAAGAAAATTCAGCAGGAGCCACTGAAACGAACGTGAGACATCAAAGTTGCTATCTCCTTTGTATTACTGTACATGGTACAAACCCGGACTAGAAGCCATTACTAAAACACTTGAAGCATTACAGATATCGCTGTATAAAAGAATGCTGAAACGAAAGATCTAGAAATCATGTTTACCATCAAGGACAGAATTCATGGGATATATCTCAAAAAACAGGTACTAATATTTACTATTTCAATCTATTCTGCAACGGTAAGGCAAAAAGGACCAGGCAGAAGGAAATTCTCTAGGCTGTGGAACTTTAGAAATTGTTTCGGGAAAACTTCAGCCGAATTATTACAAGCTGGCAAGAACAAAATTATAATTTTCAATAAGATTTCCAGCATTGGACATGGATAGACATCGAAGAAAAAGGTCTTTACTGATTATTATTTATTTGATGTTTTGGATATCATATAGAACAAATTGTAGATTATAGTACCTTAGTTTAATTTCTTTCAGTATTTTTTCTATATTTCTGCCAGTTCTATAATCCTCTTGTGTACCTTTGCTTATTTGGAAAATCTATTTTTCTTTAAAGAGATTATTTATTTTCGCGTTTTCATTGGTGGTCTAACTTCTTTTATTCTATTTTTTTATGATCCCTAGATTAAACCTAAAACTAGAAAATCTGCAAACCAAAAGTCTGAAAGAAAGTTACTTTTATGGGTTTAAACGATATATCGGATATTTTGAATACAATAACACATGAACCACACATTGTGTCCAAAATCATGGAGACGCCATGACGTAATGGAAGAAAGCTTTTTTATTGACAGTTATTAGCATTGCATTTTGTAATGAAATCTATAAATATAACTACTGATCTTTGTATTTTTTTCATGTCACCTCTACCCTCAGAATGGCGTATGGTAATGAAGCTGGAATTGTGATAGTAGATATAGAACAAAAAGTATGCTTGTTAAACGTGGGAAGTCCGGACCTCTACGGAGCGCAAGATCCATATTCGCGGGTGCCAAGGAGTCCAAAAAAAGGTCAAACTCTCAACGAATCTTTACCCATTAACGTGGATAAAGATGAGAGACAACCTCGCAGTCCTAGTATAGACCAAGTAAGTTCGTATAATGTCAATAATCGAGTGCATGGAATAATTCGAAACAAATATCATTCATAAAGTTTTAGTTTACATTTCGCGTCATTTCAATATAATTAACCAACATCGTATAGAGTGCAGTTAACAAGAGTGTTTTAGAAAAATAAATTTAATTCTTTTTTATACAAGTTTCTTAGAGATTTTTTATGACGGAATTGTTTTAAAAAAAATCGTTAACTTCTAACAAGCCATTAAAGAAGATTTTTTTTATATAATTTAATAATTCAGTACTTATAGTTGATTGGTTCGTTTTTAACAAATTCTGCAAAAACCCAAAAAAAAAAACAGTTTAACAAAACAAACTTATTTTTCTAAAAGACTCTGTTTTAATTGGCAGAGTACAAACAATATTGCTCGAGAGATAAAAACGCACAGCACTCGATAATTATTATGTTTTGCTAATTTTATTAATGAGTTGCTTAACTCAGCTTCTGTACACACCCAAAATTTATGCATGATCTAGATGGGACGCTCCCCAGAAAGTCCATTCCCTTTTGCCCCTTGCCCCACACCCGTAGAACAGGCCCAAGAAGCACTGGAAGAGGAAAAAGCTGTTCCCATACCCCAAGTTCGAAGAAAGTCATCAACTTGGAAGGGTTTTAACTTGAAACGTCAATTATCTAAAGTAGATATTAAGTTAAAAAATCCTTTGAAAGAAAAAAGGGGAAGTATATTTTACTCAGATCCTTCGTCAGGGCAGGATGTTGCACATTCAATAGATGACTGTGAAAAGTCTTCCCCTGAATCAGATGAAAATACTGTAATTGATAACCAAAGCGTAATCGATCTGACTGTTAAAAGGGAAGATCGAACGACCAAATCTTCTGAAGACGTAGCTGATCACATGCAATTTTCACCAGTTGAAGATTCTGAAGTGCCATTTATCGTAGGATCTTTGGGTTCTCAAATAGACTACCTCAATTTTAAAAAAGTAGAGTTTCCCACTAGGCCACATAATCTAGATCTAGCCGGCACTGATGAGGTTCCTGTCAGACCACCAAGGCACAAGAAAAAACAAGAACATAGAGATCAAAGACTTTTATCAGTACCCAATATAAAGTTTTTGAGACTCGATCAACAAAGCCTGAAAGATTTGCGAGACAAAGAAGAATCTGCTGTCGTGAGTCCCCAACCGAGCTTTACAGGGAATTTTATGAGGCGTTTCAGTAAGTCTTAACTTTGATTTTCTTTTTTGTTTCAAAATTTTCGCGAGTTCAATTATTTATTATACAACGTTCAAATGTTGACAGCCCTTTTGTAATACTAAGTACATGTACAAATTTTTCAAACAACATAATCGTAACATATAGAGTGGAAAATTTCATTTGAAGTTTTTTCAATTGGACTTTAATAATTTTGCTCTTAATTGAATGCAATGTTCACATTTGAATGTTAACACATTTTTAGAGTGCTTGTAAATTAATCTTTATATAATAATTATTTATGAATTTAGGACAGAATGCCGTGAGACTAGATTTTTGTAGTGTTACCATCCTACTGGATTAGGGTGCAATTTTTTTACAATATCTATGCTCACTCAATATAATTTCATACCACATTTGTCTTTTTATCATATCACTTTTAACGTTTTATGTTTTCGTTATTTGGTAAGAGCTTATTAGCTTCGTTTGGCTTAATTTTGGTTATTTGTTACTAAAAATCTCCTGCCAAACGCAGAGAGTGTTATATGTTAATGTGTTGTAAGGCCCAGAGGAAGAAACAATTCAATTTTATCATTTCCTCTATTTACAATATTAATTATTTTAAATGTATCACCATTCTAAACTGGTTCATGAGATGTTTCTTTTTGCTCGGATGTGATTTTAATAAGGCTTTCTTGCAGCGGGCTAAGATGGGTTTTTGACTATGTTCTTGGTGGCTTTGGCTTATTTTAAGGGGCGAGGACGGCTGTATACTCCGTTTTGTGTGGTCCTCGAGGCAGTTATGGGGTAGGCATCCACTTAGTATATTTAGGACCTGCCCTAGTGCCATCTAGATTTAGCTTTCTAGATTACGTAACAGCTATCGGTTATTTTAAGTATAGAAGTGCTGGTTGTACTCGTCCTAGATCCATTCACTGTTTACTGTTCATCGTTATTAATTGTCTTAAGTTATTACTGTTATAAAGATTCCAACGCCATTAGTACAGGACTAGAATGTATCAAAGTTATTTATTTCAAACACTAGATTTTAAATTAAACAAATAAAGCATAAACTACTAATAATAGCTAAAATTTGTGATTTTCTGATACATTCATAGCCAATAATTAAATAATTATTATTATAACTGCCTCGTTTTAATGCAGAATATGAAATGCAATAAAGGAACTATGAATACTGCAATCCAATATATTATGTAACTTGTTTACTGACCAGTTTATATTTAAATATCAAATTGTATTCTTGCAAAATTCGAGTAAAATCGGAAAAGTGTAAGAACCAACTCAATAGCTGGTATAATTTTAGCCACACAACCATGATTTAATTATCTTCTGAACACAAAAATACTATACGATTGTTTTATTTAAGATTTAAGAGGATGTAGAACTTGAATGACGTATAAATCCAGGCTCTTTTACAATAATAAAATTCAAGTATAGTAATGCTTATAAAAAAAAATAACGACCAGACGCTTTTCGTTCCTATTTTCCTTTAATTTACCTCTGTGTACTTTTTAGTAGTTAGTAGTGATGTGCCGGAATATTGAAAATGTATATCCACGGATACGGATCTGAATACGGATATTTGGTCCCAAGATCCGCGGATACGGATACGGATCTTAACTTTTTTAGAGTACGCACATAAATATTGGAAAGAGACAATCTGTTATGGACAAAAGTTATTGATCTCTATAAGAGTTAATTCTCATAACCAAAGACATCAAAGTATGATAGTTATAGACTTGACAAGTAGTCACTTGGAGGTCTCAGTCACATCGCTCGCACATATTTATTATCACCGGCGATAAGCGTTCCAAGTGAGCAATTTTTTAGTGCAACAGGAGTTGTTTATGAGCCACATCCTAACAGCCTTATGGGGTAAAAAGCTGGCAATTTGCTCATTTTGAAATACAATTTACCATTACTTAATTTTAATTATGATTTTAACTTTTTTTTAAGTTTCTCTAATTGTCACTATGTTTTGAATCTTATGTCAACACTTTATGTGTCACGCAGTATTAATTTACTTAATTAAAATTTGAAATATTACGAATTTAAGTTTTTTTGTCATTGTAAAAGTGATCTATAATAATATAAGCTTAACACAAAGATTTAATCCAATTTATCTCATAAAGATATTTTAAATAATATTTTATAAAAACGTCCTATAATAAATGTTTAAATATGTCTTCATTTTAATAAGCTTATTACCAAGATGTGTGATTGATCTCATTATAAAGATAGTTGATTTAGTACCTTTGAGTTATATACTATCGGTATGGTACTCACTTCACTAAGATAAATGTTTGCAATATAAAGGTGCCAAATGCGATTTCAGAAAATAAAAAATAATCTGAATTGAATTTAACAGTTTTCCATTATTACCTAATCACCTATATATTAAATTTCATCTATGAATTAAAAATTAATAAGGTAAAAACTAAACCAAAAACTAACGGATACGGATATCACTACTAGTTAGTTAAACTATGTATATCATATGCATAATAAGTTGTTGGTGAACGTCCTTCAAAATATTCTCAATGGTAGCTTCTCCATCCATCGTCCTTTGTCATTTTTAATTTTTATCGGATGTTGGGGATATTTATATATTCCCTTAATAATTCAGGTCAGGATGCTCTTCGTGTATACACGGGATGTAATGGGAGTTTCAACCACAACGTCTTTGCATCTCACTCTGTCAACCTTAGCATTGAAATCCCCATTAGCATCTTTCTTCACTTTCATCACCTTGAGTACTTCATCTATTTCTCTGTATAAACATATATTAATATATCCGACTATGTTAACCATGAAAACTCATTAATTCAATATCGATTGCACCTTCATGTCTATCGTATTTATCTGCTTGGTCACTGTTTGTGTAATCTTTACATTTCTCTTGATAGCGAATCACTCTTACCCATCATTTAACGTTTAAGGGTTTCAATCCCTCAAAACTGTAATCTATTTTCCTGGTTTGTATTAACTAGTTACATTCAATATTGACAATTTTTGGATACATTAATTTACCTGGTTTTGTAACCATTTAAGGTCTGACCGTTACTTTGCTGTATAGACTATTTTCCTGGAGTTAAAGTGAGTGCTATGTTTTTCCATTGTCTGTATCACTATTAAAGCTAAGAATACTCTATCCATTTAAATATCATTTCAAAAAATATATAATATGGAATTTTTAAGCAGTAAATTAAATTTATAGTTGTGTCAAATAAACAATGAAACTAGCAACAGAAACTTGATATAAAGAATACAATGGAGAAATAACATGATTCACACCAATACAAAGCAGATCAGAGACAAATATAAACAAAAAGAACCGCAAAATATTATACGATAGTCTAAGGAGGCAAAGTAATTATTATTTATTGGGTGAACATAAAAGAGAACCCAATAACCCCGTTAATTAATTTTGGAAAAGAATTAAAGAATATACGTTACGACTTTATTCTCACAATACAATTTCCACTAACAAATACAAAAAATGTTGTGCATTAATTAAATCAAAATCAAAACTTATGTCTGAAAAAGTTTGCTTCCAGTAGACATGACCAGAAGGTGGAGTGACATTGATGTGGTGGAAAATATCATATCTAGAAATATAGTTTACGAACTTAGGAAAAGTGAAGAGGACTGGATACATAAATTGCTCTTAATCGAGAAGTGTAGCATCAAGAGTTCCAGTACCAAAACCGGTTGTAAGCAAAGTAGAAACATGAAAACCCTATTATAAGTTTTTTCACTGACCTGTACAAAAGTCTAAATAACTGTTGTTCTAGAGAATGAAACAAGTTGTATACGATATTGGAATTTTGCCTGCAAGTACCAACATAAAACTTTCAATTAATATATTACTTATAATTATTTCATTATATGCTTATATATTACGTTGCAACACCATATTTCTTCTAAACATTAAAAAAATTATATATTTGTTGAGTAGTTCTGGCGTTGGAATCTTAGTGTGTCTTTTGCCTTTATTACGTGCTGGTGTATAAGTGGTGTACTTGGGTAGATAAACGGCGTGTGCAGTCCAGCTTCTTCGTCTGGTGTTGCGACGGCGGCGTGTCCTGGCAGTGGACGAACACGTCCGGACCCACCTCGCCGATCTAGATCGCAAGGTACTCGCAAACTCCACAAGTGCCTGTCGACGGCTAGCTACTCTGAGGAGGGGTGCCACCCAATGATGGGCCCCTCGATGCAACAGGCGCTGCCGCAGCAGCTGTCCACAGCAACCTCCCAACAGAGACAGCAGCTGATGGTCGCACGGCAGTATTGCAGTTTTGGTAGTACACAGTCACCGAAAACGATATTCTCACAAAATACACGTTCACAAACCGTCACACAGTAAACACATTGTACAAATCGATCAACTGATTTATCGCTTCCCCCGTAAATGTGCTATTCTGTCATCATAGGCTTACAACCCAAAGTTCAAGGTCCTGACTGGCAATATCTTCATGCGTTTCCATTTTTAAATCAATTCACGAGTAAATCATATTGCAAACCCATTGAAAATCAAACTAACTAACAGATGGGATGTAAATATAAAAAAAAAATTTTGGAATGTTCTTCTGGATAAACAGTAAATATCAACTTCTATCTAAAAATGACATATTACATTATCATATTTTTTTCAATCTAAATTCCAAAAGAAAAAACTTGGACACTGTTCAACAGTATTTAATATTAGTAGAATTCAATTGTTGGAAGGTGTCTATTTTTTATATATGTTCAATTCTTATTACAAAGTCAATTTATTTAAAATTATTATTAAATAATTCTTTAGTAACTTGAGATAATATCACAATAACTGACATTTTTTAATTTAAAATCATTCAAGCAGATTCAGAATTTGCCCTAACAGTGATGTATTCATAAGTATTTTACTAAGATATTGCATTTCCAAGAATTTCGGAAAACACAAAAGTCAAAGACGTAAGTCAAAATCAAAAGTCAAAGACAAATGTCAATCCTAAGTTTGTAAGGTCTTTTGACAAAGGAATCTGGGATTTGGATTTCACCTTAGCCCAACGATGTTCAGTTTATGGAAGTTTTCGACCTTCCCATGTCATATCAGTTTGGCGAAGAATCCAAAGAGCTAGTAGTAATGTCATTAATTTATTGCATTTCTATTTAAACAAACCTAAAGTTAGTAAAATTTCAACACCCACTACACATTATAAATTTATTTATTCAGGATTCTTAATTATAACTTAGTTTATATTTCTTCTTTTATTCGATCGTTATCATTCAGTTCCACATTCCTAACCATACATTTCTGATCTTATGATATTTTAACTTGTTAAGATGTATACTCACATTTTTGTCAGTGTTTGTTGTAAGCCCCTCGGGGCCCATGCTTGTTTTAAAATTTTACTATTATTTTCGTGTTTGTGGAGTAATGTTTTATTATAGGAACTTAGTAGTAAGCTTTTTGGAAGTCTACCAATGCCAAATGCCACATAAACATCTCGGTTTTTGTCTTTATATTTTATAATTTTCTCGTCTTCATTCTGTCCATTTAAAATATTGGGCTGATTCTTGATCCCTCTATTCTTTTCACATTTCTTCTTATAGTTTTTTTTAAATAAAGATATTATTCAGGCTTGTCATCTGGTATGTTTTCTCCAATTAATGCTTTCCACTTGGCCGGCTTGATCTTCATTTTTTGCAACCAGTTTGACTTGTTATTGATGTAATCGAGTCGTCTTCACCAAATACTATTTGTTCATCCAAAATTGAAGTCCTGTTTCTGCATGTAGTTTTTTCTAAAGATATATCCATTTCTATTCTTGTCAGTAATGGAATATGTTGGATAGCAGCATCGAGGACCTTCTGTTCTTAAAAAAGCCTCTTCCAACAAACATTTATTTACCATCTCCGTGGTTGATGCTTATTATATTAAGCATTCCTCTTATACGCAATGCCGCTTATACTAATTTTTCCTGTTACTCATGCCCAAAGCTAGTTCCTCGTTTTTTTTTTGTTTGGCAGCAATATCTATTAACTGATATTTATCCTGGCTCCTTTCCGCGAGGAAACTTTTCTTTGAAAAATTATTATTTGCAATGCTACCACCTATTAACAATATATTTTGTTGTATATAAAGCAAACTGGAATTGCGATTCATATAGATAAAAGAAAATTGCTTGCTTCATTACCTAAGAAACTTTCAATTTCTATTACGAACTTTCTGCTTTTCATTATCCAAGTGGATGTCAAAAACAAGAAATGATTTTCAGTAAATAAAGAATAAATGGTTAAAATTATACCCTCTCCGATTTGATCGCCAATTCCCAGATCTTGATTTAAACTGTCAAGAATAATTTAAACTAGTGCAAGTGAAAGTTTTAACAAGCTCTTATACATTATAATATAAGCAAATACACTTTTAAATGAAACTCATTTCTAATGATACATAAGTTATCAAAAACGTAATTTAATTATTGTATTTGCAAAATATAGCACCAAATTTATTCTGAAGAATATCACTAAAAATGTTTCTTGGAATACCTACATGCGTTACAAATTTATATAGTTTCGTAGAATTGATTTGATTGGGCATTTTTGTAATAAATAACAGTACGATGTACATTCAATCCATACTGGAAATTAATATAATATTATCCCTCTACAATTTTTTCACATAGGCATAAAAAATTACATAATAATCAACTATACCTCAAGAAAAAATATATCTTAATTATACCCTAAAACTAAGAAATTCATTGTATCACTAGAGATCTGTTAATTTGTACAAGGTGCTCTCACTAATACAACTGAGAGTTACTTATTCTTAAGATATGAAAAAAAACAATTACCTTCCTGCAAAAAATATATAATCCATTTTAAATCTAAAATACCTCTCAGAAGTGACTCTAACCCCCATACTGCATTCTCCTCTCAAATAATATGTTTACTCCTCTCAAAAAATATTAATGTTTACTCTTTTGCAATGATTTTAAAGAATTCTCACAATTATCTTAACACTTGGCTATAAAACGAAAATTAATATTGGATTGTGCTTGCAATCTGCATTACACTAACTGTTAAAAAGTACTAATATGATTTATTTTATAAGCTTTGTGCAATCTAATTTGGGGTGCCAAAAACGAAAACAAACTAGGTGCAATCAGGCGGTGATTATTGTGATCAGAAATTCAGATTAAATTTTTTTCTAGGGTCGCCGAGTGTGTCAAATTTTTTTTCAAATTGTTCTTGCGTGTCAGGTAAGAATGAACTACTTTGACAATACACATATTATATTCATTTTCCTAAGCAATTACTTATTAAATGTACTGTCAAGACAACTCAAAATACGTACTAAAAACTTGAAAACTATTGGGGATATTGTTAGTCTCAATTGAAAAAAAGTGCAACTGCATTTTAAATATAGAGAATTTCTGGAATCATTGGCTGAACTAACACTAATTGTTTTTTTTTAAGAAGTAGTTTATATTCTTTATCGAAAATGTAGATGATTTTACTTTCCATTATAAATTTGCCTTTGGTTTAAGAGACAGTCAGTCTTTTTGAAAGACAAATAATTTTCCAACAGAAACCAACAGGTTTGCTTTGGATCTATTTGTAAGCTTCCTATAAAGTTGTGTTTTGACATCATGCGGGTAAATTTGTTAGAACTCATTTTCACAAATCTATATTTAATACATTTTCAGAAATTCATGTCTGGTTTATTTATATCAAAACGAAAAATTTATCGTATTGGCGGAAGACTTATATTTGATGTCATCAATATTTTTTATATTAACGAAAGAAATAAAGGTTTTGAAGCTTAAAATCACAGTCCTCACAAAGTAGTAAGTTTTGCTTTCTTTTCACTCTACCAAGTGAGATGTGGATTATGTAATATATATAATAATTTTATTATTGTGTAAGCTGTGGTTTTCCGGGCTATTTTGCCGTGGTCTATTGGAATTACTTAACGAATTACCGAACATTTCATCTCCAACTACAGCAGACATCTTTTATTATTATTTAGCGGTGCGGACGAAGGTGACATCTCGTTATTATGCATGCCAAACATCACACTTGAGTGAAAAAAACTGCATCAGAACGAAAACTTTTCACTGCTATAAGAACCTCGGGAAGTTTGCTCAATACTTATTTCTTTATTTAATATAAATAATTTAAAACTGAAATTGTAAGTAAGAAATTGTAAGTAAGAAATTGAATAAAACATGAAAGGAACAGATTTATATTATTTTTTTATTGTTTTTCAACTGTGAATTTATTTTCAAACTTCTAGTCTATGTCAGTAACTGTCAGTCAGACCTTGAATAATAATATACACTGAAAAATAACATTTTCAAGTAAGTAGTAATTACAAACATTTACGAACTAAAATGTTTTACTACTTACTTCATCACTTTTTAACACATTATCTCATTATCTTTTTTGTTTTGTTTTCCTAGTGTATAGTAGTAGATTAATTAAATTATTTTTGTTCAAATGTAAATGCTTCAGATTTATTTTAGCTATTGACAATTTTGTGAATATTTTTTACTTTTCACTTTGATTTTTATTTTATTAATAATTCAAAATTATGCCCCCGCTGGGGAGAAGTGATAAATGACCCGTCGGGGTATTCTTCCTTTCTCCTAATAGATTAACATTGTGTAGTATAAAGTAGCGGTGGTTTTGTATTGATTTACTTGAAGTTTAATCAGCAATAGCAGTATAGACATTTGTTTTGATTAACAGTACTTTGTATTTGCATATTTCACAGTATCTCTAGTTCTATGTAGACAAACATCACACTGTGTTTTCTGTTACGCCACACCACTGGTAGACTTGACTATAAGTTTGATCGCAGGTTTAAAACATTTCTAATTTGTTTGATCCATTCACTGCTAACGTATTACTTATATTTGATTATTTATATCAGTAAGAAATTTTTTAAACCTACACATTCTTTGTTGAGTTATAGATTTAGTGTACTTTCAGAAAAACACTGAAGTTTCAAAACTCACGGTATCTGTTGATATTCTTCAGCATGTTCATTTTATAAGGTGACTTGTACTTCCAAACCTGTATCTATTTTCAATCTAAAAAAAAACGACTTGCAAAATGTGCTCTTCAATGTGCTATTACTGTCTCTCTGGATGTGTCAATTTCTCAAACACTAAATGTGCTGCACAACTTACAAAAATCTTAATATCCAACAAAACTGTGTTTGGAAAAAACTATATAATGTATTCGTTTTATCTATTTACCCTTTTTTAAAAGCTTATGCATGAATTAGTGTCTACTCTGTACACCTGGTTTATTTCGTTTCCTTTTCAGTTGTTCTTTTCGTTATATTCTGTCCCACAGACACCTACCTCTCTGCTTGCTTGCTTGCTCGCTTTCCATAAGAGTGTGCACTATAAAATTATAATAATTTGGAATTTAAACCATATTTATAATCACGAATAGAATTTACAGAACAAATAAAGTTACATTACAATATATATCAGGTACTTACAAACTACTCAGGGTTTATATTCCTACTAATCTACTTCTGTCATTTTCATCAATACAGAAATCAGGAAATTCATCACAGATTGAGAATGACCCTATAACATCATTCGAAAGGTCAGAAAAGTACGATGGAAAAAATCTCAGTGATATTCATTGTCCAAGATTATTGAAGAGTTATCTATCTCTATCTGAACCAGTCCATAATAATGTAATGGCGCTAGAATATGATGAAATAATTATTTAAATAATGTCGAAGAACATATGAATACAAAGCGCCAAGAAATTTTGAAAAAAATAACCCAAAAATTAAACGAAAGATTGTTGAACATTCTATAGCAAACACAAAAACAAAAAGATATTCATTTAAGAAGAAAGGTATGAATACAAAGCGCCAAGAAATTTTGAAAAAAATAACCCAAAAATTAAACGAAAGATTGTTGAACATTCTATAGCAAACACAAAAACAAAAAGATATTCATCTAAGAAGAAAGGTACAAAAACATTTACTAAAATTATTAAACGAAAAATGGAAGAATTGACGCCAAAATGTAATCCCAACACTGAAAGAGAAACAAGAAATTAAAGGAAATTACTAGATATAAGATGACTTGACTAACCGAAACTATTTAAATAATCAAATTTTTATTAATATTCAACGCGAACAATTTCAGTAAATAACAAAGTTGGAATCAAACAGTGTGAGGTAAATAATGGCATTAAATTAGTGAAAAGTTTAATGATTTACAATTAATAAAGTACATTAGTTGAATAAATGCCCAATGTGTTTACCAGTTTGTAATTGTTTGGTGTCACAAGTAGTATTTGAAACCAAACGTAAAGTCAGTTTGTAAACATTTAAACTGTTAACAATACCTTATACCGGCTACAGATTCACGCGAGAAGTCTCGTCGAGAAGTCTTGCCGAAATATTGCAAGAGAACCCCTTTGAAGCGGCAACAAAACCTACATCGGCCGGCTACAGACTCACGCCGAGAACCCTCGAGAACACCCGAGAAGCGTGAATGTGATCGGTTTCACGTCGTCTCGTTCTTGGGCTCGCCTGTTCTCCGGCCGATGTAGGTTTTGTTGCCGCTGCAAAGGGGGTTTCTTGAGTCAGAAAAGAGAACGCCATCACACTCTCGCTTGAGTTCAGTGCAGGTTAGGCATTAACCGTCGTGTGTGTAGTAACTTTACTGAAAAAAATGTGGAATGACGAGTCAGAATTAAAATTTGTTGATCATTTTCATGCTAAACCCATTCTATGGGTTCCAAACACACAAATATTATAAAGATAGATCTCTAAACCGTGTTGCGTGGAATAAAGTTGCGGGACTATGGATATGCCGGGGCCCGAAAGAAAAAAGATTCACTTTTCGCTAGTTACCAAAAATACAGAAAACTCGTCAAAGATTCCATGCGATTTCTTAATTTGATTCCTTATTTCAGTATTTACAAGATAATAATAACCTAATGCACATAACCCTAAAGTCGCTACACTGTTGTCAATGTCCATTCCGGATAACGGTCGAGAATACAAATGAGAAGGTGGCATGAGTGTAGATACCTTCTCGGTTCTCGCCCAATAACTCGGCGATTCTTCTCTGGTATATAACCTTTAAATAAAAAGATGTTCTGTGTCTGTAACCGGCTTTAGACTTAATCTCGAACAAACGTAATTCGCAAAACCACAAGACACCTTATTTATAAATAGGATCAGCATCGTACATATTGCCAACAATGTGTCTATCGTTATTGTACTTCTCTGGTCATATACTGCTTCAGGGGCATTATCGATCTGTGGTGAATTTAGAGGTTTCCTTATTACGGCCTAAATGAAAACGAAAGAATTGAAAAAGACGTACAAGAATATTATTCAAATTATTCCACCACTAAATATCAATTTAATTACAAGTTAATACAAGTTATTTATGACTTTGACATTAATTAAATGGTTGTGTTCTGTGCAGACAAAAGTTTTAAACTTCACTGAAACCTGTAATCCCTAAGTATAATTCTCATCGTCTGATTGGTTAAAGTTTTTTTAAATGCTGTTCAAAATGAATGAATATGTGAACGATTTCTTCAGTTACAAAAGAATTTTAGTTTGTATCTAATCATATTTAATCATGGACCACAATTCTCGTAATGGTCATGTTATTGGTCCAAATTTTCATAGTTGTCCTACATTCTACTTTTCCGAATCTTTAAACTCTTTCAATTTCGTTTAAATTCAAAATAAAATAAATCGGACATTGGTAGGATATCGCCTCTTACACCAGTTAGTAGTAGTTGATCGATTATTTGGCATATTTGGTGAATTTAACATGCCAAATATAAATAACGATATATTGGGCATCTTTGAGATAGAAAGTAAATAGTCAGCAAAGCTCATCTAGCCATCAAACAGATATTATGTACCTAGTGTTACATCTTTTTTCTTTGATGTTGAACAATAATAGGGATAATATTCTTAATTGTAAAATATTAGTACACATTTTTTTGTGTGTATGTTACGAGATCTGTGCTGATTATTAACTAATGGTTCTTGTTTTATTCGCTGGTGAGTTCATCTATTTTTTAAGAAAAACATTCAATTAGAAATAACGGATGAAGTCTCACATTGCACTCTATAACCGGGTGTAACCTCCATCAGAAATTAACATTTTAATTTTAATATTTCCAATGTTTTACTCCCAAATATATTTCTTCTTCTTCGGTCTGTGACTTCCCATGTTTACTGTTTTCCAAAATCCCCTTTTCTAGTCCCTTTTCATTACATTTATATATGTTATTCCTTTTTTCCCGTCGACGACAATTCTATTTTCTGTCATTCTTTTAGCATGTCCATACCATTGGATTGCTCGATATTCCAGTGTTTTTGTTATAGTGGGATTTGTTCCCAATCTCTGTCAGATATCTTAAGCTATACTGCCTTGGAAACCTCTAGCAGTTCCGCTTATAGTCTCTACAATTCGGATTTTATCTCCTACTTTCCGAATAGACTGGGTTTATTAAAGTCATTTTAAATTCGCATTTCTGTCAACGCTTATACAAGAGTGAAATAGACAATATATTTATATCAGCAATTCGAATGGCCAAATAAAGGTATCGAGTCTTCTAATAACCGAAATTATAAGTGTATTAGACAATTCAAAGGTTATAAAACTGTTGCACAGATTATATCAACCTTTAGTACCAGGGGAGGAGGCAGGATTGCCTCTTAGCCACCTCCCTGGATCCGCCAGTGTTTAGTACCCAAACTAGCCAGCCATTGGGCACAGTCACGGTATCTCAACCAACCTTATAGTGTCTCATAGGTATAAACAGTGCAAAAATTTGACCGAATTTATATAAGTTTGTTCCAACTCGACGAATAATCAATACACAACCATTTACTATGGCGTCACGGCTCACGTAGGTAATAATCGATAGTGTATCGGTTATTAGTCGGGTTGGAACAGTCCTTGTAGTAAAATTGTTGCCACAGACAATGGAATGTTTTCTTATGCACGAGATACGAATGTATAATATTACCTCACTCTCATCAACTTTCCATTTGTCTCTCTTTTTAGTATTCGAGTTTATTTCTAACTGTAATTTTACTCTTTACAATGAATTAACGGACATACTGGCGCTTTTGTCTCATATTCTCCATAGATTTCTGAACATTAGCAATATGGAAATGTCATTTTTTCAGTCTGGTTTTTTATTTATTAAACATTTTTTTATCATTGGCGAATGACAAATAAAAGTTAAAAATTCAGTTCCCTCTCTTATTATTAATAATGTGTAAGTACATTGTTCAACGCTTTCAAATTTCTACACCTTTTATACTTCAGGGACCATGTAGGAACCACCTCCATGCCCTATACGGCAGGCAGGAGGAAGTAAAGGCAGCTAATATAAGGTTGAAATGCCGTAGGTCTGTCCCCGTTAGCTCTTGGACATTGAATACGCAATAGTTAAGTTCTGCACCACCTGCCCAAAAATGCCACCCAACAATTTAGTTCACAATATTTTAAAGACGGAACAAACTGGTGTTTTTGATTAACCGATAGCAACCATACATTTTTTGTGTTTTATAAAGTTGCACACTTTTATTCAAACTAAACGAACTATCTCGACCAGCATGTAATTGTTATTTTTCGGTTGCTTTATTGTGTAAATAGCACCTTATTAATTGTATTTTGATTGAGTCAGTATAAATTTCTCTGTTTGCTTCTGTTTAAAACTCACACCTTTGTAAAATTCGAGTAAATATACACACATGTTACATATTTAGTTACTGCTATTGCTACGTTCTGCATGTCACCAAAAATTTTGCTTGAACTGTTAAGTTTTTTACCCAAGAATTTTACAAAATTTCTCAGCATTTCCAATATATTATCACGATCTACTTTGTTTGAAAATTTCAAATAATCTTTTTTTTATTATTTTGCAGTCTCAATTTCAGTTTAATATATGTCTAATGTTTTAACATTATTAACAGAAATTTTGTAAAATGATTTATTTTTGTTATTAGAATCTGTTGTTTTAAAATATGGAATTCATTTACAGTAAACTCTTCTCTATATAAAAAAAAGGAAAAAATATATGAGAAATAATTGTACATTTGGACCGAGAGTCGGTAACACTCAAAGCTCTGTCAAGGTGTTGTTAAAAAGTTTTTGATGTTACACGAACAAAATGAACTTGATATATATTGATTTAATAAGCCGAAAGTATGTTTAATAAAATTAATTTTTATTATTGCTTTTGTCAGCTCATGTTATATTTTCCTTTGCTATGTTAAGCACCCTGTGTATTATCGCACTGAATAGCACTTTCGGACATGTATGTGTGTTGGAGTTCTATGAAAGTCTATTAGGAAGGAAGCCGATGACACTAAAAGCCCCGTTTTGGCCGAATTGCAAAATTTTCGTTTATATCGACAGTTAATAATTACAGTTACAGTTATGTATAATCAAATTTTCTACTATAAAAAAAAAACAAAAAAACTGCTTTAAGTGTCACCTCTCCCCACCTAATAACAATATAATAGAAAATTAGTATGACATAGAATCATAAAGTGAGCTAACAAAAGCAATAACAGTAGTAATAAATTTAATTAAACATATTTGCGACTAATTAAATCCATGCTCATACAATGTTAAACTTGCGTTTTACAAAGAAATTTTATCATTAGGACGACGAGACTTTCAGTCATAATTTGTTGATGTATTAATCTTTCTCAATGTTTTACGATTAATGATTTTAACCCAGTTTACAGATTCCAAATTTCATAAATGTAACCAAACAAATAAATACATTCAAGCTATCGGTTGAATTGATTGGTTCAGTTTGCGCAACGTAAAACTAAAATTTATTTTTTATTATTACAAGCACCTTTATTTAAGTATTTTTTTCAAAATAATCAAACCAAATTAAATAATACACTCCTAAAAGACGAACTTTCATCTATTATTTTTAAATTTTAAATTACCATTGACAAATACTCCATAAAAACAGAAAATGAATATTATGGAGCATCAAACCTATATAACCTGTATACTAATTTTAATGAGTTGTATATTTTTTCTGTGCGTTCAAATCGATAATAAAAGTTATACAAAACTGTAGCATTTTGTGCCTTATTACAAAAAATTAATCTATTCAATTCAATCAAAAACTTTATTCACCAACAAACAAAAGATACATTCAAATTAAAAAATGTAAAATATATCCATTGCTGAATGATGAGTGCATCCATTATACATTAAATAGCTATTGCATTGCAAATTGTAGGTCATATACAGTACAAAATACAAACAGATATAAATAAAAATATAAATATATAAAGAACAAAAAACATATAGGGTATGAACAAAAAAATTCCACAACAATATAAGAATTTTTTTCCAAAAAAAATGTTTTCAATGCTTATTTACAGGTAAAAATATTTTTCGCTTCTTTGATATCACTTGGTAAGAGAATGTATATTTTGCAACCACTGAAGATAACACTTTTTGGTATAAGGATGTTGAATGCTGATCGGGCACAAGAAGACCTAGTAGAATAAAGATGAGTCCTCTAATTTTCAAAAAATATGAGTTTGTGCTTATAAACAAAACATGTGACCTCATAAATGTAAATACCCCCAAGAGTAAGAACTTTTAATTGTCTAACAGCTTCTTTACATGTTTCACGAAATGATACGCCACAGATAGTTCTAATTACTTGTTTTTATAACAAAATAACAATTGGCATAATACACCGAAAGTAGAACACCCCTATTGCAGTGATTTTTTAACTGCCTAATGACGTAACAGTTTTCCCTTAATTTTTCACAAAGTTTGTCAATGTGTGTTGACCACGTCAGACTTTTATCAATAACGACTCCCAGTAATTTAACTTCCGAGCTTAGCTTAACATCGGCCATATCAATTACATTTTTCTTTTTTAAAAAAAGCTACACGTATACTTTTATCTGCTTTTAAAAGTAACGCATTCTTTTCCGACCACTTATTTACATCTCTATAAACTTGCTCTGCCGTATGTTGAGATGTTCTAACAATTAAGAAATTGGTATCATCTGCGTAACAAGTTACATTAGTATCCACTTCTTAAGAATCTAAGAGGCCAGGTTATTGGCGAACATTACATACCAAAAAGGTCCCATAATCGAACTATGAGGAGCACCAGAGGTAACCTCTATTTTTTTGCTGTATGAGTTGTTAACACATTTAATTTAGGAGCGATTTTTTAAGTAGTCAGATATGATGTGTACCGAATTTATAACATTGAAAATTCAACGAGAGCTGTATTGACACCCTTGTTCTTTACAAAACCAAGCTGTGTTTTTACGAAATTATCTTAACCGTAACCGTAAGATATTATTTATTTTCAATGATGTCAAATAGTTTACTGTAATTCTCAATGTTCGATATGATGGAAGGAAGATGGACGTCTTTAAAATTCAGATGATGGTTTCACAAGTTTCCATATAAAACTTTAGGCTACATTCATGAAATGTTTGAAATTTTTTGTAAACACTGACTAATACGTGCAAATACTGTAAATGAATTCCTTGAAATGAGAAAACCCCCATATCTTCCAATATAAGAACTAGCTCGGGTTGTGCCAAAAACTCAAAGCTTTTTCAAATATCTTTAATGAATTAGTTCTTATATTCTCCCCATAAAGAAACAAGTGCAGTTGTTCGGCAGCGCATGTTATTCTTGTATAAAAATATATACATTATAATTTGTCAATGTTTGCTTACTAATAGTCTTATAATTTTATGGGTCGGGTAGACAAGCTGGACAGTTCATTCTCAAGATCACGTTCGTCTTCGATGAGTTCTTTGGAAAATATCACAGCAGAGTCGATCCTGTGTCTTGCGTTTGCTGATTCTTATATAAAGAAATCAGGTAAGATAATGTATTCAGCAACATTACATTAGTAAAATTGTTACAGAAATACAATATATGTTCGAAAGTGTGTATTTTTAATTACTTCCAGTTTTTAAGTTACATATACCAACACTCTGACGGTGCAAGTGCGGCAGCGGTGCTAAGAATTTCAGTTCATAGCTAAGTCATTCAGGAAAGCATCTGATAACTCCCAGTGCAAAACGGCCGTCGTACGTTGAATGATGTAGCTATAAAAAGTAAATTTCATATTTGCTTTTAGTGTTTTGCTAAACTCGGGAAACACCGTCAGAGTATTGGTATATGTAAATAGCATAAGACTGCATTCACATTCTTAATGCTCAGCATAATGTCAGATGTCGTTGATGTCTAAAGGTTCAATTCGCTGGCATTCGCCTCATAAGGTGATTCCTGACATCGAAGAATTTCAGTTCCTAGTTACGTCATTCAGGGAAATATACTTGATGAGAAGTCCCTGTTCGAAACGGCCGTCGTACGTTGAATGATCTAGCTAAAAGTAAATTTCATATTTGCTTTTAGAGTTTCGTAAACTCGGAAAATACCATCAGGGTGTTGGTATATGTAAATAGCATGAGATGTGAAAGTTGAAGTAAACTGTTACGAAAATGTATTACTCACGCTAGTGGAAATGTTTAAACTATCATCTTAAAAACGACCTTTTCATTCATAACGTCATCAACTGGTGTGTTCGGGAGCATCTAAGATTCGTTGACGTAATTTACAAATTTCTGTTCGGAATATGGAGTATAAACGGGGATTCCAAAGTGGTCCCATATTATTTTTTAATAACATAGCTTCTACCGTTGTTTAGAAAATCGGGGAAAACTTTCAACGACATTGTTATAAAGAAAGCTTTGTTAGAGTTGCTGGTATTAACTGTTCGAAACTTGGAGTAAATTGTAAATAAGACGAACTAAATCAAAATAAATGGCAGTTAATATGTGTATACAGTGTGTATTCATAAATGAAACGATTTTTAGGGTTCCCTATATACAATAAACGAATACTTATACTTATAATATCACTCCGGATTTCTGCCTCTGTCACATCACAGCAATTTTCTCCTAAACTACTGGACGGAAGAGTTTGACATTTGGTATCAATGTATAGTTTGGTGACCCGATCAGGAGTATATATCGCAAAAGAAGAAAATTTGATTTTAGGGGTACATATGGAGGGAAAAACTAAAAAAATCGACCGCCCCCCCCTGATCGCCGAAACTACTGATCCTAAAATTTTGAGAAAAATAGAAAACATAGAACGTTGCTCGAACTTTACAGGAAAAATAAGGAGAAACCATAAATATTAATTTTGGAGGGCAAATTATAGAATTAAATGAAAATTTAAAAATTAAAAATTTTTAAAACCATCATGTAATACATCAAATGAAAGGACTCATTCTGAGGAACACAAATATATATTTTTCATATTAAAAAAACATAGTTTAAAAGATATTAACGAAAATATACCAATATTTGCCCATTCCCCGCCCCCTTATCTCCGAAACTATAAAACGTAAAGTTTTGAAAAAAAAAATAGAGAAATAGAGTTTGATCTGAAGTTTACTGGAAAAATAAGAAGAAACCTCTACTTTTAATTTTGGGGGGCAAATTACAGAATTAAATGGAAAATATAAAATTAAAATTGTTTCTAAAGCATCATGTTATATATCTAATGAGATGGCTCATTATGATTATTCAGTTAATCAATTAGTCTTTATAAGTTGAGTTCAAACGGAAAACGTTTTTATGAATATTATTTAGAGAAAAAAATATTCTTCATAAAAATATTTGCATAGTCGGAAACATATACTGTAATCATTACACGTCACTTTTTCAACTGTACACAAAGTTTGTCAGCTAATATGAATTTTCCTTAAAAGTAAAATGCCTTTATGTTTCATAATATATAAAAATCTTATCAAACAGAAATAACAAGAATTATAAAATGCATCTAATTATTCCACATCACTGAAAATGGTAAAATAGATCTTCATATCACGTTTCCAAATTGTGTACTAGGTTTGATAAAGAATTTAATTAAATTTTGTTTAAGTTAAGTACCTTTATTATTAATAACAACTCAAATTGTTATCAGACAAAGTTATTTATAATTAAAAACTATGTCCTATTATGTTATATCAATAAAAAGTGTATAACGATTTATTATAAGATTCTGCAGAGGAGAGACTATTAAATGAATGTCACTATAATTAACAGACGTAAAGAATGATAATACTCTGATCGTCTACAATATAGTAGATCCACCTAAGTTAGAATGGTATACAAATTTTTCTTAATAAATATACATATATCTACAAAACAAGTTATTCTATTCAACAGTAAACAAGGTTGGTCAAGCTAATAAATGAAAGTAAAAATACCTTATGTTAGGCAACATTGAAAAAGTTAATTAGATTTGAAAACTGCATCCAATTACGCCATTGCTTTACTGAAAATTGTAAAATAAATACATTAAAAAAAAAAAACAAAAACCGACTTCAAAAGTGAATTAACAAAAAAGCATGAAATAATTTTTGCTACAACAATTAAATACTTTTAATTTTCTTTTGTTTTTTTAATGCATTTATTAAATTACTTTTCCCTGGGTAGTCATAAACTTGTCCACTCCTGGGTTTCGGCTTGACGTTGAATTTTGGAACACGTTCTATATATATGGAAACCGATGTACTCACCAAACGGTAATAATAAAAATTATGTATTCAAAAGCCCTTCAATAAACAAATTTAAACAAACATTGCGAAGTTACCGGGACAAAATAATAGCACCAAATACCGAAACAACGTCTGTTAGGCAGCTAGTAGTACATAATTTCCATTTGTCAGCTATTACTTTTTGTTCTGAACGAAGAAGAAAATTCGTATAATTTATGTATGATTCTACATAAAACTTCGATTACAGATTCAACTACTCTACTTACCTATAGGCTTGATTTATAATTTATAATATTAATTGCCATTATTAAACTATTTTGTAATATTAATTTCTATACTTTTTTAATATATAGAACCAACAACGCTGACACCTACGCTCTGGGTAGGAACCAGTTTAGGCTCCGTGCTTACGATTATGATTAGTCCACCGGAACCCGACAGCCGCTCTTCTCAACCAGTATTAGTTTCATTAGTTGGAGCCACCATATTCAGGTTAAAAGGATCAATTCTGACGTTGTCTTTTTTGGATTGTAGTGGATCACTCATACCATATTCATTTGAATCTTGGAAAGATGATACAAGAGAAAAAAGGGACCGTAAGTACTACGTCTTTTTTTTAAACATTAGTATAACAATTCTGATCTATGACAGATATGATAAAGTTACTCTCGAACGCTTGTCAATACTTTTGTATATTTCTACTCTTAGGAATATCTCTAATGAAAATATTCATACGACTTCCTGATAGTTTTATTTTTCATGGTCAGGTCTAAAAAAGTGTCAATAAATGACTCTGCAAACCTGTGAAATAATCAAATATTTTCAGAAACTTCAGTTTTTGGGACAGTTATTCACAGTTAGTTACAAAGTTAGTTAGACGTTAGAGTCGTATAAAAAATGAAGTGAACTTTGAGCTTGAATATTCTTATGGATCCTACTGACCATAAAATATGGTCTGATCTACCTTCCAGGACAGCCTCGCATCTATCTTCTCTTTTTGTAGCTACAAAATAATTACAACTAACTACGTGAAATTGGCGCAATAGAAAAGCATCATTGCTAATTTGTTGGTATTTACATCTGACAATTGACAGTATGAGTCAGGGAATTATTTCAGTTTCGAAAACGTACCAACTTAACTCGCTGTCAACCTCCATGTTCGCTCTATTTTTTATATAAGTTTTACTAATTCTAAATAACTCGTTCAAAAAGTCCAGAATTTCGGAGAATTATTGATTTTTTCAGCGTTTTTCAGTCATTAAAACTTTTAGAAAGTCTTATATTTTATAAAGACCAACAGGAATTTCTTATTCTGTATAGTTTGGATAATTTTTTGACATGTTGATATTTCGAGATTGTGTTTAGTGAGATCACAACAAGCTGAGTGCCGTTTATATGAGATCTCTCATTGTAGGTCAGTATCTACTTGCATCCACTTAATCATATTTTTTCATTATTTGGTCAGATTTATTTCTAGAAATAATAACAATATCCTCCCAATGTTGTAATATAAAGTGACCCGGAAAAGGATGAGACTCAGCTCAACTATAGCTATCTGACTTCAAATTAGAGAGACCAAAC
The DNA here is from genome assembly GCA_034190945.1 of Octodonta nipae. Classification (NCBI taxonomy): domain Eukaryota; kingdom Metazoa; phylum Arthropoda; class Insecta; order Coleoptera; family Chrysomelidae; genus Octodonta; species Octodonta nipae. The sequence continues at coordinate 176,743,164 of CM067216.1, forward strand.
AAACTTTAGTACACAAGTGCTTCCTTAAAAAGTTATGACGCCCTAAAGAAGAAAGTGAAATATGTAAAATTTTGTATTTTATAGTAACCAGAATCGCGATCGAGCTAAAAATTGATACACGGGAAGCCGAACAATTTTTTTATACGTACTCAGAGTTGAATCAGAACTACACTGATTTCAGGGTCTTCTTCAACTCGACATAGTATATCCTCTTCTGCTTCAACCATTAAAGATTCTATCTGCATGTCACGTCACTTTAAAACGTCCCTTCTCTTCAGCAATGGAATAAATTTTTTAACAATTTTTTTGTTGGGTTGCCGACGATTGGAATACAATTCATTATACTTTCTCACTGCGGTTGTTCCATTAAATTGCTCTAGACAATAAACAGCAACCATATCGTCCGTCTCAGAATGGGAAAATAAATGCTTACGCGGTATTTTTACAATAAACTCGAATAACGCTACAGGATATCACCAGACGCTTAATGTGTTTTACAACTTAGGTAAAATACAATTTTTAACACACAGATAATATGAGAACTAGGAAAACAATACATGTATCATGCTGTAACAAAAGCTAACTTAATGAAATCTTACAATTAGTAATAATTCTTAAATAATGCTTAGGTACGTTTCTCTTGAACATGTGATGGACACGAAAGAAGTGTAATTTTTTCAGCAGAAATAACAAGTGTCTTATAAAATACACCCATAGTAGCGATAGCGATTTTTATAACGAAAAAAAACGTAAGAAAAATATTTTTACAGGCAGCGCATATTATTCGGCCAAACTTATACACTAGTATTGTTCGGATTCCCATGAAATCCTTGTGTATCAATTTTCAACTTGATCACCATTTTGGTTATTAAAAAATACAAAATTTTACATCCCTAGTTTTCTTCTTAAATGCGCCATAACTTAAGGAAATACTTTTATACTAAAGTATGTTTGGTTTAATCGCTGTAATTGGACGTCTGAAAGCTGTAGATGTGCTCTGTGCCCTTACTTTCCGGACACTTTGTATAGGATAACTCAAATTCACGTATACCATTAAAGGTTTATAGAAACTGCGAATATTTGGAGTGGGAAAATTTGAACATTTTTTGATGTTCTACCCATAGACATATACAGGTATGGAAAACGTTTGACTGGGGTCGGAGAATGCTAACGTTAAACAAGGACGGAACTGCTACTATATGCATGAGACGAGGATTGTCGTTTTAAGTACGTCTGTTTCACGAGCATCGATCGTGCATCGATCGTCACAGTCACAGTGCGACCGTCCGCTATTACGCCAGAACGAAAACTTAACATTTTTTCTGTTTAAAAAATGAAATAAAATAGATACTCTTAAAAATAAAATAAATTAGTAACTGTTAAAAAAATTGTCAATAAGAAATTAATCATTAACCTTATAATTATTTACAACATATCGTATGTTTTATTTTTAAGCGATTGGAATCGTCGGAATGTGGTGATAAGAAAAAAAGTATTTACCGCCCGAATACGTCCGAACTCGCGTCACACCGACTTCATTCTCCTGGTGCGTATTGCGTTGATTGATTCAAAATCGCATGGGATTCTACCCGACCCCAGAGAACGAATTTCCACACCTGTATGTTACCTTAGACTTAAACTCAGCACAATCGAACATCACATAACGAATATTACAACAGAGACAGAAGTAACTGTGAACTCCATAAGAAAGGCAGAGATAGAATGAACAAGAGTAAGATATGGTTCTCCCAATAAATGTACTCCAACATTGTTTATGTCATGGAGTCGGGATGTACCCGATAAATTAAACCACGTATATAGAAATAGATCGGCAGTAACGATCTATTACATTTGCTTCTGTCCCCAGTACTTACCTTAATAAGGTATAGACCGTTTGTATTACCCTACTCATATTCGTAAAAAATATCAAAATATAGCCATATAGGAAAGGGTTTTGAAGGCAGATCATCACCCGATTCAGTTGTTTGTTTTTTAAACCACAAGAATTTTTTGCATATTTTAACCGTTTTTTTTTAAATTTGAGGAGTGATGAAACAATTGACGGCGTTTAGCAAGTCAAAATACTTGGGATATTATGTTTAAAAGAAAACAAAATAGTTCATAAGGTATACTGTGCGTTTCTATTTAATTTGATCAAAAATATGTATTTCTGCTTATTACTCTAGTCAAAGTCCAAAAGAGTTTATGCAAGACCCAAGATTTTATCAATCATTTATCATGAATTTTTCGATTTCCTATTTTACTTGATTTATTTTAAAAAAATTATATATATCATTGGTATGTGTTTGTTGATTTGTAATTACAATTCTATAGTTAACCCATTGCGTATTTTAGGTACTCCAACCAGGAATCAAAACCGGATGAGTCCCACTTTGAGTTCTGGGGAAAGTTTCAGTAAAAGTGACAATTCTTCAGATAGACAATTTGTTGTGATAGTAAGCGAGAAACAAGCTCGAATTGTTGGTCTTCCCTCGCAGACATGTGTATATAGGCAACAATTAGCTGATAGCGAGTTTGTTGTTAAAGCTGAAATTATATCTCTTAGAGGTAAGTAAGTCTTCATATTATGCCCTGACTTCACTACACACTTTCAAGTTGAAATTATTGTTAAAGGGAGTACAAACTTGATCACTTATTACGATTTATTCACCATACAAAAATGTTTTCTATAAGCAAATTTACATATAACTTCAAATTATTACTTTCTTGAAATTTAAAAAATAACAGATGTAATGTCTGAGGTTGCATGTAAATCAGTAAAAGATAACAAGTTATTATGGCATTTTCCGAAATTGACCCTTACATTTTAATTCAGTTACAGATTCAAATTTTTACTAGGAATAATGAGTGACTAGGGAAAATCTCAGTGAACTGATTAATCAATGCTCCGCTAAACAATGGTTTCGAAAAAACATAATATCAATTTAAAAATATATTTTGCACCGTGAGAAGTCTTACTCTAACACCTTTTTTTTTGTTGTTTTAACGGTTTAAAGCAGGGGTGGGCAAAAGCCGGCCCGCGGGCCGGATCCGGCCCTTTTGCTAATTTTATCCGGCCCGTTGAAAAATTCCGCACGCAAATTTTTATAAACTCTTTTATGAGATTTTGTTGACATCAACATTATTAGTGTGCGTACTGTATATATAATAGGCGTAATAAAATGGGCGGTCGGCTAACTACACTAGTGTAGACGATGTCGCGAGCTTGAAACAATCCTGATTCTCACGCATGTCGCTCGCGACGATCGCTCTCAGGGCGGTTTTTTCGTCGAACACAAAGGAGATCGCGCTAGGTTCGAAATACATGTGTGGACGGCATATGCTGCACTCCTCTCACTTTTCGAGGGAGAGGAGTGCACCTATTGTTCTCTGGCTTTAGATGAGTCCTGCGATATTACTGATACAAGTCAATTATTAATATTTATTCGCGGCATTAACAAGAAATGTGAAATTAGCGAGGAACTTCTTAGTGTGCATCCAATGAAAGATACAACTACTGGTGAAGACTTCTTTCTCGCTGTTGAAGAGTGTTTAGTTAAAGTAAGTTTAATTTGGAATAAAATAGTAAGCGTCACTACGGATGGTTGTCCTAGTTTAACAGGGAAAAATGTAGGCTTACTTAAACGAATTCGCGACAAAGTAAAAGAGTTGCAACCAGAACACAATATATTATTTTTGCACTGCATTATTCATCAAGAAGTGCTATGCAGAAAAGTTTTGAAATTGAATCACGTCGTTACTGTTGTGACCAAAGTTGTGAATTTTATCCGAGGGCGTGCCGTAAATCATCGACAGTTTGTTGAATTTTTGAAAGAAATTGAAAGTGACTTCTACGAAATTCCTTATTACACTGAAGTGAGATGGCTTAGCATTGGTAAAGTTTTCGAGAGATTTCAATATTTGCTTGATGAAATAGTATCCTTCTTGTCGATAAAAGAAAAACTACATGATTTTCCTGAATTGCAAAATAAGGCTTGGCTAAACGATTTCTCGTTTTCAGTAGATATCGTAAAATATTTGAATGAACTAAATATAAATCTACAAGGGGAAAACCAATTCGCTTTCAATATGCACTCAAACGTCAAAGCATTTATGACAAAACTCAATTTATTTGCTGAAAACTTTAATAATAAATTATTAAATCATTTCCCCTCATTGCAAGCACGGTGAGAATCATTAAAAAATACAGATTTTTTTAAATATAGTGCAATAACACAAGACCTGCATTCTGAATTCCAAAGGAGATTTCAAGATTTCAAAGCTATTGAAAAACCTTTATCATTAATTAGCCAACCTTTCAATTTCGATGTGCAAGAAGCTCCTGTTGAAATTCAACTAGAACTAATTGACTTACAATCAAGTAATTTACTAAAAGAAAATTTTCACTCAAACGAATTGAGTGCTTTCTATGGCGCTTTGAATAACAAACATTTCAAACATTTTTTGAACTATCTTTAAAAATACCTTGTTTTATTTGGTTCGACATATATTTGTGAAATAACTTTTTCTTTAATGGTTTCCACGAAAAATAAATATCGATCACAAATTACTGACGAAAATCTACACTCGGTATTAAGGATTGCTACAAGTGATTTGGAACCCAATTTTGAAGAAATAATGTCGGATGAACATTCGAGATTTCACGTTTCGCATTAACTTTAAATATTTATTTTAACGTTTGATGTTTGTCTTTTCTTTTTTAAATTCTATTTGCTATTATATTTACGAAATGCAATATAAATGTTAAATTGTAATAACTATGTGTCAATATAAAATAATTTGTATCGTTAAGTTAAGAGTGTTAAGACATAAATAAGTAACAAAATAAAATCTTTCATTGACTGGTTTATCTAATACCCATTTATTTATAATAATATTTCTTTAAAAATTACGTGAAATATTTTATTCAAATTGAAATGATACTTAGTGTTTTTGTCAAAAAAAAAATGGCAGGGAAAAAACTCCATCCAAAACATCCGCTTGTGCAAAGCATACGCGGTATAGTCCTCCGGCCCGGGAGACATTTTGAAAATTTCATTTTGGCCCGCGCTTTAAAGTATTTGCCCACCCCTGGTTTAAAGCCTTCGGCATTGCATTGAACCCCCCTAACATGACGACTCGTCCATGAGTGGCAGATCCAGTAAGGAGGAGCTAAGGGGCTCCCCCAAAACATCCAAGGTCGTAGCCAGTGGGGGGAGTCTTGGAGTGATGATTTAAAGATTCAATTTTAACCAATCAGTCCTCTTTTTCATAAAATCTAATTTTATATTTTTGCAATAATATATATCCTGGAAATACATTAAGACAATTGTACATTTTCCAGTCCTAATAAGCCCATCACCAATTAAAAAATTTATTCAACCCACCTAGAAAATATTTTCTGCCTTCGGCCTTGAAAGCATTTGAGTTCTTCCGTGACAAATTTTAAATTGAACTTGACAATTATGACTTTAATTAAACTTTTTAATGTTTATTTTGTTAAAATCTACCCTCGTCGAGGTAAAGTCCTTCCTTAACAACAATCCTGGATCTACCAAATAGCAAAGGGAGTCATGAGACCATACATTTCAAATGTATGAAAATCTGATTTGAAAAATATAATAACTCACATTTATCAATCTTTATAGTAAATTTCAGTGTGTCAATCAACATTTAAAATATAATTTGAACTAGTTCCTGACCAATTT